>PTEX01000074.1:1846946-2124841 GCA_003342815.1 Eudromia elegans | reverse complement strand
CCTCTCCTCTCCTCTCCTCTCCTCTCCTCTCCTCTCCTCTCCTCTCCTCTCCTCTCCTCTCCCTCTCTCTCCCTCTCTCTCCCTCTCTCTCCCTCTCTCTCCCTCTCTCTCTCCCTCTCTCTCTCCCTCTCTCTCCCTCTCTCTCCTCTCCTCTTTCCCAAGGAAGCAGCACGGTCCGTCCCGCGGCACGAGTGGAGCCATAACAGCTGCCGCACGTCCACAGCCAGATGTGCGTGCCTGTGAATACACGTGTGCTTGCAGGGACACGAGGCAGCGAGCTGTGAGCTGTGTTTTTTGTGGTGTGCTGGGCTTGCTTGCAGCCTGGCTGGGGACAGGCCTGGTATGTGACACTCCTGAGAGATGCACCGTGTTTGGAGAAGGGTTTCTGGGGGTCTGTTATAGAGTGTTACTGAACGCCATCGAGACATGGTAATTTAAAGCTGTGACACTGACAGTTTCCCAGTCACTAGAAGTCTTCTTGGGCCCAGTGGCTGGAGACACCGGCACAGCTGGTGGGTCTGGTGCTTTCTTTCACGTAAACTGCTGCTCATTGTCTTAAAAGGAAGGTGTCTGGTGTGCGAGTGCTGTCCTCTGGTTTGTCTGGACAGCGGTGAGCAGCGTTCCTGCTCACAGTGACAGCCGTGAAGATGGGGTACCCACAGCAAGGCTGCTGGGAGGGAAAGCAGTAGCTGTGATCTACCTAAGTTCAGTGTCTGCTGCTCTAATTAGCCAAGTCAGGATTTCACCTTGCATATGGAGATGGAGTCTTGTCAAGGCATTTTTCTTAGCTATAGAAAGAGGTCAGCTCTCAGTGTACTGGATGTTTTTATCCTAAAAGAAACTTTGAACTGATCAGTCGTGGGATATGTCTAGGTGCTACCATCCCCAAGGTGTAGTGCTCATGATTCTTTCCCAGCTCATTTCAAATAGTTCAGCTGAAAAGTTCAGATTTTCACTCATAAAGCTATTTTCCTTTTCAGTTAATGTGCCAAAGCAATTTTGCAGGAATGTCAGGAAACTCTGTGAAATAAAACTTTGATTGACTTACAAATAAGTTCTATATATGCTTTATGTGTAATCATCCCTGCTCACACCTAGACCTCTTTTTCCAGCACAGTGATGGCAAGCAAGAGAGCCCTACCAGATTTTGTCTAGGCTTGTGCAATCCTTCTGAAAGGTGTTTAGAGCCCACCGAAGAACTCCATTTTGATTACTCTTCTGCCATTATGCAGGGGACACAGGATGTATCTCTCCAAATGCACTTACCTTCCAAAGAGCCTTGTTCTCTTGTTTTGATCAAAAACACTTGTCACTGTCAGAAGCTTGTCAAATTAAGAGTTAAGCCAAAAAATGTACAGTGCCCTTGTCTGATACCTGTATCAAACCATATCTCAGTACACTCATTACTTTTTGCTCTCTCTGCTATGTTTGCTTTTTCTTTCTTTTCAGAAGCATAGGAAGACATTTCTTACATCAGAAGCATAGGAAGGCTGGCACCAGACACCAGCAGCTTTGGTATTCCTGTTATAGCTTTAGATTTTTTAAGATTTCCATAGATTTTTAAGTTCTGTAAAGTGCCTGGGTATATGTTCCACAAGGTTATGTATACCTATTTAAAACTGGTCATGCGCTCCCATGAAAAAATATATTAAAAATTATGAAAAAAAATGTATGAAATGTATGAAAAAATAGAGTAACTATCCAGCCTGCTAATGTGGCAGAAGATGAGGAGTTCCAAGGAGCTGTTTCTTATCTCACTTGTGCATATTCCTTAGAGAAGTTCTGAGCAGCCGTCGGGTCACCACACTTTGACAAGCTGCCTGTACCCGCTAGGATTTGCTCTAAATGCTAGCCCAAATGCACTTCAAAAGCACACAACTCTCCTTTGCTGTTTGCAGTCGTCTAGTCAGAAAGCTCTGATTAAACTAACAAAAATAAAAAAAGAAAAAAAAAAGCAAGTGGGCATGACTCAGTCTTTTTTTCCAGGCTTTTTTTTTTTTCCCAACCTGCCCAAAATGCAGAGACATAAAACCTCTCTTGATTTTAGCAATGCAATCCAGTAAATCAGCAGGGTCAACCATGTCTTCCCCTAGCCCTGTTGGCCTGCAGAGCAGGGCTTCCCAAGAACAAGGTGGATGGTTTTCTAAAAAACAGTCCCTTTACTGTCATACTTTTGAAATAAGAAACCAGAGATGAAGCAGCCCTGGCTTTTCACTCCCAGAGCGACTGAACCCAACTGGAGGAGAGCTCAAGTCACAGACAAAATGTGGACTAGAGCAGGTCTAGTCAGGTTTTAGGATGAGAGAGACATCCCATCTTTCCAGTGGAAATGGGAAACATCCTTAGCAGCACTGTGCAAAACTGCTGGTATGATTTTGTTTAGAGAACTGTTTCCAGCTCTGATCAGCTGTGTTTAGCAAAGAGATAAACTAGAAGAGATGCAGGGAAGGGCGCTAAGGGGGATCGAGGCAATGGAGACTCCGTTGTTCACATGTATGACTCAGCTCCCTGTGCACCACTAGGAGAGGATGGACCGAATGTGGGGCTGCGACTGCTGCCGGATTCGTGTCACATTGGACAGTGCTGAGTGACACAGTGCCTAGGCTTTTTCCTGGCTCTGGCCTTTAGCCCTGCGCTGCCTTTCATCCCTCTCGATGAAACAGCCCTGCGTGCTGCTTGGGAAGCTGATGCCTGCAAAACCCCACTGAGAGCCAGGAGAATGATGGTTATCGTCTTTAGATGCCACCTGAATGCCTCAGTCCAACATCTGTTTGGAGATTACACCATTCGCAACTTCTCTTTGGTGGCTGGTGGGGAAATAATATCAGGAGATCAGAATGAAATCGTTCCCAAGTCAGAAGTGGAACGGATGAGCTGCGGCTGGTCTTCGGCCAGCGGCAACGTGCAGAGCGCCGGCTGCGACTCGGCGACCAGGAGCATCTCAGACACGAGATGAAGGGAACACCTCTTCCCCCGCCTGTGTCCTTGGGCTTTCATTTCATCTCACAACTCATTAATGATTTTCACCTCACTTTTTTTTTATAGAAGAGACATACTCTATTGATGAGGTTCCAGTTCGTGTTTCATTAATCTCTCTGTATTGCATCTGTGTCTTATCTTAGGCTATTTTTCAAAGAATAGGTCCTGAAGTGCTCCAGGTGTTACCCAAACACAGCTCTAAAGAATTAATAGACTTAAAGGATCTGGTCAATGTAACGACAAAAAAAGACTAATTTGCTCCCAGTCAGCGGCCTCCTCAGTTTTATCGCAGCTGACGCATTATCAGCACTTGCTCTTGCAGCAGGTCACGTTTGGGCTTAGGGGGCTATAGCTGTTGTTTGTCTGCTTAATTCAATTGCTTCTAACTGAGAGCAGTACCTATAGATTAAACTCTACTTGCTTTATCCCGGACTTGAGCGAAGAGCACATTAGCAGCAGAGTTCAGCTTTCCCCTCTTTCCTGAGATCCCAGCAGCAACGTGCTCTGTGTTTGCTCAGGAGCATCCATCATGAGGAGATGCTCTCTGCTGAGGGCCTTCAAACGCAGGAACTGAGCAGGAACCGGTCCTGAGCCGCTGAACCGTGTTCAGCTGCTGGACGTAGTGGAAGTCCTTGCTCTTCCCTCCCCTGATCTCTCAGCTCTGGCCCTGCCAGGTTGCCCATCTACTGTGTTGTGGCTGTGGCAGCTCTGTCACAGACACATGGTCCTGTGCTCAGGGTTTGCTCCTAGCGGAGTTTCAGGAGATTCAAACCAATTGGTTCCCTGAGTGAGTTATAGCCAGGCATGTCAGGCTGTAGGAAACACTCACTAAAAATGAGCAGCTTATGAGTACCCGCAGAGCAAGTTACCTGGGGCTGCAACAGATTTCCTGCAGAAGATAAAAACTATTCTTGGGGAGCTTCAGCATTTTTGCCTTGCAAAAAATGTGTTTGAGAGTGCAAGTATTTCTGGTTTCTTTTTGAGGATACTGTGGTCTAATATTTGGAGCAGGCGTGTGGAAGGCTACATTTCATTCCTTTTTCAAGCATTCTGGGATTCCACTAAATTGCTTATTGGCTAGCAAGAATAGCAAGTTTTATGTGTTTTTGGTTTTTTTTTTCTTTTTTTTTTNTTTTTTTTTTTTTTTTTTTTTTTTTTTAAGGTAGACGATCTGTTATGCCTGATCATTTTTACTTAGTAGTGAAATTTAAGATTTAATTGTGACCATGCCATGGTTTTGTTATCCTGTCATTGCAATTTTTGTACTGTAGCATACTGAGCAGTGGTGTGAAGAAATGTTCTTGCTTTGCAGAGACTTTTCCTCAAACACGTTTCTGGATACCATGTCATCTTGCTTTTTCCTAAGCTGGGGAAAGTTTTTTTTAACTCCTCAGCAGAGTTTTGTGGATCTCATTTTAACTTGAACTCAGATAAGCTCCAGAGTTGTAGGCA
Organism: Eudromia elegans; assembly: GCA_003342815.1. NCBI lineage: Eukaryota > Metazoa > Chordata > Aves > Tinamiformes > Tinamidae > Eudromia > Eudromia elegans. The sequence goes on along the minus strand of PTEX01000074.1, from coordinate 2,120,410 downwards.
GGATTTGGCATGGTTAAGAGTAATCCTTCTACTTTCAGCTTGCAGCACGTGCTATTTCCATAGTAAGCTGCTCATGTATCTATTTCAATTCTCGTTTCATGTAGAATACTTAAGAAAGTGTGGAAGAACAGTGAGCCATAAAATAGGCCTTGTGTGAGTCACCAAGCTAAAAAGCTTTGCTGAAAACAAAACAAAAGCAGTGCCCAGGGCCGGACCTCCCCGTAGCTGCCCACATTTCCACATCCCTGCGCCCTGCAGGAAATAGGGTTGCTCCAAAGCCCTGTGCAGTGAAACATGCCTTGGGTGCTATTTACTAGATTTGAGGGATTTTGCAGGTTTTACAGGGATTTAAGATTTAAGCAAAAAAAGGCCTCTTGATCATGAAAGTCTACATTTTAAAATGAACTTTGGAAGGACAGAATAATTGGTATTGTCTAAAAATGTAATTTAGACTTATAGATAATAAAGAGTTACAAAATATTATTTATTCTGGAAACATTTTTTCCTGAGTTTTCTACATGTCAATTCAATTATTTACCTGCAAAAAATATTTCCTAACTTATTACTGAGCTGGGACATTTTAGAAGATTGCACTAATTCAGTAGTAAAACATGTTTTATCTTTCATTTACAGATATCATCATAAAATATTACTGACCTGAGGACACATTTATGATCTTCAGTCCCAGGTTTGTTTTCTTCTAGAAATATCAAGTACATATGTTAAAAGAGTCCCGATCAGGGTTTTTATTCCCTTTTCTTTTTCCAAAGTTACTTAGCCAACTTTATGAGACTTTATGGTGCTGTTACATAAATTATAGTTTGAGTTGTAGTCACAGGATAAGTGCTGTAAAATAGATGACTTTTTGGAAAGAATTATGACTCTGTTTTGCATGGTTGAAAGAGAAAGTTACGACAATGTCTGACAGTGAGGGAGATCTACAACTTCTGCACGATCAGTAAACTCAGTAGCACTGGGGACTGGATGCTTGACGATTTAATGAAGTTTTCTATGGTTTCAGTGTATGCTGAGCAGTCTCAAGCTTTCATCCATGCTCCAATGAGCGCCTAAGTGCTGTCATTGCCATCAGAGAAATGTGTAATCTTATTAACATACTCACTGATTTTTCTAATCCTGTCTATAGTGCACTGCCATAACCTTCCCTTTGCACTTGAGGCTGAATGCAATGTTATTGCAGACATGTCAGGTTGAGGATGGGAAACTCGGCTGCACAGCCCTTATCTGCAGTGACCAGCCAGCTCTGCAGCATTGCCTGCTCCTGTTGCTACTTGGACTGGGAAAAAGTGACTAGTGGCCGTGTCCAGTACTGGGAAAGGTGGTGGAAAAGGTCTGCTTGTACAGCTTACCATATAGGAGCCAAACTTAAACTCACAATAAAAACAGTTGTGAGAATCTGCTCAAAAATGATTCCTCCCCACTGATGGCCAAAGAGAGGCTGGATGCAAGCAACTGGAAGACAACATCAAAAAGAGCAAAAGCAAGAGCTACTTTATATAGCAGTAGGTGGGTAGACAGCATGATAACTGCCTGGTAAAATTTAGTGGCAATAAAACATAGTTTTGCTTCCTTACACCTCCTCATGGGTTTAAATGCAGATGCCATGAATGAAACATGTTTCCTCCTCTGGCCTCTGAACCTAATGAGGTGTCAGGAATTGGATCCTGTCTGTCAGTGGGATGAGTCCTGAAAACGTCACCCTTCAGAGCTGCCTTTCGGGGACTTGGTAGAACAAGGCAATTGTCTGTGTTGGCCTGACAGAATCACACTCCTGAGAAAGAAATGCTTATAGTCAGATTTGCTGCACATTTAAACTGCAGTATTCATGAGCTTGTGCATAGAGTCACTGTCTTGAACAGACTTTCAGAGATCAGGAAATCATTGCATTTCATTTTTGTAAGGAATTGTTTGGGCAGTTAAGACCTCAACACTTGTTTCTTTTCACCTTTTGAGTGACAGGAGCTTGCCATGGTCACTAGACCTTTATAGGAAGTTAACTTTTGTGTAGGCACCAAGGGTTAAGCCAAAATGTCTCACTGAGCTGGTATTCTGTGGCTCTGATGTCTAAGTAAAGTATTTTTCAGGATAGAAAGGAATAATAGAGGGCAAAGAGCATTGTAGAGCCGTGGTGATGAGTGCAGCAGCGCTGTCACCGTGGGCTGGAGGCCTGGCTCTGGGGGAGGCAGTTGGGGCTGCGTTGGTAACTGCAAGGATTTCAGTCCTCGACTGAGCTCGTGTTTGTGTAATGTCACAAATGGAAATGGGCCGATAATCTCACCTGAGTCTCTGTTAGGCATTTTTCCAAATCAGGGAGCCAGTAAAGATTGCAAGCCAAATTCAATCCATTTATCCCCCTGTCTAAATAAGGAAAAAGAATACCTGAAGCATGCGTGTTATAAAACCTGTGCTGGCACATGGTGCCCAAGAGCTGCAAATGGAAGTAAGATATCACATTACTTGCTATTAAACAATCACTTCTATGGTGTTACAAAATGGGAACGTCCTAACCATGCTAGATTATAAACTGCGATACAATGAAGGATGTTGTGCAATTTACTGGAGACGTGAGCTAAACAAACAGCCTTTATAAAAGGCAGGTATCATCAATGCACAGAGTTATTTGCTGTTGTTATTAAAAATGGAGCTATTGGTCGTGTACAAAGGTCTTTATGGAGCCAAGTGTCAAAGGTGATGGCTGTTTACCTGATCGTCCTGCTTTATACATACTCACGCTCAGCTGCATTGAGGTGGGCCCGTCTCTTGTGGATACATCGCCCATGGCTTATGGGGTTGGTTGAAAGCAAACCCCAGTGTGCAGGGCCGGTGAAGTCACTTTGTGGGAAGCAAGTTCCTGGGATGCAGGACACATAAAACTTAACTGTACCCTGCAAGCTTGGGTGACATGGGCATGTGCAATCTTGGGAATAGCAGCCTATTTGATTTTGATTACGTTTATGGGCATTTTACTGCTGTCGAGGCAATAGTCTAGAAATGTCCTTTCTTTCCTGTGGTGATGTCATTGTGCTTATGCCCCTTACCGGCATCTTTGCTTTGATTAACTGGCCTTAACTGCACAAGTACTTCATGTGTTTGTTTGATCTGCTCCCCAGAGATACCATTGCCACTTAGTCAACAAAAACAACAACAACAATAAAGAAATGTTACGAAGCTAAGCTTTAATTCTGGTTATGGTAAGCATGACGTTAAATGCAATGGTTTGGGACATAGGAGTGAACATTGATGAAAAGAGTCCAGAAGGTCATATCCTGTTAATATCTCCATCAGAAGAAATGCTTGTTGCACCCTTGTCCCCCCAGCCTGTTGTGGGGTGTGGACTGGGGGATGTGTGGGACGTGGGCTTCTGAGCAGGGGCTGCCCCGCAGTGCAGCGGGAACGGGGAGTTTGGCAAAATGAGGGTGAGCAGAAGGCAGGTCTCCAAATCGCTCTGTGTAGAAGTGTGTGTATTTGGACTGTCTCCTTGTTCTTCTCTTCATTTTAATCCTTGCTATATCTTCAATAGCACTTCGGAGCATTTTGAGCATGTAATTAGCTAAAAAATATGTTTTAATTGGGAAAATTCTGTGAACGTGCTCATTAGTGCAAGTGTTTGTATGTGGGGAATTGTTTAATCCCTCATGGGGTAATTAGATGTTCTCCTTCAACAGTTTTCAGAGTTTTGTTGAAACAGAAATACTAATTGTTGAACCAGGAGACCTATGAGGAACTTCTCATTCGGATTGCTTCGTCCGGAAGCAGTTTGCATTATCCAATGAAATCTGCATGCCTTCAGCGAAAGCCACCTTACCTAAACGTGTGCGTGGACTGCAGCAGTGCTCCTGTGCTTGCGTGGGGCTGCTGTGAGCAGCACGGATCAAAGCAGGAATGAAAAGGCAGTCAGAGAGCCGTGCAATACGTGCAGAAAGCTAGAGCTCTCTGATTAAGTTTAACCTCCCTGTTGCGATCAACCACTGTACTCTGTACTCTATCAGCTGAGATAAGGAATTCCCTTTCGTAGTGCCAGGCAAATCAAACGAGTATTGTCCCTCATACACACTCCTATCAGAACTCCTGAAAAATACTGCGCAAAGGGGTGGCTGAGTGGCACAAAAGGAAAAGAAACAGAAATAAAAAAAAAGGGGCAGAGAGCAAGTTTTCTTGACAAAATGGGAAAGACCTCTTCATATCTGATAACGAGTAAATGGCAGCTATCTGCACCTGAATAATAAAAATAACAAATCAGCCCTATCTGCAAAGTGGCAGGTGTTTATACAAGAGCCAGAGGATAAACTCAGAGCTTTCCAAACAGCAGGACCAAATGCCCTGCCCCTGAATGTCGGAGGCCATTTCATGGTGGCAGGTCTGGGAGCCTGGGGACATGAGCGTGGGCACAGGGACGATGTCTCCAGACTCTGTCTCAGAGGAATTTAGGCCCCTATTTCACATAAATTAGGTGTCTTAACACTACATCCCTACCTAATTTTTCCTGTTTGGAAAAAACAATGACATCTTGTAAATAAGACTTGTTTTCCTGCTTGCTTTAAAATGTATTTGAGCAAACCCAGCATGAAACCAAAGAACAATTACATAAATCCTATCAGGAAGAAGTAATTGTGGTGAACAATGAGTACTAGTGAGTACCTATGATCAAATAATTTAGGGTCTCTGAGAGGACCAGTTCCTCCCAAAGCCTCCAGCAGAGAGGTCCAACGTTCCTCTTGCGGGAGATGAGAACAAAAATAGAGGAACATCTGAATGTTTTAAAATGCCAGTAAAAGTTTCTAAGAAGCTGTTTCATGTGAGGTTAAAAGGAGGGAACTGTGATAGTCAGGGTTCGAGGAGAAAGCAATATACTTGATTTTCAGAGATGACGAGAATCAGCATTGATTTTGGCTCAAGCCATGAATAGTTGGAGAGTTTGTCTCTCTCCAGGGCTGCTATTTTGATGCCATATGAAGTCCAGTAGCTAGTGGGTGATACTCAGGGAGAGAGTCTTGTATGGCTTTAAAGCAAGGAAAACACATTTCCACCAAGCAGGGATGGCCAGAAACGAGAGCTACAGGGGTTCTGGGAGGAAACATGAGCATGGTCAGTGGGCTCCTCAGATTAACTATCCTTCCCACCCTTTTGTGACTCAACATCTAGGAACACAGTAATTCCAGAGGAGATATTAGTGCTCACTGGCATTAGGGCTCTATATTTAAAACCTTGTGCTGAGTGGTAAATGCATGCATATGTTTGTGGTATGGATACCGTGCCATTCAGATGTGGCTATTCCCCTTCATCCTCCAGTAAAAGACCAGCCTGGAGAGAGATGCAGGCTCCCTCCCACTAGAAATATCATCACCCTTCCCACTTACCTGCCTCTGACTTGATGTCTCCTAACACTCAAAGGGGCTTTCACTGTGTTTCGTCTCCCACAGGTCACCCAGCTTGAAAAGTGATGTCTGGTAGCAAATATATGGGTTGAGTATCAACAGAACTCCTCAGGTCACATCTGTGTGTGCTCTTGTTGAGAGTGGGAATCTGGTACATAGGCACATTCCTCAGGAGGAGAATGAGTCAAAGGGTGGCTTTGTCCAGGATGACAAAGCAGCCTGTGCCGACCATCAGTAATGTAACCACATGAAAGACCATCTGACCACTTGGGTAACTGGCCGAGGCACCAGGTATTCCCCAGCCTGGCACCTGTGCCTGCTCTGATGTGGCAGGGTGGCATGTCCCATATGTCTCTACCACATCCCTTCTTGAATATTTACACATGTGCATGCACAAAGACAACCTCTCTCATCTCAGGAAAGAGAGACCTTTACCTCTGTGACCGTGGAGGAGGTCTGTGCAAATTCTGCATAGCCCTGCACAAGGGGGATGGATGGTCTCACGCTGTATGCTGATGACCAAAGGGCAGGATTCACAGACTCCTTTGTCAGACCAAGGCTACACGCAGTACTGGACAGGTCTCTTGCTCTTGGTCTGTGATATGAGGCCAGCAGCAGCAGGTCTTTCCCTTTCTATCCAACCTGAAGTACTGAAGTGCTCTGCATCCTACAGCAGACCTGGAATCCATGGCTCGAAACTGTGTAGGCTATTTTAAGCTAACTGAACAAAGTTCGGGAAAATTGCACTGTATAAACAGCCTACTGTTCCTGAGTGTGATGGGAGATGTTCTTTGGCTTGCTTTTCAGATGCTACAAATCACAAATGTTTAAAATGTTTAAAGTTGTTTAGCTTAGTCTTATTGTTACTCAAACTCATTGCTCACAGCTGATAGCTCTTCTCCTTACTGGCACTGGGGAGATAAAAGCAGTCTATAAATTATTAGCTAGGCTGGAACACATGTTCCTGTGACTTGGCAACTGACATCTTGTACCACCTTTAGAAACTCCCATAAACCTCTCTCTCTCGTTACTATTTTGTACCATGTAAGATATCTATTTCACCCACATGGTCTGAAAATTGCTGTAAATGAGAGTTCCCAACTTGTGTGGCACGCTGAGCAGGTACCATGAGTCCTAGCCAATTTTGTGCAGAATGCTTTATAGCTGCCTTTAACTTTGTTTGTGGAAGACGTCTTTACAATAAATTTCCAATTTAGATACACTCTGATTTTTTTTTATTTGCTGAGCCCTACCGTAAAGGAATTTTCTGTCAGCAGAAAGAATCACAGTCCTGAAGAAGAATAACTTAAAGGTCCTGAAGAATAACTTAAAGCTTAAGCCTGTATTTCAGCTCTATTCATTGCTGGCTCCACAGAATCTCCCTTTGAGCTGTGTGCTCCCAACCAAAGAGACCATGAGACGGGGGGCTCCTGTGGCCCCAGGTCTAAGGACTAAGGGCCCAAGCAATGTCAGGCTGGTAGCCAATGCGGGCAAGGAGCCACCCAGGCCGTGTCTGTGAGCGAGGTGAAACGGGGCTCTCCTGGAGGTGCTCCGGGTGGCTGCTCTTATCCCTATGTGCCTTCTGGGGCTGTGGTGGGGCAGGGAACCTTGGCGTGCTGGCTCAGCGTCGCTATTCAGCTCAGCGGTGGTTGGAGGCACTGGTGACATTTACTTGGGCCTCGTTTCAAATGTTTTCCCCAGTAAATTTGAGGCCGGTGCAGCCCGTTGACAATGATCCGTTAAGCAGATGAGTGTAAACAATGGCCACGGGAGAACAGAGGCCGTATTCACCTCGTCTGGGAATACGACACGGACCTATAATTCGCACCGCGTTATTTCTGCCTTGCTGTTGCCTTCTTGGTCCTTTTAGTGGAATGGCTCTTCCTTGCTGTCTGACCTCACATCCCTCAAGGCAGGACAAAACCCAGACGAAAATATCGCCTTGTTCGTACATAATAAAAAAGTCATTTTCACCCTAAACCAGGACTAGTTTTGCTCTAAAACTGGCGGGCTCTCAATGGAAAGTGGGCCTGATATTGCTTTAACAAAATGTGCAGAAGTGAACCCATTTGTTTATACTGAGCTAGGAAAATCCCTTTGCTTTGCTGTAGCTGCAAATGTTTTTCACACTACTGTTCAGGACTTCTGTTTTTTTAATGTCTGGCCTAAAAGGCAGCTTTCTCCAGCCATTGAGTACTTGTTAACCCCATTTATGGGAAATGGTTCTGCACTGAGTCAGAGGGAAGAATGACATTTATTGAATCACCAGCACTGGTCCCATGGGTTTTCCTTGGAGGCTTCTCAACTAAATATTAGCTAGGAAAACACAGGGACACAGGGATTGCCACACGGGCTGAAACCACTGGTCCACCTATCATGGCCCTGTCCACAGAGACATGCCTATAACCGACCAAGCCCAAGCTCTGTCCTGGCGTGAGATCAGACACCGCAGCTTTGCATCCAAACCTGACATCTCACCGTGCACTAAGTCCTTCCAAGAGGCAGAGGATGTTAGCAGCAGCAGCCGCTTGCATGCCAGCCTGGTGCTCTCAGACAGCAAATTAAAGTGCTTCCAGGTAGCATCCACTGTGTCTCCATCCTCACTCCAGCTCTGGAGCTGGTAGAGAGGTGGGTGACGGCACCAGCAGATAAGTGCTGCTCTGTCTCTGTCTGCCTACGCTTTTGCCTCTGGTTGAAGAGCTCACCAGAGCTGCCTTCCCAGCACTGGCTTTGGCTGTGGAGTCCCACCACGTCTCTGCCATCCATTCCTGCACCCCCAGAAATAAGCCATTTTTATCGTGCAAGCTGTATGAGTAAAGTGAGTAGTGGCACAAGTGGGTGCCAAAATGGGTATTTATCAGTAATTGTCAGAAGAGAAGGTTTCTCTTAATCTGGGATTTCAAAGCAGTTGTATTCCCAGAAGAATTATTCTACCTTGAATTTTGAAACATTTAAAACATTTTAAAATGTTCTTTAAAAAAGTCTTTCTTGCTACAGACTTAAATGTGTCTAAAAGTTAAGAATTATTGTCTGCTGTGTAATGAGATAGGTTATATTTATTATCCTTCTGTTGCACAGAGGCTTTTATTAAATTTTGAAGATTCAACGACTTGATAGCAGTAGACATTTTATGTAGGCCGGATATGTCTATTGCACAGCACACGCTTACCATAATGTCTTACTTAGGCTTTCCATTTTTTGTTTTACCTGAATGTATTTTGTACTGAAAACAACAGGAAGACATTACTCTGTGTGTGTGTGAAGGGAAAAGAGAAATGGAACAAATTGATCATGCATCACACTTAGCAGATGTGAAAAGTGCCTCAATCTCATCAGAGATCCCAGCTCCTTCCCTAATTATGCCAAAATAGCACCCGGCACACAAGTCGGGAATGCTGGAAGAAGATGCAGGAATGAAGAGTATTGTATTCCTATCAGCCAGCAATGAATCCGTTCAGCAACTTCTTCAAATCTCAGCAGGAGCTTTCAAAGTGCAGTCAAAAAAAGCTTGAGCCAAGCTCTGATCCCTGTAGAGGCTGATATTCCTGTTGTCTCCTGGAAGACGCTTTGTACTGGGATCCAGGTGTGTTGCCAAACTCTTGGCAAGATTAGGTGTTTCATGGCTTCCCCCTCTTCCTCTGTCCAGGGCAATTAGGCCTTGATAAAGCAATTTCAAGTGCAGAAATTTGTTCCTTCCTTTGATTTAAAAGCCATTGCGTAGTATTGGCAATGGCGAATGACTTTTCCAGTTGAGCTCAAAGCTGGACTCACTTCAGTGGTGCGTGAGGCTTCTTAGTACTTTCTATTATGAGGTCTCATTCTTCAGCACCAATAATTTTGTTAAATTTTAACCATTTGTGCTGAATTTTTCCATGCTAGGCATCTGCCTCAAGCTTTTTGGCTTGTCTTTTGATCAGTTTTTATAGAGAGGTACAGAGAGAGAGGTGGAAATACCATCTAAAAGGTGCAGTCACTTCCAAGAACAAAGCTAGGGGAAAAATACTGATTTAGCAGGAGGAGGGTGTGTGGTGGTGGTGGTGGAATCTCTTGCCCTTTCCCCTGGATAAGACCAATACCTTTTGACGGTGGAAATGGTATAGGTTGGATGAGAGCAGCCATGAGAGGCAACTGGAAACCTGTGACTGGGCTAAAGGGGGTCAAGATCAACCCAGGACCAACTCCAGTTGACATCAGCTCCTCCCGCAGGGTTGTTGTTCTTCTGAAAATCCACCCCAATTTGTAGGCTATCAAAAGAAGTCATAGGTAGTGAGCAGCATCGTGTGAAAGCCATGGTTGGGGTGACTGGCTTGGCACGACACTAGGTCTGTGCCAGAGGCAGAGGTGAAATGCAGTTCCTCAAAGCAGCGTTGTTTCGAGTAACCCCTATTTTAACAGTAATCCCTGCTGCCTCGGTTGCACACGTCCTGGCGACTGGTGCAAGTGAGGACCTGCAGAGAGCAGCCACTCCCCTTGCATGGCTTAATGGTGTGTGCAGACAGGGAAGCAAAGGCTGGACTGCACTGCATAAAATTCACTGGACTGAAGCATGGCTGGACTTACGACTCTGTGTTGTGCTAAGATGCTCAAGATTTGGGTTTGGAGCAAGGTCTAAGAACCATTACAAACTTGGGCTAATGGACCTTGTAAAGCTGGGGAACTCACACTTGTTTTCCTTAGGACCATCAGGTATAGTTATATTGCTGAGTTTGCTGTGCTGCGTGTATTTTACAGCATTTTTTTCTTAACTCCAGCTTTGAATAGTTTATTCATAGACTCTAACCTCTCTGAAGCCAAGGGCAGTGTTTTCATTGATTTAACATAGCCAAGGTTTAAGCCAGGACCCAAAGAATAAATAAGAGATAAGTTTCTCACGATTCAATAGGGGCTAAACCATAGCATCTGGAAATTCCTCTTCTGCCCCCTCTCAGGACTGAAAGATGAAGCATATGTTGCCTAAGGCTTATGTAAGGCAAATATAGTATACTAGTAAAAAAAAAAATCTGTTGTGTTGGCTCTCACTGGAGAATGATAACAAATCTTGTATATGCAATCCAGAGTTAGAGGTGGCTTGTCTGTGGTTTCAAAAATCTGAAATGCTCGTGGTCATAATGTTTGCAGCTGTTTATCTTTGATAGACAAGCAATAACTATTTTACACTGTTTATATAAGGCAAAATTTAATAATGATGCTGAGGAACAAAACAGCACTTTCATGTCTTAAACAGGCTGAGTAAGAGCAGCTCTCCTAGAAGGCCCAGTTGTGTTGATATGCACTTGGTTGGGGGGGTTATTTATTTATATTTCTCTAGAGCAGTAAGGACATGCACCCTCTGAGCCAGGAGGGTTCACAAACCCCCTGAGATGTGTGGCCCATCCTTCGTTACCTGTCTGGTGCACCTTCATCCCCCCTACCACCTGAAGTCAAGAGGCCGTCTTTCCTCCTGACCTTCTCTTCAGCAGTTTGGCAGGGATCTTCCCCAAACATCTTCTTTTCATCTTCTTTGGTAACGAGAGATATAATTTTACTTGTTTTGCAGTTTGAGCTATTCTGAGCTCAATACTCTGCTGTTGCAGGGACCTTACATATCAGTGGCTCTAAGCCACTAAGGCATTTTCTCCGTGCATCATGCTTTTAATGTCTTGACGACTCAAATGATTTAGTTGAAGTATCTATATTTACTAAGGGTATTTTGCCTACCAGTGATGGCTTGAGTATTCAGGAGGTGCAATTAAGGTGTTTTTTGAGCAACTTTCAACTCAGACTGTATCGTCTTTTTTTTTTTTTTTTCTTTTTTTTTCTTTTTTGAGAAGATAAAAATAACCATATCGGGTATGACTCATTTTTCAGGCTGGAGATCCTGTTCAAGACAGGCTGCTGCATTATTTTCACCCTTGGTCTGCCCCAGGATGGCCGAGCTCGTGTATGCTTTAGCATGCTCAGCAGCTTGTGCAGCCTAACGATCTGTAGCACAAAGAACCATTTATTTTGTTTAGCTTCAGCTTGTGACATTTTCATCTCAGATGAGTCCTCTTACTTCCTATTTCATTTCAGATACCTAAAAAATAATCAAAGGCTATTCAGGACTTTTAAACATAAAGGTGCCCTTAATGATCTTTTCTACTAAATTTTTCTAAACAATACTGGTTTCAGCAACATTCTCAGTGTCACAAATGCATCTTGACATTTTGGATGTTCAGATTTCAAAATGGCATTGGGATCCCTTCCACCAGATATGCACATCTTGGCTTGGATACTTAAACTCAGTATCCATTGAATCTTTATGTGTCTATCAATCAGCTGGGAGTCTGATGTCAGGGAACTGTTGTTTGGTTCTTTCCCCATATTTCATGACTTCTTCTGAAACACACTGTTTGCAAAAGGGATACAAGGTACAACAGATCAGAGTGTATTTTGGACTGCAGTTAATTTATGATGTGAAATGATCATGGGCTGCTCATATGGCCTTGGAATTTTGGTCAGCTTTATCTGGGCAGTATTTTATATTAAATTATTTATATGTAATGGAAAAGCACATATTTTCTAGAATATTTTATTTTTCATTATATAGGCTGCTCATTCTAGGCAAGTGGTTTGGGAAAGGTAAGTAAAGGATAAACAGTTAATTTGTATGTTATGTAACTATTCTAGTTTAGTACTTTAATTTACTTGAAAGTAAATCTGCACTGCTTTCCTGCCACTCATAAATATTGATAGACACTATTTTGTTAAATAAATAATTAGGACCATCAATTTCCCTTTGGAATCCATCTCAAGTGGCACTTTAATCTCTCATCAGCTGATAAATACTGGCCAGCTGTGCTTGTCAGTGCCTTAAGAAATGCAACGATGGGGACGCTTCAGGTCTAATACAATGCTCTTCCATTTTTTCAGGCTTGATTATTAACTTCCCATGCAGATGTTTTCATCAGCCAGTAGGGGGAATGCTTATTCTTTAGTGTTGCTAGTTGGAGGAGCATCTGTCCTCAAGGAAACAGAGCCTGGGGCAAGGAAAGCTAACTGATTCCTACCTGCTGTACCACTGCATAAAAGAAGCAGGAAGAGGAAAAAGAGGGGAATTTGTCTCCGGTGGATTGCTGCCGTTCGAGGGGCTTTCCCCGAAGCTCAGCAACACACAGAGCTCAGGATGTGGCGCCTGTGCAGGAGGCTTGGGAGACAGATGCGTTGCTTTGAGGTGGGACACTGTCGTCTGCTCTGTTTCACTCAAGGAACCCAGTATTGAGCCCAGTAACTTTTTACTCAACTGAAGTGCACCTTCCAGAGAGACACCAGCTTGTTCTTAAATCTCTAGAAGTGGAGAATCTTCCACTCCCTTGCAAATGTGTTTCAAAGCCAGAACATGGCTTTTATTTTAATAAGAGTTTGTCTGCTCTTAACTTCTAGTCCTTGAATGAGGCATTTTGTTTTGAAATACTGAAATGCCCTAGTTTGTTCTGGGTGTTCATTTTTCTTTTTTCTGACCAAAGCACTGATGAATCCTTCAGGGGTGGATTCCAGTTGCAGCAGCAGATCTGGAAGTGTGAGTTTCTTCCTGCACGTAAAATTTAGCAACATCTGCAAAACGATGTGTAGAAATGGATCCAGCCTTTCCATACTTCAAGCTCTGGCTGAATTTTGTTAGCACGGAACTTTCAAAACATTAAAAAGAAAAAGACTGAAGACTTTGCTTGTTTTGACTTTGAAACACCCTGGTGATGATTTAGTTCCAAGAAGTTTGGTTTTATTAATTGCTGAGAGATTTTTTTTTTTCTTCAGAAAATGAGTCTTCCTTTGGAGTGGGTCTGACTATGCCCTTTAGGCAAGCAGTTTATAATTAGTTTATTTGTAAAGCCAGAAAAAAATCAAGAAGACATGCAATTTTACTCATCTTGAATAGATGTTGAATAGAAGAGCAGTTGTTGAATAGAAGTTGAATAGAAGAGCAATACTGCACTACCCGAGTGTGTTTCTTTTGTTTACCTTGGTATACATTCCCCTTCATCAGCATATCATATCAGCATAATATTCAGTCTTTCATGGATGAATGGATATTGCGACAGAATTTTGAAAAATTAAACAGCTTTTTAAATAGCAAATTGAAATAAAAGATATAAACTTGCCATGTGGTTGTTCTCACTAAGAACATCAGAATAAACCCTTTTGGACCCATTAGTCCTCATTCCAATCACAGTCTTCTTGATTCAGCACAGGACAGAGTGCTGGATGCTCCAGTTAAATTCAACTCTTAGGACATTTGATTTCTTATCTGGACTGCCGCGCTCAAGAAATAAAAATGCCTCCTGCTAGTTCTAGAAGAAAATATTTACCTTTATTGTTTGTACAGTGCAAGTTCCATTTAGTTAGGATGTCCCCCTCTCTCAAAAAGAAAGCCCACAACACAACAACATCATACTATTGAAAATGTTAAATGTTCTGCTTATGTTAAAAGCAGAATCGTTTGTGCAAGTCATTTTCCCAATTTTTTTTATCTCAAAGTGAAATTCTGTAGGTTTCAAAAGAACCATAATATTTTTAAAGCTCTGCTGCCTTGGACAAAATCTTCCTAGGAGGAATCTTTTCTTTATGAAGGAGTGTAAAATTATATTCTTCTCTCAGGGGTGTATTCCCTAAGTAAGGAGGATTTTTAATGTGATTCATTAAATAAAATGGATTATATGGACATACTTGAAAAAGCTCTGTCCTTGATCAGAATACAGTCAAATAAAAATATCCTCTACTTGCAGGAAAACTGAGGCTTTGATACGATATATCTGGATTCAGGTTATATGGCTCCTTTTATTTTTTAATTTTTTAAACAAATTTATGAATGGCATGATATGTCCAAAAATAATTACCGAAATGCCAAATATAAGGAACAGAAGTTAGGAATGCTAGAAGAAGAAAGGCGAAATGAGAAATACCATAACAAGAATAGGCATCAAATATGTGATGTTCTTCTCTGCCCCTCTGTCATCTTTCTTCACGGCCTCTTGTGCCCAGGCCTTGTCCACTGCCCAGAGCTGATGTGCCAATCTCAGCAGCTGCTTCATCATTTGCTGTCTTTGAAACAACTCTTTTTATGTTTGGTTTTTTTTTTTTTTTTTTTTTTCCTTCTCCCAAATGTGTTGCAAACTTGGGAGAGGAAGCAAGAGACAGGACTTCCTGATGGTCATCCTTGTGTCTCTTCCCACAGTGATCTCCATCCAGCAAGAGGTAAGAGCGACTTCATGAAAAGTCTTGACCAGTCCGGTCAGCACAAGATAGAGCACGCTGAGTGAAATGCTCTAAGGGATATACCTTCTTTTCTGCCAAATGCTAACAACTATCTGCCTTTGTATTTTTGTTTTCCAGAACCGTAGCCAGACTTGGGCAGATTTTCTTGGGCATATCATTCCTGCCTGATGTTAGTTCTGCTGTCCTGCCAAATTTCAAGCCTTTGATACAAAGATTGGAGGCAAGCTTAGATCTTTTTAATGAAGGAGTAGGGAGTTATCCAAGTTTATATATGTATATATAAAATTCCTGACATATCTATTGATTGATGGTGTTTTTCAAACCTTTTTTCTTTGGATTCAAACATCATTTATTCATTAAACTATTCTTTTATTATTAAATTGAATATGTCTGCATCTGAAAACATAAATTTATCTCTATTCCAATGCTGCTTTTCAATTCTGAAGGAAACTAGATTTGATTGCAAGTGTTTTATTCCCTTCCCTGTACATTTTAGAAGGAAGTACACTTGGTTCTGTACACAGTGAGGTAACAGACATATATTGTTACAGACACAAACACTTTTCAAAGGAGTATAAAGGAAAGCATTGCCTTCCACTGTCAATAGAGTGTTGAGACTGATTGTATTTTAATTTGATGTTTGCCACCTGCATGTCTCATAAAAAGCATGAAACACCAAACCAGGAGAGTAAGAAAAACAAATCCCTGACTTTTTGCCTTGCCATAATAGAGCTGGAGTTATTTCAGGAACAAGCTCCACTGGTTTTCTCTGGGACACAAAAATATATGAGAGACTGTGGTTTCCAAAAAAAATCAAAAAGAAAAAAATAAAGACAGCACTGGAAGAGAGAGAAAGACCCTTCCCTTTGCACTGGGTTGTGCTTGACTGGACCACAGGAACATGCAGTTTCAGTGATAATGGCAACTTATCCTGTGGTTACCGACATTCACACATTCCATGGAGAAAACCGGCAGTGGAAACTGAGAAAAAAAATTAGATTCTTGGAGGCAGTACCTTTGTTGGAGAAATGCAACACAATTAAGCCTAGCACTCCTACCACCAGTTATAGCCGCAGTGCTATATGGGATCACCTTGGAAGGTCTGTCAGCAGCAGTACCAAGTCTGGATGTTCACCTTTCCCTCACATTGAGGATAAAGGACCAACAGGATGGCAACCACCAGCTGTTGTGTGCTGCTCCCAGTAAGGTTACTGGTATTGCTTTTTTTTTAACAAAAACTGAAAATACTGAAGAAGCTCGGCTCTGGGTGGATTTCTCTGAGTCTCCTGAAGGAGAAACAAGAAGCTGTTTCCCAAACAGTCGAGTCCTAATCTTGCCACACTCCATTCTTGTTCCACAGGATGTGTTCAGGATTTCCTTGGACAAATTTCAGGCTTTTCCTCATATCTGCCACTTAGATGCACTTTATGAAGACTTTACTCTGGGGCCCAGATAGGTCAATGTTTTGTTCCGCTAAATCAGAGGAGTAGCTATCTATCTAGTGCATAAGTGTCATAATTTCCACAGATTCACAGGGTGGAGGGGCTTAGGCATTGGCTTTGAAAATGGTGAGAAATGAGACTAACTTCTTCCACTTTTCTTGAGCCTTCTTGGCATTGCTTAAGTGCTAAACTCTTTGCTTCAGCAAGTTCTTGTCACTTTTGCTAATTCTTTAGGCAAAACCTGAACTCAATTGCTCTTTCCTTTTCCTAGTAAGAATAAAGTGCTGCTGTCAGAAAACCCGGTGATGCTGTATTTGGAAGTTTTGGGGAAGCACTTGATTTACAGCCCTGAGATGGTGGGTCTCCTTCCGCTGAGTCTGCCGTTATTTTATCCTCGTTTGATGGCCACCTGAGGTACTCTCACCATCTCCTTTTATCACAGGTGTGGTAGAAGAGGCAAGGAGAGGCAGAAGGGAATACTCATGTAATCTGTTAACACTGACAGCCCAGCATGAATGCTGCATTTGAGGCAGTGAATATAGCTTGCTGAATGTATCAAAAATAGTACAATGAATCCTGCATCCTTTTGTTCCAGGAGACCTTAAACCCACTGGTTCTGTAAGCTGGGAAGGGTCACCTCTCAAACTAAATTTAAAAGTTACTTTCAAATTGTAATCTTTCTGAGTGTGGGAAATTTGAAGGCCTTACACTGATTCTTGTATCTTGTGATGATCAGAATACCCAGTCATAGCTGTGGATCCCATTTTAATAGGTGCTTTGTACAGGTACAAATGTCGAATACAGAAATTCTGAGTATGAGACACCAGATGGGGTAGACGGAGCAAGAGTACAAAGAGAAAAGATGATGTGCCTTAACTTTATAAGCAGTTATAATAGTATTGCCACATTTTTATGCTGGCAAAAGACAGTTTAAAGAAGAATTTGAAGGATGATAATGAGATAACTATTAATCTGTACTATAATTACAAGCATGCTGCATAAAACCACAGCGCTGGTTAGTTCTAGTGGGTTGGGTTGTCCCATGTCTGAAAGATAAATGACTTTGTTTTGACCAAAGTTTTCCTAAAATCAGATGCTGTGTTCCAGACATTGTGGTTAGCAACTTGATGTTTCAACAGAGGGATTCCTGATGTGAGAAGGTTGGTTTATGATAAAATCTGGTAGTTCTTGCTCTCAGGCATTGGTTAATGACTAATTCTGTAGTAATTTGGGTTTCAACCAGGATCTAAGCCCAGTAACTTCAATGGATTGGAGTTAGACCCGATTCCCTGTTTCCCTCGTCCCTGAATCTGGTCTCAGGAACCACATGATGTAAAAAAAAAATATGAGAGGTAATCAGGAAGATGAGGCAGGATTCCATTTCTCAGGATAACTTTGCAGTGACTAATTTCCAAGTATTCAAGAATTAAAAGAAAAAAAAAATCCAACCCTTACTTTGATGGACAAAGCAAAAAACTTAGGGATGAATAGTGGGTATGCCTGGGACAGAAGACAAGTTGAAGCAGGCAAATTGCCAGGAATTTATTTTCCTTTAAAGTCTCATGGTTTATTTTTGTTAAAAGTTTGTTTTTAATCAGCTGGAGTACACATGGGTAGATTTCAGTGGAAACAAAAATCTGAGCAAGAAAACAGATTATTTAGAATTATTGGTTTACAGAAGGCAGTAAAATTGTCTAAACACCAAAATATGCCAGTAATAGCATTATGGCATGAAATATCCAACAGAAAACTCCAAATCCTGCCCAGAATATGCCACATCCCCAAGTTTACCAAACTGTCACAAAACTGATTGTGTCTTGGGAATTTAGTGGAACTAATAGCAGGGCCTTGGAGCAAATTTTGCTGTACACTGGTCACAGTCTTGTAGATGTGGGACTGCCTGATACTTGTGTACTTGGATACTTGCTGAATAGGTCTGTCAGTTTGTTTTTAAGAAGGAGAATTTATTCTTAACCACAAATGTTATTGGAATATATATATATATTTAATGACACATTGTGAAACTGTGGGGATTGACTTGGTTTGGATGTGACACAAGCTTGCATCCTGAGCTGATACCACTGCTGACCCAGAAGTCAGTACGGCTTTGTCCTGTGTCACATATATAATAATAAGAGGAAGTCCCCTTCTCCCTTTAAGTGCAGTACGTTCATTTTCACAGAGGTGCTGGAACAGCAGCCCGACCCATTTTGCTCAGGGCTGGTTTGCACCCTGGCAGAGGGACTTGGGCATTTCACTGCTGTTCTGATCTACCCCAGTGGGACCAACTTCAGGGTTGAGGGAGATTGTATTTTGTCATCATTTCTGTAGTCTTGCCACCTAGGACTTTTTCTGCTATTACGTGACACCATGTCATGACTGTTTTAATTTGCTATGGTAGAATTCACCTCTCCTAGCTTTTTTCTTCCTAAAACCTAGTCTTCTACCTAAACTTACCCCTTAGTTAATGGTAAGCGAAAAAGAGAAAGAGACTTTCCTAAAAGACTAGCTAAGATAATTAGTAAAATAAAAGGAAACAAAATACAGTCTGGGCACAAATTCATTGTGAATGGCCACAGAGTAGAAATTAGAAGAAAATTTCTTGCAGTCAAAGAGTGAAACCTGTGAAGAAGACAATGAGTAAAATGGGCCTTGTTGTAGGTTTCTAAAACATGAAACAAGAAATAATTGCTTGCAGCAGCAGGAGTTGAGCCTGTACACTTCACCATGGAAAATGGGTGAGTCAGGTATGTAAAACAGATGAGAAAAGAGAGATTTTGTGGTTGAAGCCAATTTCATCCTGGTTTTCACCAGAAACACAGCACAGTTTGAGAGCAGCACAAGGAAAATATTTGAGTGGTTGGCCGCTTTCAAGGGTTTCATTCTCTTTTAAGATGGAAATCCATAAAGGTGATGTTAAAGATAACAAGAAGGAGGATAATCTAGATTATCCTTCTGCCTACAGCCTTGTCTATTCGATGGAGAAATACACATCATAAAACAATGACAACAAAATGACATGTGAGGACTGAGACACAACGCTGAGAAACTGAAAATCCCAGTAAATCAGAGAAAGAGATGAAAGATGAGCAGAAATATGTGAAAAATATGTGTCAATTATGGAAGGATCAGACAGGGAATGTCTTTTTGTAATCATCCAAGGGAATAAAAATAAATTTTGAGCAAAAACAAAGTGAGATAGTATTGCAGGTCAAAAGAAGAGGAGAGGGCAAAGCACCATGCAGCTAACAACTCAAACAGGATTTTAGTGAAAGCAAGAGGTGAGAAAGGCAGGCACCAAAAGCAATGGGAAAGATGCAGGAGTGGAGGTCAGAGAGATGGAGAATGAAGGTCAGAAATATCAAGAGGGGAAAATGAAAACTGAAAAAAGGCTGCACAAAAGTAAAGGAAGGATGGAAAAGGTGACACTCAGAACTGCTGAATATAGTCAAAAAACAGATTCTGCAGCTGCAAAACAGAAAGGCTTTGAGAAAAACATCATTGCAAAGATAATTTATTGAAATAAATATTGTCATCATCAGTAAGAATTACATTTTTTGACTGTAAGACATATATTTCACCTTCTCCAAATAATCTGGCCTGGAAGTATGAATATTGCTTAACATGTTGATGTTTTGAATGAAAGGCAGCCTTGAGACAGTTATTTCAATAGGTTTATGACAGAATGGACTTCAGCGAGCTTCTCTTCAGATTTTATCTAAAATTTTATCAAAGGAAACTGCTACTGCAGTGTATCACTACAAGATTATAAGACATATACAAAATTAGTTTTAAATGTAAAGACAGCACTACATGGTGTTTTTTTGATGTTATTTTGTAGCAGTGAAATACTACATTGGATATTCTTGCTTTTCAGAATCACTCCTGTTGGAAACTATACATCAGGAAATAATCCTTTGCATAGCTGAAGACATAAACTTGGCCTGGCACTCTTTTGTTTCCCCCTGCTTTGCTTGATTATATTTTGTTTTTCTCTTCAGTCACATTTATTTAAATTTTCCCTTTCCTTTCCATCCTTTTCAAATTTTGTTGCTCTTATTTTTTAAAGTGTGTAAACAGTGATGGAAGGGCTGGGTTCCAGCTGCTAGTTTCATTTACTAAAATGTGCAACAATAGCTGAGAATCCCAGAGGAGATACTTGAAATCAAACCTCTGAAAAGTTTGAAAGGCATTTCTAGCTAACCGCTTGGAATTTGTGTAGAACCAGATTTCTCTTGTTGTGTTAAGCAACTGACATCATGCCTGACAGACAAATAAAGCCAACTGATGAATGGATTTCCATTATAAAGGCCCGTTGAGAAGGAATGGTGTTTCATAAAAGCTTTCTCAGAGGTCTCTGTGTAAGTTAGTTAATAAATCTCCAGTGCTTGAGGTTACCAAACACCTCCCCTTGAAAGCTTGAAATATAGGTTGCCCTGTTCTAGGAAATCTCCTGTCTTAGAAATCTATATAACTACCAAGATAGTAAGTATTTTTTTTCTATGATGCCCTCTGCAAGTTCCCAGAGATTACCATTATTGTTTCCATCTAAAGCTTAGTAGCATAATATAAAAAAAAAAAAAAAAAACAAAAAACAGAAAAATTATTTTCTTGCCACCACCTAAGTTTAACAACAGATGTTGTGGGTAAAATTCTGGCCCTATCCAGGAGCCCCCTGGCAAGGAGGGATGTGGATTTATGGCAATAAGCTCCTCTGTACCTATGCAATAGCCTCCTGCACCATTGTCTCCCTTATTTTTGCAAACCTGTGCATATTCCCTTGCTTTTCTTAGTGACCAGCGGTGTGAAACATGAATAGTCTCCCGTCTGAGTATGCCTGGTTCCACTGCAAATGAAGTAGGATGGCAATGGGAATGATGAACAACCATCCTGTACTCCAAATATTCTGCACTCCATGTGTCTGTAACTCCAAAACCAAATGAAGTTTTGGAGGTTGCGATATACTCTATGGAATTTTGTGTTACATCATATTACATTTCTTTATTATGTCTGTCCATAGCTTTGTTCATTTTATATTCTCTGAATACAAGGCCAAGACCATTCTCTTGTGTAATTTCATAAAAACTTGAATTCCTGCCAGACCTGAAGTTGGGTGGTGGTCAGCTGGGAGGTGAGTGATTAATACCCATCTCAAAGTCCTGAAGAGATGGAAGGTGAAGAGAAAACCAGCAGTGGAGCTGAGAAGTTCAGTTCATGCTCTTGAAGGTAGCCTGGACTGCTTCGTCTCTGCTTCTTGATATGTGGGTATTTACTCAAAATACACTTTAACTGCAACAGAAATACATTCTATGATGGTTTTCAGTAGGTCTAAAAGAACTAAGCCTGTTAAATAAGAACACAGATAAATGACTGAAATACTGTAAAAGTGGTGAAATGCACAATAAGACCACTGTGGATATTTATCACAAACATATGGTTTTCTTCAGAGGGTGAAGTGACTGAGTTGAATCAGCATTGAAAGTGGTAGGAAAAATATTTTGGGTCTAATGAAAAACAGTTCTTCCAAAATGAACAATGTCATCATCCAGTTCCACCCATCCTGAAAAGATCTGTTTTATGGTGCAGAACTAGGGCTTTGTTTCTTTCCTATTATGTTTTTTCTCTCTCCCATTGGCAGACTAGAAAGTTTTCTGAAAATTCAAAATAATGGTCATCTCCTATACATTAAAGTGCTAAATCCTACACAACTGTAATATTCTGTGTGAGGAAAAAAAAAAAAAAGAAAACACTTTCATTGTATTCCCTTTGCCTCCTTCGTAGATCCTTCTCACGAAATTCAGGCCTCAATTCAGGAAGACATGTCTTTAAGTTAGATACCAAGTCTGCTTTTCCTGCTTGTATCTTTTTATTTACTGATTCATTTATTTTTAAGCATTCAGAATTTCTTTCTAGATGAATTTTGGAGATATTTTACTCTGGATTCTCCAGATGTTGGTAGCCCCTGGCAGCTTGCATACTGCTGTGCAGGTAGTGTTTAACCTGCAGCCAGGATGCTCTACGTGTGGTAACTACAGGTCCATTCATAATACCTGCATGGATCAACTGAAGAATTCATGTGCAGTAAATCCAGTGATCTTGGAAAATAACGGGCTTGCTGTGCCTATGTGATATACAAATGTATCGCTCAGTGCTGTAATAGAAATAATGTAATGTGCAGTGTTCTAAAATGGACACATTATTTTCATAATCCTGAAGAAAACAGAAGCATCTGAGATTCTCTGCTTTACTTTCCACAGAGTCCATGTATCCAAACATGCTTTGAAATCCAGCAATCACTGCAGGTAATTCCTTAAGTTTATATGAGTTACTGTATCTAATGCAACACCTTTGACATAAGTGACTGCAGCATTGGATCAGTGTCCTAAATCAGGAAGGAAAAGTACTGCTGAAGAGCAGGACTCTCCTACTATCATCTCTGCTTACATATGTTTCCTGTAATAAAGTGTCATCTTGATTATTAAACTATCTAACTATGAAAGAAAAAAACACTGACTGTCTGATGAAAAAATATTGTCAAAAATCTACTGCCTGAGAATGAGCTGGTCAAACTCCAGATTTCTTTGTCCCTTGGTTTCTACATATTTTACATCTCACATATTTTCTATCTTCACAGAATTTGACATTAAAAAAAGGGCAACTGTGACCATCAGATCAACTCTGTTGTATCCTATATCCAAAGACACTGTCATTGATTTTCAGAAAAACACGTCCCATTTTATTACTCTGAATTACATCCATTTTGATCCATATTAATGTGCTTAACTGTTCATGTTCCCAAATTATTTGACATTTTGTAGGTAGTTGTATACATTTGGACAGCAGCCTTGCATACAAACAGTATTTTTCTATTATCTATTTGTTCATGTTTTAAGATATACATTAATGCTCAGTAGAAGTAAATTCTCGCTTACTGTCTGGAATTAATCTATGTGATTTCTAAGAAGCAGTTTTAATTTTTTTAACACAAAAATATTTTTGGTACATTTAGATACCAATATGTGATGACTAGTGTAATGGTATGAATAGAATAGCCTAGGATTATGAAATATGCCATGTAGATAATGCTTTTAATTGTCTTAAACTTTGGAAGTTTAAGACATACACTGTTATGTAGGAATCATTTCCAGACATTGAAGAAAAGTGTTAGTTTTCTCAGAAATGTTCAAGAAAAAATACTTTTATATAACTATGAAAAAATGTGCTGCTGTATGCAAAAATTTTTAAAATGAGTGCCAGTTTATATGTCTTTTTCCCTAACATTCCTACAATGGTATTATTTTCTCAAAGAAAAGAGCTAGTGTGTCTGCCTTGCTGAAAAATATTTATTTGAAAGGACTTTCCAAAAAGCAAATATGTTGATTTAGTCAATATATTGATTTAATAACAAATGCAAGGATTAATAATAACGGAGATGATAATATCAAAAGTCCAAATTTTTTAACTGTGGTTAAAATTTAGACCCTCAGGGAAAAGTGGAGCTTGTCTAATGAGAAAAAGAAAGCAATTTGTGTAAACTGTGAGAAAAAATGTTGCCCTAGAATTACTTTTGTGTTATTTCATTATTACTTGGATATCCACATGAAATGGGTGAAAGTGCTCACAATGGAAAATGAAAGATTTTGGGGAGATCAATTTTTCATCTGGAGATTCATAATGGAAGTGCGCTTTTATTTTTCATCGGTATCCAAATTTAAACATTTGTCATGGATTCAGGGAACGGAAACAATGCCATATGGTTTGAGTGGCCAATCACACGGCACAAAAGAAACAGCAAGAAGTGGTCAGAGTGAACATCTGGTGAACATCCCAAAGCTGAAAATGAGCCTGATTATTCCATGAATATTTATGAGTAAAAAACAATTTAATAATGAGTGAGTCCATTAGTCCACAAGCTGTTCACAGTGAGAGAAGTAATTACATACGCAATCAACATTATTTTGAATGAGCAATCAAATTAGTTCAAATTTCAAATATTTCTGTTTCTAACAAGCTTATAGTTTGGTTGGACTTCTTTATATATCTGAAATCTTAAGAAAATATCTTACAAGAAAATTTAAAACTTTGTTTATAGTTTGTTCTATATTGTATTTGCAAGTATTGCGTCGCTAAAAAAGAATTAGAAACTTTATATTGCCATGGTTATAGGATATGTAGTAGACTTTAGAATACAACAAGCAGTTTAGGATACCAAAACGCAATTGTACATGAATCTAAGCGTGCAGCAAAGGAAGGAGAAGATGAATTCTTTGGAACTCATTATCCATTGAAGCCTGACTGAACATACCTAAAAGATTTCCTTCTGTGTATTGAAAACTTTCAATAACTGTAAACACAGAAAACTTGAGAGAGACTCACTGAGTATTGATAAAAATATTCTCCAGTAAGCCTGTAAAAGAAAACTCAAAAAAAAAAAAAAACCACTAAAAAGTGTTGGAAGCAAGAAGAAGCAATGTTGAAATTGCAGTCACTAAGTCAACAGACATTTTGCTTTTGACTCTGATTGATAGAGAAATTCTGCCACTTCCCTGAGTCGGGGTTCAGCCCTAGTCTTATGTCACCAGCAAGCAGACAACAGGCCATTACCACATGGACAATACTTACCTGGAGCTGACGTTGCACCGAGACGTCAATTTCATGTTGTCTCCGCTACCTGTCTTGTGTCACTCCTCCCTCAGTGCCTTTCGCTTGTCCCATCCCCTATCCTTTGGGCTGCTTTTCCACCTCAAACAGGAGTGTTATGGAGCAATGTCTGTTTGAATTTAGATGCGATTTCTATATGAACAATAACAATTATAATGCTATTTTTTTGAGAAATATAAGTTGCTTCCTGTATGGATTCATCAAGGTCTTTTGCAGGAGCATGGCATATACTTTTAAGGGGATATTTAAGTTTGAGTACTGGCTTCAGTTGATATTACAAGTCCATGTAAAAATGTATGCATTCTGAATTTCTGCAAAAATAACTTTGTTTTCTTTAAAAATAATGAGTTTATGCTAGTTATTTTTGGTGATGTTTCAGACTGAAATAACACTATAACTAGGTGCAGAAAGTCTTGTCACACCACAGCAAGTTTTAAATCTTTGGAGTCAATGGTGTAGTTTTCTCTTAGAAAAATAGATTAAAATAAAGAGCTTCCTAGATTTGTTTTCCCCAGACAGGCTTGGGGTGTGACTAGCCTAAAGCAGTTTCTGAAAACACTCCTTTTGTGAGCAGAATAGTAGCAAAATCTATTGAAACCATACAATTTTCTACAGAAATTCTATACACACATTCTGTCCTGTCTTCAGTGTGCTAAACTGTATCAACAGCTGCATTTGAAAATAATATCTCTAGAAAAATTAATGGGAGAAATGAAAACTTCGGTAAATAATTTGTATTCTATAAATATAACGCTGTCGTTAAATTTCAAAATGGCAAAATATTCCAGAAATACAATGTTTCTGATGCCAGTATTTCCAGAGTAGTCATTGGCTCTGACTTTATTCCATGCCTGCTGCCATTCTGGCAAAAAAAGGTAAGAATTAATGTGATCAAGCTGCCACTAAAGAAGTCACTGCTAAAGCAAACCCTTTTATGAGCTGGTGACAAGGGCTCTGTTCTCTTTTCATTTAGATCCATCTTTAAAAATGTGGTTTCTGTGATGATGCTTCCAGATGGCCCGGTGTAATTTTGATTTTGTTTAAAATGTGTGGATTTCCTGTCCCTTTACTTTGTGCTGTCTCAGGGAACATCAGTGCAGTCTCATTTTTCATACTTTGTATTTCCCTCCCTCTGATTTTCTCTATTCTGTCATCATCCCTATCCCCACATGACATTTGCAGACTGATACAGGCGATAGCACTACTTTTCTTACACATATTTTGAAGCACCTCAAGCCCTCCTGGGCAAATTCAAATAGCAATTAAAAGTTAAAATAACTTTGGTGGGAACAGAACCTAGTTGCTAGAGAGATATAATGAAAAAGTGCTTTTTTGTGGGGTTTTTTTTTTCACTTTTTCTTCTTTTCTTCACTTTAAGGACTATTTAAAGCAATTTTTTTTAGGCAATATTCAGGTGAATATTCAGAGAGGGAACATTTAAGATAATTTGAGTTGAATCTGAATGTACTGCAGAGGAAAGGATCTAACCCATATGTTCATCAGTCCAGGAAATATCAAATTCTTCACAATTTGAGTAAAAGTCCTAGATAAGACAATGACAAACAAGGACAGCATATTGTTTCATTTATGAGGAGCTCGGCAGGTCAATAGCAGAGAGTGGTCTCTAGGGCAGAGACGCTAAATCACAAAAGCCAGCACTGGAGAACATCAGAATGAAGAGGATTAGACTTCATACTCGCCAAGAGAAGAGTTGTCTGAATCACATACAGATCACGTCTTCATCTTGGAGGTTAATATTGTAGACTACAGTCTAGTCAACAAGGGAAATAGAGGAATGAGCAGAGTTGGGACTCCCAGCACCTGTTGGGTTTAGCCTGGTTTCCTGGGCGCCTCCAGAGATCAGAGATCTTCCTCCATAAGGGAGACACAGCTGCGAATCCTCTCATAGTAAACAGCATCTGGGCAATCTTCTCTGATTACGTTCACCAAAAATGCTACGAGAGACAGAAGCCACTCATGATGCTGGGCTGAGTGTGGTAAATAAATGGTTAGTGAGATGTAGCAGGACAGACATATTTGCTTCTTTAAAAGAAAGGATTTTATTTTTTAAAGCAAAATAATCACAAAACAAAAAAAAGCACTTATTTTCTGCTAATGAGCTGCCCAAGTTTTTCTTTTTGTTTTGTCAGTTTTGGTTTTGATTTGACCCAAACTAAATTTCTCCTTCAACTTTTTTGGCTCGATTCTAGAGTATGACCTTCACTATCTGCTGACCTCTGTTGAATATAGTAGATAAAGAGAATCTGAGTGAGTCATAGGCCTGCAACTCAAGAAAAAAAAATATCTAGAGCCATTGTGATATTTCACTTGGATCTGCAATATAAAATATATCAGAATTGCCATATAAAAATGAAATATGTATATAGAAATATAATTCTACAATTAGCTCTCCAAATGGCAAAATTAAATGATGGAAAAAATACTAAAATGCAAATTTTTGCCATAATGATTTGCCATATTTTGTTGACATTGAAAACAATCAGAAGAATTAGTACTGTTAATTTTTACTATCTCTCACTTCATCAGTCAATATCCACGTGAATCTCATGCTTCTTTTTTGATAAAAATTCAGTTTCTGATGGAAAAATGTTTTTTAACACCACTGAAAGATTGTACCTACAAGAGTAAACATTAATCTGCTGTTACCTGTGTAAATCTCAGCAAGATTTTTAGAAGGTAAAATTAAGAGTGGCCCTAGAAGTAGCCATTGAAAGCGCTAGTTTTCTGTTACATGTAACTGAGATTGTCTGGCAGCTTCAAAAACTACCGGATTAGGGGAGGAATGGCATAGTGGGTAGGTCTGCAAGCAGACAGACACATATACTGCACAGAGTACATGCAAGCTGAATATCAAATAAATACAGAGAATATATCAGTGTTTTGCTTATTTTGTTGCAATAAGCCTCAGTGTGGCAATCCCAGCCATCTTGGTCCTAGCTCTTCTAAGGGGCAGATGGGCGTGATAAAGGCATGGAGACCTGTTTCCTGTGCTCATCCAGTGAGTGTAGCCCTGCATCATGTGGCATTCAGTGAACTAGAGAAGTGGAAAAACAACCCACTCATGGGATCCTAAGCTTCCAAAAAGTGCTATACCTTCCCTCCAGAGAGCACGAGGCTCACGTTGCCCTCAATGACAGTGGATATCATAGAATGGCTAGGGTTGGAAGGGACCTGTAGAGGTCATCTAGTCCAACCCCCCTGCACACGCAGGGTCCCCTAGAGCATGTGGCACAGGGTGATGTCCAGGCGGGTTTTGAAGATCTCCAGAGAAGGAGACTCCACCACCTCTCTGGGCAGCCTGTTCCAGTGCTCTGTCACCCTCACCGTTAAGAAATTCTTCCTCAAGTTCCTGTGGAACTTTTGGTGCCTCAATTTGTGGCCGTTTCCTCTAGTTCTATCACTGGCCACCATTGAGAAGAGGCCAGCCCCCTCCTCCTCACTCCCTTCCTTGAGATATTTATATACATTGATCAGATCCCCTCTCAGCCTTCTCTTCTCCAGGCTGAACAGGCCCAGCTCCCTCAGCCTTTCCTCATAGGGCAGATGTTCCAGGCCCCTAATCATCTTTGTGGCCCTGCGCTGGACTCTCTCTAGCAGCTCCACATCCCTCCTGCACTGGGGAGCCCAGAACTGCACACAGTACTCAGAAATGAATGTGAGCTCTTTCTCATGGGGCGTCTGAAGGCACTGACTCTGCTCTAGGGTCCACTGAAGAGCCCATCTGATGTGAGTGAGCAGAAGATGAATCTGTCTTTGTTGATATTCTGGGTATGACTTCATTGACCAAGGCTGGGAAAGGTTGGGTTGTATTGCCAAGAATCACAGCTGGTACAGAAAAACCTATAAAGCTCTGTGGTAAAAGCAGTCTTTCTGCCTGTCTCTTCTTATGGCAGCTTCAGTAAGGCATTTTTATTAAGGTACTAGTGATAGATAAAATCTACCAATGAGTTAGGAAATAAATAATGAAAAAAATCTGGAAAACATGCAGTAAATGTCATTTGTCACTTGTGTGTACTAAAACAGTTCTGTGAGGCTATAAAAAACAATGTATACAATGAGATATTGTTTTTTGGTACTATTCAGGTAGAGGAAAGCAGCCTCTGGTGTCTGGCCCCAAAACTGGCAATTGAAGATAGAAATCTGGAAATGAGAAGGTAGGAGCAAAAATATTGCTCTTTTAAAATTTTACTCACTGTTAATTACAAGAAACATCTCAAACTCCTTGATTTAGCTGCAAGATTTAGCTGTTAAGAACCTATCCAAAAGATCAGGCCTCTTCATTCCTATTGATTTTGGGAACAGATTATCAGCCCACCTGCCCTTTTTCTCATGTTAAAATACAAGATGCTGCCTGACTATATGCAGCCAATCGTTGCCTTTCTGACACTTTGTGCTAACCACATGCAAGACAGAGTTGGTCGGGGCTCCCACAGTAGGTGTGATCCAACCTGGGTGCATCGTTGCACATGCAGAAAATACTGGATGAGAAGGTGGTGTCATAGCTTCGGTCAGGCTTTTGGGTCTCCCATTAATGGGAATCTGTGAGTGTAATGATTGATATATTTAAAAACTGTATAGATAATCTTCCTAAAAAACAGGTGACACAAAGAAGACAGTCACTACAGAGGGCAGTGTCGGCCAAAAGTCTGTGAGGAAGCAGATAGTGGCAAATGGCCCAGACCCCTGGACACATGCACGCACCCAAAGCGTTTCTTGAAAACATCTGACCCCAACTGAGTTTGGAGGTTATTCTGTCTCCTTATTCCACACAAATGTTTTCTTAAGTCTTGGGACTACATATCACTTTGGTAGTATACCTTTGCCCTATTACAAGATATGATGTAACCCACCATTAAGGCCAAGTTCAGCTTGTTTTCTTCTTCCATTGCTCACATATCTATTTCTTCTAATATGAAGATACGCTAATTTATTTAAACTAAACATTTAACACTGATGTTGACTTAGAGTATCATATGTGCCTAAGTCAATGTCATTTGCAGTATGCAACACATTGTGTTCCTCCTCTTGAAAGATGGAGTATCTCAGAAAAGCAGGAGCATTTTTCTGCTGCTTTTCTGGATCCTGAAGTTTATAGCTGGTTATAAATGGCCCTGAGTACTAAAAGACTGCTGATGCTATATGGTGACAGAGCTGTGTTGACTAATGCTGTAAGGTATCTATCAAAGGCATAAAGATCATATATAACTATATATGCGCATCTATGTAGGTGTGTAGTGATATGCATCACACACAATAAATTATCTTTGCAGATAAGCTCCTACTGTTTATTTTTAATTCATAAAATAAATCTTTATTTAGAAAATTAAAACTTTAATTGCTTTTATTGCACAACTGGGCTTTATAGAGTAGTAGCTGCCATCAAAGCATTCCTTTCCTACTTCTGTGGTAACCCTTATGAGCGTGAGCTTGCCACATCCCAGCAAGTCTCATAGCCTGAAGCTATGGGGAAATCTTCCCCCAGAGTAAAATCCTGTGCTTGTGCTTTGTTGCACGGGCCACCAGACGTCTGTGTGGAGGAGAGTTTTCCAATAACTAACCATGACAGCTAACCCCAAGGGTCTCAAGGGAGCCCATGATGTACAACCGCCTGGAATTATGAATAACCTTAGAGCAGAATGTCATGGTTGGAATGTATGACGAAATACAAATACCTTTCCTTAAAAATATTAATGATCCTCTCTTCTTAGGCCTAATCTTCTTGCTTTCAAGCACTGCCATGAACAGAGATGTTTTGAGACCACATACTGGCTTTCAAAGAATGCCTTTGACATTTGTTGAATTTGATTTGATCAGTGATCTTTTCACTTACAAAAAAAGGAAGTTAAGAAAAATGTCAAGGACTCAGGACAGTAACTGGGGTTTTCTTAAATGTAGGCTGAAAACTGAAAACAAAGTTGGAACCGGTATTTAACCCTCAGGGATGAAGTCAAACCAGTTCTGTGCCATTTCACTTCCAACAAGCATGATTGACGCCACCTTTGTTTGTGTTCTTTAGTGGACTTCTGGGATGCTGATCACAGAGAAACCACTTAAACCACATCTCTCATCCGCTTGGGTTCTAACCAGCTCCTAGGATTAAATGACAGACTTATTTTCTACTAATTGCTCTTTTGCCTGTCATGTAATTTGCCCTATACACAGTACAAGTCTTCCCGTATTTGTCAGAAATCCTGTTTTGCCTTTTGCTTTTAACTTATCTAATGTCTTTTCTCACCATTCATTTCTTCCTGTCTATTTTTCTATGTCTGTCTCTATCTGGCTTCCAGTTTGAAGGTATTTTCCTGATCATTCAGTACTTTTTTTAAGGTAACTTTTCTCAAAAACCTTTTCATTATATACTTTTATTAAATATCGTATATTGAAAGAGTTTTGCTTACAATATTTCATGTGTTGGATCTCTCTATTCTTATCTTTTCCACTGTACATAATTTTCTTTTCCTTATTTTTTCCTTCATATTTACACTTCTGCCCTTCTTCTCTTCTTTGGGCCTTCCTATGTTCCTCCTGTCCATACACTTGACTTCGAACTCTTTCTGCAGTCATTCTATTTTTGCCTTTACAGACAATTTCCCAATAAAGCCTCCTGGTCCTTCCGTTGCTAACATTTCCAGACTCCATTGTATTTAAGAGAACATTCTTTTTCTCATGGTTACTATAAACATAATGACCTAGTTTTCTCTATTTTGCAGCTATGAAAGAGATATTGTTCATGATGGAATAGCAAAATAAGGAGTTAAAAAAATAAGAAAAAATCTAATTTTAGTCATGATTTCATGGCAATATTCAACCTCTTATCACCATCTGGCAATACATTACCATTATGAATACCATTAGGGGATATATTAGTTTTTGTCTGATATTTCTTAATATTTAGAATGATAAAGCTGTAGAGAGAGTTCAAAGGAAAAGTCTTCCAGCATTCCATGGGGAGAAGCAAATAAGGAGAGTTTATATTAGCTGCCATTAAGTGCATGCCATCATATCATCCTAGTCTTTGACTAAGTGGGTAGTAGTGGTTGATTGCTGCATTCAGGCATATCAAGGGTATTCTTCTGAAAGAAGAAAAACTTATGCTATTGCCTTGGTATGGTGACTGAATGTTTTTGTGCACCAGGTCTCATTTAGTTCAGATTAAGCCTGTGATACTGCGAGTAGATGGACACAGGTCATCTCTCTCTCTTTCAACAAAGAGGTTACATTATGATCATTTTGCTTTTTCATGAGTTTTGGGCAATCTGCAAAAAAACCTGCAGAAACCAACTGAGTTGTTCAAGATTCATTTCCAAGTAGTTAAGCAGCAGATTTTTTCCCTGTTTTTCCAGATCTCTGAAATGATCCTGCCCTGACTTGGGCTGGTATTGCACTACTTATTAGTCTTAAAACCAAATTATATTAAGTTCCTTCCCTAGTTCTGGTTTGGGTTTACCATTTTTCACATCCTTAGTTTGAAATATTTTTCTAATATATTCATATTTATTTCCAGGCAACCAGCCGACTTTTTTTCTGGCCTTTGCATCTTTTTTTCCTTCTCTGTTTCAGTCCAACATAAATGATTCCCTTTCAGCACACACAGTACCCTGCTATTTATTTAAGATTGAAAGAAGGCAAGAAAGTATTTTTCTCATGTAGCTTCTAGGACATCTCCAATTCTGTGGCATGACCTGGCCAGTTCTTAGCTATAGTCCAGCCATGTTCACCAGCAAAACAAGTTAGTGTGTACGGCTAGTAAAACCTGTCTGCAAGTTAGAACAATTTGGTCTACTCACAGGCATATTTTAAGAATTATTTACTAGCATGGCTTTATGAGCTATTTAATCATAAATAGCAATAAAGGCACAACATTGCATTCAAATAATTTTATAATCAACTTCTATCTTGTCTAAATTTGTTCTTCTAAGTATGCGCACAATTGGCTCTTTGGAAACGAACAACATGGAAAAATACCAAAAGAAAAGAAGAAGAAAGCTCTCTTGATGCTTTGTTCCCAGGAAGACATGTTGCTGTTTATTGCTGGTTTAAAAGCTGGTGAATTCTGGAGTTAATGATGAGAGAGGTTGCATGTACTTATTTTGATGACAAACCTGAGTGTTACAGCGTGAGTTTGGATGCTTTCCTGTACTTTTTGTATAAAAATGTTAAGATGGTTTATTTGTTAGGGCAAATTAGCTGCCTCTTTACAGCCTGAGTAATCACACTGAAGTCAGTGGGTTTCTCAGACACACGTCAGGAAGGATATTTGCCCAGTTTTTATATATTATTCATTACCATGGGGTTCTGGCCTGTGACTGTGGTTCTGAGGTTCTGCAATAACACAAAGATATAATGGTTAGTAATGATTTGGCTCCTTGGATGGGACATCTGTCTGACCTGCAATGTAATCAAATTCATCTTTCTTCTTTAAAATAATATTTAGATTGGAATTCTGTCACTATTTGCAGTGGAAATAGGTTGAGCTCTCATTTTATTGAAGTAAATAAAATTGTCACTATCAAAAGGTGATTCCGTCTTCAAGACTTTCTTCATTGTGGGGGATGAAAATGACTGTTACAAAAAGCTCTTAGGATTCTAGTCAGTGGAGCTGGAATTGCAAAGTGGGTCTTTAAGCATTCATCTACTGGAATTTGTACAATCTGGGTTGGGTATGCAGGCTCATCTGGAGCACTGCAGGAGGGTTTTGCCCCAAGGATCTCAGCTCCAAGGATTTTGCCAGCCCACTCCAAATGTTGCATGGGAATACAATGAGAAACACTGATAAGTGACCTTTATATTCTGCCTCTGTCTTGGATACCTTAGCAAATAAGTCAGAAAATAAAAAGTGAGGATGACTCTTTCAGTACGCAGCACAAGGAGGTTATCCATCTGCGACTGCTAAGCAGGAGAAGCAATCACTCCACAGCAGGAGGTTCAGAGACACATTGATGGGCAAGAGAGAATCCTAATCCCAAAGCTGCTGGAAATTAAGAGATTCAAGGACTCATGGTTCCTGTTCTCCATTATGGGACTGGGTCAGTATCGATGAGGTAGATGGGCAGATGCCTATCTGAGAGGTTATAGCATTTGGCAAAGGGTTCAAGCTTTCCCAAGCTCTGGCCCTTCTGCCATCAAATAACAAGCATTCAGCATGGCAGAGTATGGAGCACCAGTTCTCCCTTTCCTCTGGATAGTGTTTTTAACCATTATCTTTAGGATCAGAAACATGTTAAGAACATTGTCAGAGACAAGGACAATTGCCCCTTTTTTGGAGTAAGGAGAACAGATAATGGGAAAGGAGTCCCAATTTAATTTAATAAGTTAAACAATTTCAACTGATACAGCATTCCAATTCCCCTCTCTCCTCTGCCTCAGCAGCACATACTCCAGCTCTGTAATCAGTGTACTCCTGAAGGACTGAACTGTGGGTTTAGATGCTAGATGCAGATATCTCACAACCCAGATGAGTTCCAATTAAAGAATAAAGATGTAGCCTCTTTCTTCTGCCTTTTGCACTGGCAGCTATGGGATGCTGCCAGAAGAGGCTCACGGTGCAGGCAGGAGGAATATTGGGTTTGTGATACTACCCAGCATTGCCTCAGTCCTAAAAGATAACTATCAGTATTGCTGTGATTGGGCATTTGTGGAAACACCCCAGGACAGAGTTTGAACTCCCTAGTACATTCTGACATAAAATAGACAGATAAATCAGTATCAGGAAGAATGAAGAAGAGCTGTGCAATGCTTTTGTGCAGTTTTAGCATGGGTATCCCACAAGGTAAGTCAGCTCATAGATCTTCCTCTGAAGTCTATTCTCTTCCCTATACTTTTTTTTTTTTTTTTTTTTTTTTCCCCAAAGGGTCTCAGGTCTGGATCACAGACATCCTGGAATTCTGGCCATGGCTCTTTCTTGTGAATTCCTAACTGTGCAATTCCTACCATGCAGATATATTTAAGTCTCAGAGAATTTTATAGTGTTGCAAAACTTTTCTGCTCCTCCTTCCTGCCTTTTATTTTGATAAGTAAAACAACTGTTACATTTGAAGAACTCAGTATTTTTGCACCTTCCTTGTGTGAAATTTCCGTCTCTAGACTCCCCTAGATTTGCTCAAATGTAGTGACGATGTCTGCAGGATAGCTTTTCAGCACTTTAATATGTTTAGCAGACTAAAGGTTTTAGCTGTTCTGTCAGTTTGCTGTGCCAGCCACTCTAATATTTTTAGCTCATGGTATGAAGAACGCGTATGACGGAGGGTGCTTAAGAAAGCTTTGAGGCTCTCTTTGGCTGCCGCAGCATTGAAGACTGAAATTGATATTGCAATACCCTGGCTGAGGAGTAAGAAAAATTTAATTCATCCATCTGTGATACTCCACCCCTCAGAACAGGTGGACAGAGACTGAAAAATGAACTGGCCAGGAAGATAAGGGTGTGTTTTCGTGTGGAGCATCAGCTGATGCTGACATAAACCAGCAAGTTCTGCAAACAATATATTACATGTTCCTGTTTCCACTCCCCTTTTCTTACTCTTTGTCTCAAAGCAGGAGTATGCTGGATATGAACTGTACTTTTGAGGACGATAATTCATTTCCTTGCTACTGTTTAGGATAGCACGACTGGATACTCCTCCAGGCCACAGGCCTTGGAACAAAGCCACAGCCTAGTCCTTATTAGTAGAGCAAGTCTGTCTGTCTGCTTGTGGAGAGTTTCCTACAGTTATGTCATGAAGTCTTGCGTCAATAGCTCTTCATCTGAAAACAGCAAGAACATGCCTAATAAACTAAGAGCAAAGAGCATGGAAAGCTGAAGATGGGAGATAGGGAACCAAGTCAGTGCTGGAGGCACATTTAATTTCTTCCTTAAAATGGCCTAAATACAAAAATCCTCAGCTCCTCTCACAAAGAAGAACAGGTCCTAGGATTTCATACAGATACAAATGAATCTCATCAGGAAGTCTCTAGTCGAACTTTCTGTTCAAAGCGTCATTAGCTGTGAAGTTCTGAAGGGCCATGAAAAAAAAGAAAAGAAGAGAAACAAATTGACTTTTGACACTCATATGAAAGTATCAACCCCCCAAAACAATAATGTATATAAGGCTATAAATAAGTGGAGCAACGATCCACTTGTTATAATAGCAGCACAAAAGAGAAACATAATGTGTAGAACTTCTGACCCGAGGTCTGTTGTAGTCTGTTGAAAGATTTGTCCTGAAGTCAGTGAACTTTGGATCAGCCTCACAGAGTGTTGGTGCGAGGGAAAACAACTAATTAAGGAGTGGCTGGTAATGCAGCTGAGCAGCGAAGCTCAGTGGCAGGTTTTCAGCATCATCGCTACATGGAGTGCAGAGTCTAATCTCCACTCTCGTTACACGCATGTGGAAAGATGCAACGCAGAGGTACTTCCTCTCAAGGGAGGGAAGGGGCTAGCTCTGCAGCTGCACTGTGGAGTGCGGTTTTCCTGTCCTGGGGGCATCCAAAAATTCTTCATTAAATTTCATAGGGTCACACTGTTCCTTTAGCCTGGCTAGGTCCCTCTGAACAGTCCCTTGCTCTTGAGCATAGCAACCAGTCCTCCCATCTTGGTGTCTTGGTGTCTTCAAATCTGATGGGAACGCATTCTGCCATCTCTCTAGATTATAGATAAAGATGTTAAACAGGGCAGGTCCCAGTATAGACCCCTTGATCTTCACCTGACATTTACCTCCAGGTAGAGTATGACCCATTAACAACTACTCTCTGAGCCCAACAATATTTTTTTTTACCCATTTTCTTTTCTTCCATCTAGACCTTAATATTCAAAATTGGATCTAAGTGGATTGTGGGAGACAGTGTCAAAAAAATGTGCTAATATGTGGTAAGTAAGTGGTATCTACTGCCCTGCTCTCAGTTGCATCTCCAATCAGTTATAGGAGGCCATCAGGTCGGACAAGCATGGTTTTCTCTTGCTAAATTCAGACTCTCTGTTGCCATTCACGTCCTTCTCCTCCTTGTGCCTGGAAGTGTTTTCCAAAAGTCTTAGAAGAAGTGGATACACCCATCTTCATTTTGTTGGTGACAGTTTCATGGGTCCACTAGCAAGTGTTCATAAACATCTTTTTTATACTGAAGAGATCATGATAAACTTCATAAACCATTGTCTGAGGTATCTGCTGAAAGGCGAGTGCTGCTGTGTGCCATAAATCATCCTTCTTCCTTTTAAGATGTTGTCAGAAGAATCTTAGCAAGTCAGCGGCTTCTCCTCAGAGGCTGCCACAATCAAATCTGTAGTATTGTCACTGAAAAGTTACACTGTGTAAGTATTCAAAAGGTGTAAGTTCAGCCTTATTTTGCTCTTATGGTTTGAAATTCTGTTGCCACAGAATGGTGGAGGCATAATGTTGCATGTAAAATAGAGTATGGCCACATCTGTTACTGTATCAAAGTCATATGTCTTAAAATTAGAGTATCACCACAGACATTTCATAGACTAATACAAAGATACTGCTTTGCCATCATGTTAGTGCTAGTTGTACTCTGACATAATTTTATAGCCTCCTTTTCCCACTAGTTTTTCAAGTCTGGTATTCATACAGCAATTTGGGGCATACTTTGGTAATGATGTAGATTTATGAAGACCGTAACATGGATGATTCATGCAAAACTATTTTTTTTTTTTTTTTTAATTTTCTGAACGACTGCTGGCAGGACTTCCAAAACCAACCACTAATATAACATAAATATAGAGGATACTTTTCTATTTCTAGAGGCAAATGTATTTGAAATAGGGCTTTATTTTAGTACTTCAAGGGCTGCCAGCACACAGTCATGTCCTACCATCTGGGGTCATATTCACTCAGAAAGCAAAGTAGCGTCCATTTGCAAAAATGACTCTAAAATTACTCTTTTTCTTTTTTCTCTGTGCTAGTCCCTACTTTCCCACACACAGAGATGTTTTGTTTTTAACAATGATCATTTTAGCTCCAAGAAAGGTATGCACTTCTAGTGATAACAAGATCTAAGGAGAGAGCTCCTATTTAAATGACTGAAAGCACTCAGTGAAAGACGGGGAAACCCTCTCTGTAATGAAACTCTCCCTAGAGATGAGAGAGGTTTGGCAAGCCAGAGAGACAGACAGAGCAGCTTCCTCCGCTTGAGCAACTCAGCCCTTTTAGTGGGGAATGCATAAGTGCCTACCCTGGATTGGTGCAAATGCATGACGTACCCCCAACACCAAAACGTATTCAGACACCCAGTGCTGGTCTATACATGAGGATGTACCATAGCAGAGGATCCTTCTAGAAGAATTTCATCCTCTTTTTTTGTGTCCTGTGTACCCTAGGCGAGGGGGCCACCCCTGCTCTTAAGCAGGGTGTTCAGCAAGACAGGCAGTGCTGGAGGGGCAAGCGAGGGGCTGACAGCGAGAGTCCCACGTGCTTTCTCTCAGATGGTGGGTACCCGACCAAAGTTCTGCCACTTTCTTGGTGCTCCAGAGAGGAGAGCATCCATGATCTACACCACTACAGCCAAAGGGAAGAGGAAAGGGTCCGTCACACACGTGCCATGGCAGAGCAAGTACTGGATGTGTCCTCGACCACTGTCAGAAGGATTGACCTGGGCGCCAAGGGAACTGAGGAAAGGAAACTGCCAGCTTGGCTTAAAGTCTGTGACCGCACGGAATCTTCACAGGACTGCTCAGATCAGGTCCTGCCAGACACCCTCATGAGGAAATCATGCCTGTACACAAGTGCAGTGACTTCTCCATCATGGGCTGCCCTGGGAACATTTCCGTCCTGTTAATGTTCCTCCTGTGCTGGCATTGGATTGAGTGACAAGAGAAGCCAGGAGGCCAATAGTTAGCCAACTGCTCACAGGTGTGGGTTGTGCAGGTTCAAGCCCTCTCCCCTCCTAGTTTAGGCTGAGTAGTTGAGACTTTGCTATGCTGTGAAGCAGGTGACTGTCCTGCTGCTAGCTGCTCTGGGATATTCTCTTAATCTTCTCTTGTAGATGTGAATTGCTAAATGCTTGCAATGGGGATTAAACACGAGTCTCCTGTGTCCC
Source organism: Eudromia elegans (assembly GCA_003342815.1). Classification (NCBI taxonomy): domain Eukaryota; kingdom Metazoa; phylum Chordata; class Aves; order Tinamiformes; family Tinamidae; genus Eudromia; species Eudromia elegans. The sequence continues at coordinate 2,081,637 of PTEX01000074.1, read as the reverse complement.
GACAGATACCTTCATTGGTGAGTAATCAAGGTCCTCATTCTGGCCTCTCTGTGGGGCTGGCCATTTTTTACAGATATAAACTAGATATGCGAGGGCCTGAGTAGCCAAGAGACTTACTTAAGTTCTCTCTGCCTAAAATTAAATTAATCACATTCCTGTCTCTAAACTATCAAATATGAGCTTTCCCACATCATAGATTTTTGTGAATATTGGCTCAAATATGGCATGCTCACATTGAGAATTTCACAGATAGGTTGCAAGCATAAACCTGGAACTGAGAACAAATACCAGCCCTGTTCACTAAGCCACCATCTGCTCTTTATTTAAGTTGCTTCAAAAACAAATGCTTATTCCATGCTGCCTGCAGTACGTGATCCGATTAACATAAGTAAAATAAATCATTTAATAAATTTGCGAGTACCATCAGGACATGCCTATATAAAATATTCATGAGTACATAGTCCTTTGCCATAAATCTGTCTTCTTGCTATCCCTGCCCTTGTTCATCACTTGCACCCACTGCACTCCACGTAGCAGAAGAGCCTTGCTCTTCACAGGTGTGGAAGCACCAGTGTCCCAGTCAGCCAGTGCACTTCCAGTGAGAAGGCTGCATTTTGCCCTCTTGGCTTGCTTCCCTTGTCCCCCAGCCCCATGTAGTCACCAGCCAGGGAATATTTCTCTAGAGGATCATTTAGGTCCTAGTGCAGCTGAACCGTCTTGTGGTACCCCTCTTAACTCTTTGAGGGTTTTCAGAGCAAGTCCATGTTGACTCCTAATTTAGGATACTTGGGTTAGACAAAATGAATCCAGACCCTCGACAGAACTGAAGTGTCTAAGCTTTTCAGGATTTGAGCCTAATCTCGTTGGACAATGAGAGATGTCAGCTCCTTTCTGTTTGCCTTTAATGCCTGACAAAGTTCTGGATGCTATTTAAAAATAATAATCTCTGGTAATGACTCATTTATAGGAGTTATTACTTTCCTCCAGCTTTCTTTTAACGGAGTTAGAGATAAGAACAAAACTGGGTTATAACATTTCTATAAAATAATATTGCTTTTAATTGTATTTTTAAAGCCAGCAAATCCAGAAAGTCTGATGTTACATTTTAATTTGAACTGCATTTATTAGCAGAATTAGGTACAAATCAGAGCTTAACATCTTGAATTTATTAATATTTTTGCATTCCTTTTTACTTACTTAAAGATCTTTTTGGCTAACCATGTAGAACTGAAATGGTGAATTAGTAATTATGTAGAAACCTGCAGTATGGCAAATAATTGCCCATTACAAGATAAGAAAAACAAGCTCACAGAAATAATATGTTTTTGTAGAGATGTTTGTCTTTATAGAAGTGCCTCTTTTGACCTGCTGGTTTAGCAGATAACTGTTCATTTAAAACAAAAGATAGATGAAATAGGTTCTCACTAATCTTGCTCGAGCATTTAAAACAGCTGTTGCTATGGGAAATGTATTTCCATTGTAAGTTTCCTGAATATTACATGATGATCTTAATCCTTCCCTTATGCACAAATTCAGAAAAAAGATGACTTTTTAAAATGTGTGTCCTATACTTTCTGCTTCTGCTGTATTTTCAATCTGCAGAAGTACTGATTTATTTTTGCAGCATTTTATTCTATATAGCATTATGCATATTTTTAAATACTCAGTCTTACTTTCTTATAAATTTTCAACTTACATTTGAAATTGCTAAAGAAAAGATGAGTTTAATATCAGTACCCACTTGGCTAAACTTTCATGCTATTGTTATGTTTCTACAGAAACATTCAGCCAAATCTCCCAGGTGTGGTTTCTACACCTCTCAGATAGCATCAAAAATCTCTGCATTAAAATAATGCATACAAATAAGCTAGTGGTTATTAGGAAAAGAAAAGAAAAATACATGCTGCAAGTTCATCCAAAAGAAACATCTTAAGGATATGGTGTAAGACAGAATTTTGGATGTGCTCTAAGCAACTTTTCATCAAGATGGTTTTCTGAAGAGAAACACTTTCCAATGTTGCTCCTCTTTCTTTATAAATGAGCTAACCTCAGACGTTACCAAGCACCCAAACAACTGGGCTGTTCAGACTTGCAATGCATTAATAAATGATGATGTTTGTGAAAGATATTGCAGACATTTTTCCAAAGGCTGTGGAGAGCCCAATGAAAAAGAAAAGTCCCCAAAGAGGTCTTTAAGCTCTTTAGCTTTTTGAGGGATAAGGGTATGTTAACCTGTTATAGGAAGACTACTGTGGGTCGGAAGATCACTGCATTCAATCTGTGATCTTCATGCTAGGGAAAGGACAGATATTTTGAGAGGAGGCACTCCAGCTGTCTGATCTGGTGGCACTATGTTTGTTCATTTGTCATGGCTGTCTTTTTTTTGAGCAGTAGCTCAGCAGAAGGTTGCTAAATACAAATATAATTAGAAAAATCTGAAAATCCTCCAGTGAAGAGTCTAACCAGCAGCAGGAACACATAAACACATAGGCAGGAACAGGCTGTGTAGCATTTTGGTGGTCTCCCAGCAGAGAGTGTACTACAAAATCTCACCCACTCATGGTTTATGATCTCACATGTCTTTTAGGAAGATTTCAGCTCACATAATACATTTATGGAGTAAGACAGTTTGTGTGTTAAGATATCAAAATACTGTCATGCTTCAGTTGATTGCTCTGGTGGGGCATTTGGTATGTGTAGTAAATATGAACGTACAGGGAAGACAAGCAGCAGAGTGCACACATACATGTGTGCACACTCACACAGGCATTAAATGCTGCTTATCGCTTTCGGCCTTGGCCACTGATATGCTCTGGTGAAATATCTTCATTACCTCTGTGCTCAGGTGTGTGAGGACAAAGGGAAGCTGAGAAAAGGGCAGGGCTGCTGGTGGATTTCCTGCCATTCTGGTGGCCGAAGGATGCTTGCTGATGGCCTCCGCACGTCCTTGCTCCCCTCCCGGCCGCCTGCGGGCTCTGAGCTTTGCTCTTCGCAGCCTTATCACATATTTCTCCTAGTTACTTTGATGTGATGACGTATTCTAACAGCTATTGATATTGCCCTGACAAGCTCGAAGGGAAGATCTCCGAGTGTCTTTAATGTGCTTTCAGGGGCCTTCATTTGTCACCAGCATTCTGGCAACGAACATTTTTGAAAGATTTAGGTTCTTTTTCTATAGCTATATGTCCAGCACAGATGTGAGCTTCCCAGGGGTAACAATTCTGGAGAGATTGCTATGAAATAGATCTTAGTGTTTGTTAAACATTCATGCCAGTGTATGTCCAGAATACGAAATAAGCAGACGTGATAAAACAGTCCAAGCTGTTGGATTTGGCAACTCTGTGGATACCAAAGATCCCACTTACAGATCTGAGGATAAATTTTTGTTTTTCTGCATACCATACAGTTTGGGCATTTTTTGTTCTTCATTCCAGTGGTAATTTTGCAAATGACCAACGAATGAATTTTTTGAGAAGAGATATTTCATCACTGATTATATAGCATGTATGGAATAAATGTATTTTTAAACTGTTAACAGTTTACTTTTGATATTCGCCCTGTGCTCGCTCATGGCATTATCTGGGAAATCATTCAAAAGGAAGATGTGATAGACTGGAAAATGCATATAAAGTATATTATGCAGATTCTTTGGTCTTGTTCACCGGCCTGAAAGAAACCTCCTCAGTATGCAGGAGATATAGGGAGAAGAGAAGCAGTACAAGGCAGAAGTCATCTGTAATCTTGTAAGACAGCAAACATGTCACAGATGACAATTTTTCAATAAGCCCTGATGCAAACAGTAGGTAAAAGGAAAAAGCTGCTGCTAGAGGGCTAGCAGATACACGACTTAAAGAAATCAGCTTATGTAAATGTGAAAGTAGGAAACAAATGCCTGAACTGAGGCAAGTGCCCCTTTAATTCTATTCCTTCTCTTGATAAAAATATCAGGCTAAATTAAGCCCTGTTGCAACTCCAGTAAAGTCAGTGGAGTTACACTCAGGATAAATTGCTGCTATAAATCATTGAAATCAGTGACAATTGTGCCTATTCATGCCAGAAATGAGTCTGGCCGATTACAATAGTAATTCTTTGACATCCAAAGCTAAATTTAATTTCCTTTTTCTGTGTAACATCCTAAACTTGAGCTTTGAAGTATAAAGACATGCCCATATCCTGAAAATTCTGCCTCCAAGTCTTCCATTTAGGCATGTCTATTTCCATGCTATCCACCTGTGTGCATTGGAAGGAGGGGCTTTTTGAGGCAAGGAAAAGACTCCCTGCACCAATCACCAAACTGATGGTCAAAGAGAATTCAAAATACACAAAGAGAAATGTAGTGATGAGGAAGCAGAACGGGAATAAGGAAAAGGGATTCTATTTGCTGACTCAGGCTTCTCACGACAAATCAGTTAACAAGCAATCAAGCAATGAAGTTAATGGGAGGCAATTTACATTTTAGACAAGTGTTTTAATGGGTAGGATCACTCTTATATTGCATGCAACCTTGCCTGGTTTTGTTGCCTTGACTGTCTCCTATAAACCAAAGCAAAGACCATACCTGCTCTTTGGCATTGGTGAGAAATACTGCATGGACACGGAAATGGCAGTCGCCTCCTTAGATGGAGAGTAGGTTCAGAACCATGAGTTTTCTCATATTTTCCCCTTAACTTTGACATCAGGAACCTTTGAAAATAGTCAATAGGGTGGCAAAGTTTTATTTTCCTGTTGGATATACGGGAGAGAGGTAGATATGCTCTCCATACGCAGGCTGGCTTTTCCCATATAATGTTCTTGACAAGTTTCTCTTTTTTTTTGAAAATGATATTTTTAGTAGACAATTGATGATTTTCTAGACTAATCTATTATAAGAAAAAGAAGAGCAACTTGTTCTCCCAGTCTTACTCCTCTTCCAAAAAGGACTGAACTCAGGAGTAGGAGTCTCCTTGTTCGTCAATGACTTACCATCAACTTCTTTCCCAAAGGCAAAATGGTACTTTGGAACAGGGACTGCCTACATTTCCTAATGAAAACTCGGCTTCCAGGTATGACATCCATTTCTCTCTGGCACCCCAAATAATCACATTAATGGTTGTGTTTCTGTCAAACTGGCAACCTCTGCTGTAGTTGCTGTAACTCTATATGGGGAGTAAGCTGCCTTAAAGTTGGGAAGCAATTAGATTTTCATTAAGGTAAGGGGCAAATTTTCAAAACCAAGTGACTATTCAGCACCCAGATTCCAAGTTAATTCATTTTGCTCTCTGTTAAAAACTCCGTGCAAGTTTGAAAGGTTTCATTTACAATCCAGTTATGGAGTCAAAGTTTTATTTTTTAGCATAAGCCTCACCATTAATCAGAGCTAAATGCACCATCTTCAAAGAGCTTACAAAATGATAACATAAAAATATTAACCAAATGGCAAAGTTCACAGAGAAGAATCGGATTCAGAAAGAAATTATTGCAACATGCATGATTTCTATGGTGTTGCCAATGTAAATCTGTGCAGTAGGTCACCACAGTGAAATCTACGGTGGCAAAGTTAAATTCTTGCTTTATATGTTTTTATAAAAGCACAGCTATCTGGTTGCACAGTGTCCTGGGGTAACAGAAGAATGTTTCTTTAATATTATATATGCAAAATAAGACAGATTTCTTTGCTGCTGATGTTGAGATGTGCATGATGAATGCAAAATCTAGTCTGTTTCAGATCCAGATTTTAACACTAAAGCAAAATGGAGATATATCTGAGTTATAAACATTGAAATAAAAGCTGCAATCTTTATTGAAGAATTCAAACCTATCATTGGCTAGGTTTTGTAAAACTCTTATGCAGTTGTCAGCTGTCCTTCTGCTGGTGGATCCGAGCTGGCTGAGATGCAGCAGTCTGTCGTGTTGTTCGTAGCATGACTAGACCTGGTCTCATGTCGAGTGACTGCAGTTCCTGTATCAACACTTGCTCTTCACTTCTCTTTATCTTGAATGTAGGACAGGTATCAGAGAGAAACTCCTTGGTGCTCATTTTTATTGTAAATATTTTCTTCTCTACCTGCCTCTCCCCAAAAAAGTGGGGGAGGATTTCAACCAGATTGACTAGAGAGGGGATGTTTCAAACAAAGGCTGTGAATACTAACTACTGTGAACAGAATTATTCATGCTGACCTGGATTTTTGTCACAGTCTGTTGTGTTCAGTCTTTGGAAGAATGAACTCACTGGGGATATCAAGGACCTTCAGAGTATCCTGAAACAATATTAGGCTTATTTAATATCGCTGCAGTATTCAAAATATTATATTGCAGTACTTTGCTCTCATTATCTAGACCATTGACTTTTGGAAATGAACATCATTAAATATTGTCACAAGGAGGTAACAATATTTTCATACTGAAGTATTTTACATCCCTGGGTGTTGATGCATAAAGATTATGTTCTCAGCACTTTTTTTTCTCCTAACTTCTTACTAGATAAAAATGCATGCAGTGTTGCCACCACAGTTCAAGTATTTATTAATAATCCAACACAACCCAACATGAGCTGGAAAATCAACCCTCCCCAGATATGTTCTTGCGTAACAGCAGGAAAAATTGTGCATGCTACTAAGATGAAATAAAAATGACCTCTTATGCATTTACTAGATGGTGACGATATTAGCATAGTTATGTAAGAAGTTAACAGACTTGACTTCATTTCTTTTACTTTACACAACCCATTAAAAATAATTTTGAAGATATTATTTCTGAAAAGTTCATAGGAATCCTATTATGCAAAATTAAAGTACTAATATCAGTAATAGTGGCATTCACCAGATGTTTGAAAGTGTCAGAGATTGAAGTCATAAACTACTTGTTTTGTACTTATTTAGAAATTAATTTTGAAAATGCCTTGTGTACACAGTCCCTGGCAATTCACTCTCTCTGGTAGAGAAACAAAGAAAAGTGAAATGTGAGCATATTTTTTTGAGGACAAATATTCTGGCATTTCAAAATCATTTACACGGTTTGCAGGCCTTAGATTTCCATGGAAAAGGTTGGCTCCCTTGAACACCCTGGAAATTACCACTGTTGCCTGCATTATGCACATGCAGAAATAACTGAGTATATGCTGACAGGATCGCTGCCTATGAAATTCTTAACAGCTGGAGTCTTGGTGCCGGGAGAAGCACGCTGGAGGACTGGTCTTACGAATTAATGTCAATCTTCCTGTGGGATGATGATCCAAGACAGCCTGGGTACTAAGGGAGTCAGCTGAACTATTACAAAGCATGAAGCTGGAAGCCATTCAAAACTAAAAATCCTTTATATCAAAGGAGGACCAAAAGAGAACACAGAACTTGCTCATAATGATATGTAAGTTCTTTATTTTTTTCCCTTTCACCTACATTTTTCTAATCTGAGTTCAAATCCAGTGTCATTTACCTTCCTTCCCCTCCTCTCTTTTCCTCAGTGCATAAGTGGGTTTTCACATGTGCTCATCACTTCAGTCACAAGTCCTTGAACAGCAGGGAATGGATCCAAATGGCTCATCCATTTTGGCAGTGCTGATTTATCACCAGGATCAAAGCAAGTCTCTGTTTTGGGATGCTTCCCCTGCTGCTTCTCCTCCTATTTCCTAGTGAATTATTCCTTCTTTCCCTATCTTGGGGGAGATAATCCCTCCTTTTCTGTATATACGGTATTTTGACTTCTTTGCTGTAGCTATGCTGGTAATGGCCTGAAGCCCAGGTTCTTGGTAGAGCTGTTCTTTCAGGGGAGTTTGCTTTGTCCTGACTAAAATTTTCCCTTTTCTTTCCCCATTATAGTCTAGATTCCTATTTTTTTTCTTTCTCTTGACACTAGCAGAAGTTTCTAGCCTATATGCTATGTCAATTCTTTGAGAGGAAACATTTCTTTCTGCAGAGAAATCCTACCAGCTCCTCATGATTGCACTGAAGTGATACCTAGCAAATTCTGCCGTGCCTTTGCTGAGTGGAGGGGCTTTTTATGGAAGTGAGTTTAATAGTAAGACCAAACTCTAAAAATAAGTGCTAGTATAGTAGCTTGCAGACGCTGAAGTAGGTGCATTTTCACACTTGAATTTTCAAAACATAACTTTCTCTCTGATCTGTAGAGATATTTTTACATGATTTTTAGAAACTAAAAACATTGTTCAATTATGAGTTAAATTTTATAGCCAGCGCGTAGTAACTATGTGGTAGGCAATGAACTCAAACTGTTATGTCTAGGGCTGCATCCATCCATAGATCTATTTTTGCCTGGCAGAATAGGAATGCCAATTAGGACATTGGCAAACATGACTCAGTGCAACCATCTCTCACCGAACAATATTCTCTACAGGGCTCACTGTATGCACACCGAAGTGTTTCCAAACTACCTCCTTAGCAAGAATAGCACAGGAGGTTTGTGGCAATGTTCCTATCACTCCTTAGGAGTAGAGAGGAGTAACTTCCTCCTGTCAATCAGAATAGGCAGAATTCTGCGTGCTCTCTCAGGTTTCAGATATGAAGTCATCTAACGAAACACCCATGCCAGAGTGTCTGGGCCTGTGTGGGCATTTGGGAATGTGTGTGCTGCAGAAAGCAACCTTACACTGACCTGCTCTGAAATTGTAGATTTCTTGTCTGCACAAGCTACTGAGGCGTTCTTGAAAACATTACTGAGTTTCACCTTAAAGGGCAATGCGAATATACCATACCAGCCCTGTTAAAAACATTTCTCTTTCCCTCATTTTCTTAGTTACTCTATGCATCAATGCTAGGAGCACAAAGCTGTCAACTACTAGACACATTTGAGTAAATACAGCAGAAGATATTGCAAATGTTTGGATGGGAGAGTTGATGCCAAAGATAGTGAAAAAGGTCTATGACTTTCACAATTCTATTGCAACCTCTTGAACAATATTTTCAAGCTCATTTAGCTCTCTGTCACCATAGTATCTTGAATTCTGACTTTTAAAGCAGAAAACTTCCGTGTGATAATTTATAGTAACTGTGCACGCTTGAATGTTAACACAGCGCCTCCTGTTAGCTGGACTGCACTGCCTACAAACATGCGTCCATATAACTTTTGCAGTTACCTACACAGGTTACTGTCACAGGAACTAGTAGATCAAAGATTCTTAGTACTTGGAACAGCTACGTCACTGCTGAAAATGAGAGCTATTGTCCTGCTCATTTCCTCTTAGGTGTTAGTTCATTTTTCTCTGAGCACTTAAAGATCTGTCTTATACATTTTCCCAGTCAAGTGCAGAAGGAGAACGGGGTGCTACAGGCTGTGATCAGGCAGAAGGCACCTGACCGTGATCTATGCTTTCTGCACTGCTGCTCAGATAGCAAAAAAAAAAGAAGACAAGTTTCTCCACTTAAGAAACAGAAACATAGTTCCTCTAAAATTCAGGCATCTGTAACAGCAGAAGCTGGACTGTCTCTGCTTGGCTTCTCTCTGGGGAAGATGAGTGAAGACGCCTCCAGCAAACCCAGGGCAAAAAACCTAGGAATTCGTTTCATTCATTCATCGGCATGCAGAAGGAGAAACATTGCTTTATTCATTCAGAACAGCATGATTTCAGTGAAAACAGGTTACATATCAGACATTTCCTCTTCTAACTGCATCTCATTCATCTTGTGGTTTGCTTACAACTATATGAAAAACATGTAACTTCCTTCATAGTATTTGATCAGCAAACATAAAAAACTCCTTTCTGAATCAAAGAAGAGTAATTTCAGATACCATATACAGGTCTCTTGACGTAAGATAAACCCTAGAATCCTCTGACCATAGGTTTCTGATTTATTTTTTGATTTATTTGCTCGTTTTTGTAGTGTGGTATTTAATTGGTAAAGGATTGAAAGTCCTATATTCTTGTCTTTTGACTTTATTCTGGTTATTACAGAAAGCCTTAGACTGCTTTATCTCCCTAGAATAAAACTAGAATAAACCACATCAGTGTGTCAAAAAACAATACTTCTTTCATTAAAAGAGAGAAAGAGAACAAAACAGAGACTATTACATAGATAGAAGTGCTAGAAAAATATGTAAATGATGCCATCTAAAATTACTGCTCTGCATAGGGAGAAGGAAACCCATAGCTAGAACAGTCATTCCCTGCCACTCGTATATCTTAGACAGTGCTTTGACTAAACACACAAAAATGTTCGCTGTGTAATGGTGCTATGTAATATTTTCCCTTGCTACTAATCTATTTTGTCATGTTTCATGGTAACAAATTAAATACCACATGTGTCTCAAACGTCTCAAACAATTAGATTTATCACGGTCATTCTTGCTACCTATCGGCTCATCTGTCGAGCAGTGTCAGTTCGATGCTCATGAGAAGTGTCATGGGGTGGGGGATGCAGTGAGCTAACCAGACCTTCTGGAGGGGGAGTTGAGGTTTCCTCAGACTGTTGATTTCTGAATGGTAAAATTGCTTTTAGAACATAGTGTGAATACTGTGACAGTTTTGGAGCTTCTGCTGAGACTGCAAGTATGCAAACACGTCAGAAAAGGCATCTGATGTCTGGGACAAAACCTCATGTAGATTTTTACAAGTCTGGAAGGACAATGCCGTACTAACCATAACTGCATGTGACCAGAGGCACCCTTCCCAATACAGCGTCAGTAGGTGTTGCAAGAAGTACTCCTTTACCATTACGCACAGAGATATGCCCGTCATGGAACAGTCCCTCTGTTAATCGTCTGTGAACCTGGCCTTTCAACACAAACCAGGCAAGCGGCCCACATAATGCAACGCCTTGTCTGCGACGCAGCAAATATCATAAACTCCTGAGGCAAGAGCTACGTTCTCACATCAAAGTAAAGACCTTGCTTTATTTTGCTTTAGTTAATTCTAGCTCTGCAGATGTGCTGGCCAGGGGTTAAATAGTGACTGTGTGTTTCTGAGGAGTCTATTGGCAAGCCCCTCCGGCACGCAGGCACACCACAGTTGGGCAGAAATCTTGCTGGTACTTAAAAAATGCTCACTTTGAAAACTGGAGTAACTAAAAATCACACCACAGTGTGATTACAAGAAAATTAATGGTGCTCTGAGTGCACTGACTGAGCTGGGTTCCTCCACTGTTGCACGTCTCGTCTAAGAAAACACAGCAAGACCCTTGGTGTAGCCAGAGAGCCCTCTCTCCCCTGCGGGCCCACACAAAGCCGTCCCCTCTCTAATTTGGAGGAAAAAAGCAAATTTCAGGGCTGCTCATTAGGAAGATCAAATTACGGTTTGTCATGGGACTTTGGTTAACTCAGTTCTACATTTTTCTACACACAGTCACTGTTACAGCCTAGTGACTCAGCAAACGTGCAATTTTCATTTCCTTCTACCGAGACAAATAACGTGTGTTCAAGCACACCTGGGGAAGATGATGCTCGGTTGGTACCGCGAAGCTCGTGTGCGTCGGGGTGCTTCCTGCATCCCCACGTACATCCTGGGCACAGTCTGGCTCCGCGAGCCTGGCGAGGCTCCTCCTCCTGCATGTCCAGGTGCATGGTCCCAGAGGACGGAGGTGGGACCCCATAAGCTTCTGCTGGACATTTGGGCCCCAGGACTGCAGGGAGCACTGTGGGATCATCTCTGCCTTGGTGCTGTTGGAAAGCCAAGCAGACTCTATGCCCGGCACCGTGGGAGCAGACGGCACGCTACCAGCACACAGATGTTGGGGATGGGCTGCCCGCTCCCACCAAGGACCCTTGCCAGCAAACACGGCGCTGGCTGGTCTTCCTGATTCCTTTTGATGGCTGAAAGATAGGTCTGAAGCCAATGTGTACGCAGTCGGGTGTGCACCACACAGCTTCAGCATCGGCACACAAGCTTGAAAAGAATCTATTTTTACCGCCGCAGTCAGCATTGCTGCTCAGAAAGGTCAGTAAACACCAGCTATGGCTCAGTGCCAGCGAAGGCAGCGGGGATCCAAATAAAATCAGACAGGTTTTGAACAAGATACTGTACTTTATTGCTGTGTAACCATCCATGGCTGCATACATAGAGACAGCACAGGTTGTCAGCCAAATTCATGCATGACTCATTACCAGCTCTGAAAATACAGACTTCTGGTTGGTGAGCTGACAGAGGCTGCTCCACTAACAGGGGCCTCAGGGCGAGGACTGTCTGCAGTACCCACTGTCTGACATGGCTTGGTCCATGGCACGAAGAGTCAAACACAAGCTCCATCCAACATGGAGCAAAGCTTGAGTGACACACAGGAACTCTCCTACCTACACAGTCTGGAGCTGCTCCTGATAATTTCTGATCCAGTCAATCAGGATGGAACACTGGAACATTTTACACTGGAAGAAACGACAAAGCGAGCCTTCCCCTGGAAAGCACCTAGGAGATTGCTAAGATACATTTTCTCTTAATAAAAACATTCTTTGCAACTTAAGTGCAGGTAATGGCATCATTAAATGAGGTCATTATTGCCATTTCAGTTGTGTAAGAGAGAACTGAATACCAAGAACATTTTTCCATGTATGAATCACGGAAGTTTGTTTTCAAGGAACTGGAAAAGGACTGAAAGATCTAGATTCAGTTCCTAGACTGTCTGCAGATTTCCTGCAACTTTTCAGTCAGCTCTCCCTTTGCACCTCAGTTCTCCATTTCTGTAAGAAAAGAAACCAGTAGAAACTACTGTACTTAGTCCCTGCTCTGAAGAGTTTACCAGATGTTTCATATTGGCATAAAAAAGAATGTGATGCTTCTAACAACACTGAGGTGAGGGAATCAAAACTGAGAAGTTCTCCCTTTTAAAATTTTCCTCTACTTTGAAGACTATTTCTCATACACTGATGGTCACAACAGACATACTCACTTCAGTTGCAGGAAAGTTTTAGCTTAAGAAATAGAAAGCTGGTAAGCTTCAGCTTCACCTTGATGCCTACAGAGAGGGCAGCTGACACATACAAACAAAATAGAAGCAAAGTGAAATCGGAAGTTAATTTTTTCTTCCTCTGCTAGAAATTACAATTTATTCAATACTTTGACCCCCTCTAACTTGCAAAATTAACTAAGAAAATATCTTGAATGAGAAAAAATGGAGAAATTGAAAAATTGACTTAAAAATGTTTCCACTTAAAAAGTGGAAATAGGGGATACCATATCATATGAGCTGTTTTGAGCAAGAAGTGTCAGAGTTTGCTGAGGCAGCTGGAGAACCTCAACACTGATGTCCTCATTGCTGCCTGACATCAGCACAGTGGATATGGCTTAAGGCAGCTGCCTTTCACTCAGGATAAATTAAAAAAAAAAAATCAGAGCTCTAAGTAGCTGAAAAAAACCAAGAGATTTTCAGAAATTAAAGGACTGTGCAAGATTGGGCAGAGATCAGGTCAAAGAGCATCTGCAGCAAATTTAATGCAAAGGCAGTATGGGGCTCTTTTATTTGGTGGAAACGTGTGTGTGAGAAGAACAAAAGCAACCAGAGGGAGAGAAAAGCAAACAGAAAAATAGAATAGTGTTTTAGAGAAAATGTTCAGAGCAAAGTGCAGTTTGGAGGGAGACCAGTTACTGTAAATAATGATCATCACTTTTTTGATACTTGCTGTGTTCAGTAAAACAATGTTTTGTCTTTTTTTTTTTTTTTTTATCTTTTTCTTTATTCCAGTGTGACAGCATCCTAGAAAATGCATAAGACACTATTTTTTTAATGGAAACATAATTTTAAGGATATCCTCACTGACATCTTTCCAAAGTGCAGCTGCAGAAACCCAGGTTTTGATTGTCAATATTTTGCTATACATGGTAATGGAGGAAAGAAAAGTCATCCCATTATGTCAAGATATAGAGTATCTGTGGGTAAGTACTTGGAAAAATATGATTCTAATGTTAGGTTGAAAACATTTGCTGTATGATTTGTTACACCATGAACATGAGGTTGTGGGGAATGTAAAGTTAGTTCCAATGGTGATCTGATAAAATAATATTTTTAAGTAAATATTTGCTTCATTTTTAAGGCTTATCTCAAGTTTCTTTTCAGGAGTTAATCTGGACAATTAAAACAAAAAGAAGAAGAAAGAAGATCAGCACATTTAATACTTCAGCATACCCTGTGACTTATGAAAATAGAAAGGTAAGACTTTGTATCAGGCCTATTACTTTACATTATTTACTAGTCCTGTAGGGTAAATCTACATGCTGCCTTTAAATGATAAGATGCTCAGACAAGCCAAAACAGTGTCGCAGAAAACTTATGCTTTGCCAGCAACATGAACCAAAAGACTGTATCGGGAAGGACAAAAAGAAGGTGACATGGGAGAAGGACGTAATTTTATCTCTGAAGTAAGAAAGAAGTAGAAAGTCTCTCGACTTAAAAAATATAAAAGAGTAGTGGAGTGTTTGGCCCATAGTGGCAGAAGATGGAGGGAGGGACACAGTATATGAATTCAAGGAATAACTAATGTAGGCGGATGTGTGCAGCATTGAGTGACTCAGTGTAGATAGGAAGGTCATAGAGAAATGTTCTCAGCTAATAAAACTAAAGGATGACTAAGGACTGGATATTAAGGAAAGGACATTTCAAGCTTACATTTTATACGTTATCAACTCCTGGTTTTACAAGTTGACTGTTCTTTTTCTTGCACACATTGAATCTGTCACAGGCTCGTCCCCAGGCATTGGGTATTAGTGTTATATTTTGAGGAAACAATGGAGCTATGGAGCTGTGCAGAACTCTTGCTGAGGGTCACTATGTCATTGCAATTCTCTTTTGAAAACTTTAATCATTTGCTTGTCTTACACTGTCCACAGGGTCAGGGGCCTGCTATTTGCAGTTTGTTTGCTCTTTCTCACTGGAAGGTTCCTCAAGCTGGAAAGTATGTTGAAATGAGCTCCCCGACCCACACCGTATTTACAGACATATTTGTGGAACTCTCAGTTTCTGTTACAAAGCTGCATTCCTGCTGGTGCTCACTAGCCCTGTACAGAAGGGGCAATGTTCTTGTTTAACTGAATCCATGTGAATTTCAGATGTTTGCCTGCGCCTTCGTGACACATTTTATTTTCCTGCAGTTCCAGCACAGTTTGGGCAGGTTAGCTCATTGCTACGATGCCAGGCTGCCAGCCCAACTCGGAGCATGTTGAGTTGAATCTTTACTGCAGAAAATTCATGGACACTTTTTTTTAACCCATGAAACACTTCCCCCTACACTGCCCTGCACATTTTATGCTGTGAGCATCTTCTTAGCAATAAAGCCTGGCTACAAATAGTCATTCTCCAAGCTGTCACAGAAATTTGAGAGGCACACAGCAATTTATGGATTGCACAGTCTCCAATGATGGCCCATTTACCACCAAAGCATTGTGAACAACGTAGCCACTAGCTGGATGGTTGACAAGCTCTAGTTCATGGCCATAGCATAGATGTAAAGCTTATGAGCATCTCTTATGGTCGTTACAATCCTCCGTAAAAAGCATGTGTGGTTAGCTCATGTTTTGTACGGTTAATTCTGCTTTTAGTTACTTTTTTTGCTCTAAGCCATAGCTTCTCTTTTTCAAAAAAGGTAATCTCTCTGCCGCTCTCTTTTCCTAGATGCTCTCCTCAGAAGTTTTATTTTTTTTTGCTATATGTACAGTTGTATAATTTAGAGATTAATTAATTACACTAGGTTTGAATCTTACCTCTTAGCTGGAACTGCAGTTACAACTTAGCAGGAGCTATCTGCTATTTTTCTGCAATCTCATTTGAACAATCAGATTTCTGCTGTAAGAGCATCCAGTGTGACTAGAGAGAGAGAGAGAGGGGTCAGATCATCTCTTTGATTTGTTTGTAAAGAACCATGTCCTTTGACATAAGGCGTGTGCGCCATCCAAGAGGAGGCATTAATAAAACAGTTTTGCTAAATATATTCATATTAAAGTCCTATAAAGGAGCTTATTTCACAAGGAAGCCCTTTTTTTTTTTTCAATAGAGTGGGCTGCACTCTGTTTGCCAAACCTCTCATCCAATGCTAACAGGAATGAGCATGGAGTTAAATCAAAGAAACAGATGTAGCTGGGTAAGGCAGGTCTCCTTTTATGTGCCAGAAATTGGGAGCATGTTCATCTGTTTTGTAATTTGCCAATAGTGTTTTTCTTGGCTGTTGGAAAGCTACAGCCAGACGAGTCCTCCTCATACGATGTTTGCACTGTGCGCCATCACCCCTATCTAGTGTGAGGCTTTGATCTGCAGAGCCAAGGGCCCGACTTTGTCCACTGCCGGCCTCTTTGAAGGTCAATATCATCCCTTCTGACTTGCTTGGACTTGACAGGGGAGCTTCCAGCGGCTCCAGGAGATATTAATCTCTGTAAATGTACGGGGAGCAGGAAATATATCATAGGGAAGATTTAAAAGGTCAAAGGCCTTGGCCGTACCTGCTTCTGCTGCTCTCTGCTGCTTTCCCTGAAAACACAGTGCAGCTGGGCTTTTTAAAATAACAGTAATAAAAAGCTGGCCTTGCTAAAATTGGATGTACAACAAGGGAAACACGTCTGACCCATATTTTTATATGACAGCTTTCTTAATAATACTTATAGCCCCCATATTTGTTCAGTTTTATTAGAATTGGCTTCTCCTTCAGTGGAACCACTGAACCTGCTTTTGAATTCCTTTAAGCACTCCAACACAAAGATACAGTAAATCATGATTTCTTTTTCCTTGAATATAAAGACAGCTGTTTTCTGCAACACTGCTTTCAAAAAGGCTTCACTTCCACCAAAAAACCCTAAAAATCCATTTTGCTGACACACGTGCTGAATTAGTGCATTATTACAGTGCATACTCACAGCCCCTCTCATCTTTACAATTCTTCACTAATAACAAAGGTGACATGCTAAAAAAGAAGTGCTCAGAGTGTATTGTTTCATGAACTTTGGACTCCGAGTTTTAAGGGAACATGCTCTGAGTCGGTACCATTCTGCATCCATCGGGGCAACAGGGCCACCTTCATACCCAAAGTTTAGTTCTGCAGACATTTTTGTTCTTCCAGACAGGATGTTGGCATTGCATTATCTTCCCTTTGGGCACTTTGTGGCAGAGAAGCTGTGGCAAAGAAGCCACATGCCTTCATGTAGGTACTGCAGTTACTCTAACTGCCCGACCCCCTCACAGCTGCTTCACTGACTGCCAACCAACCCCTCTGTGGCAAATGTGTGAAGAAGTCTGGATAAGAATGGCAGGATTAGTCTCTGCCTCGGACCTCAGCAATAGCCCCTCATTATCATAATTTTCACAAATCAGTCCTGATAAGTCAAAATAACAGACTGAATTTGAAGCTTCCAAGTATGTGTAGGTAGAGGTATGGGAAGAAAGGAAAGGAAAATAAATCTGGAGGACGGTGAAGGTCCCTGTTCTTTGATCCAAAATAACTTCATTTTTTTAGACATAAAGAGCCGCTTTTGCCTTTGGTCAAACTGATGAGAATACATATAGCACAGGCTAGGTTAAATGGGAACTTGAAGATGGCTAAACTCACATTCAAAGACTCTGGGACTCTGCCTTTTCAGAGGATACCCCATGTAAGGACATGAGCTTCTGGTGCACGAGGCTCAGTACTGCATACCAAATTTCCCCTAGTTAATTCACTCTCATCATAGGAAATCCTTACGATGGAAGAACTAGAAAAAGACATAATCAGATGAGGATCATCAAATAGCCAGATTTGGCTGTGTCAACCCAGGAATGGTAACATACCTGAAGAATAGCAAATGCTGAACAGCAAACAGACACATAAATTTGAGAAGGCTGAGTGCTGGACTGGAGGGAAAATGATCCAGTTAATCTCATGAGTGGAAATGCTAGAGTTTGCCTTGCTCAGCAAAGGCTAACAGGGGATATATCTGTCCTGTGTAAATATATCAGGAGGATAAACATCAGGAAGGGGAAAAAGCTAGTTAAGCTAAAGTACAATATTGGCTCGGGAGGAAATAGTTATAAACTGGTCATGAATAAATTGAGACTGGAAGCAAGAAACAATTTTCTCACCATGATAGTGAGGCTGTGGAGCTGCCTGCTGACAGGAGAAGTAGACATTAACAATTCCTTATAAAATAGAGGCCATGAAAAAGAATATATGACATGTCAGCCTGTGATAGCAGAAGCTGGGATTGATGCCCTGGATTGATGTGTTCCTAAGGGATGAGGCACAGTCTCCGCAGTAAGTTTATTATATCAGACAAAAGCTGTCTTGCCCACTGTCGTTTGCTGTGAATGTTAATGCTGTGCTTAGCCTATGCTATGTCCCAGACTAAAGCCCTAATTCACTCCTGCTGCCATTGCCATGTGCCTTGCAGCATGGTGCCAAGCTACGCTGGCAGAAGCTGGCCTCGGCGTTTTGACCTTGATGTACTGGAGAGGCTGAATCCGTGAGGGTGTTAAGATTTATTTCTGGCAGAAAATGAATCCCCAACACCCCAGTGTCAAGAAACTCAGAGAGAGGATATTTCTGACCAGATCAGATCCACTACAATCCCAGGCGGGATACAATTTTTGTTCAGAACTGTGCTAATGCCCTTATCGTGAAAGGCACAGTAGTTTTGTGACTTGACAAGAAGATTATACAGGCAAAATGGACATAACTCACTAGATTTTCTTGCTCTTTGTGCTGCAAAGGAATCTTAGCTGCCCTATGGGGCTTGTTAGTACTGTTGAGACAGCACAGAGCAAGGCCTTAAATACTGCCCAGTCTTACAGAAGAGCTTCCCCCTCTCTTTTGATGCTTGAGCCTTTGTTTCATAATTGTAATGGATTAACTCTACTTTCCCTATTGATACAAGTAGAGCATCTAATTCAGAAATGTTTATTTTATAAAAGGATCTTTGTCCTGTGGGCATGTTTCATAAAAAGACAGTTTCCAAAGGCCTGTTGCTATATCATAAACACAGATAGCAAATGGTTTACGCAAGTATAATGGATCTACTACTTACCAGCAGAAAATGTATGTTTACTTAAGGAAAAGAGCCTGCTAAGGGTGGCTAAGAACAAAGATAGCTTTTCTTAGAACCAGGCTGCCTGTAATGGCTACTCTAAAACCCTATTGCTATCACTATTGCTGTATGCGCTCTAGAACAGTCTGTTTGACACTGTTTATCTTTTTCCCAATATTAATCTTCACATTTTGTGCATCAGAAAACATGCTAGTGATTGCTTTATGTTTGGAAGCACAAAGGTCTGATCATTTTTGTAAATTATCTTTGCTACTGCCCAAGTGCCAGCCTCAGCTATTGTGATTGCATTTTTAATTGTGTTTGCAGTGTTGCAAGGAGAGAGAGTAGAAGAGGCCCAAAGTAACAGACGAGTCTTTCTTTGCATTGATACCTCAGATTCTCAATTTCTAAAATGTTTTTAAATATTATGTGATGAAATACAGAAGCTGGGTTCTGTGTCTTTGGAAGTTGTAGTCTTTTTTCCTGACTTTTTTATGTTATCTGACAGATAAACACTTTTTATTGTTGAAAATTACTCCACTGCTGATCCACATATAACAGTGATTTTGTGGTACTATCCACTTTCTACTGAAAAGGAAGAGAAATTATTTTATTTTGCTTTGAATCATATTTTTCCAAGATTACATGAGAATTATGAAAATTATGTATTATCCATAATGACACATAATAGTTTTTTGGAGGAGAGAGAAAGAATGAATAGCTTTATTACTAATTATGAAAGAAGACAAAAAGATGCCTTTAGAAAAATTTGAACTTTCTTTAGTATTAAATAGAGACTTTGCAATAGCTTCATATTTTTCTTATAGAATAGAACATACAGAGCTGGCAGGAATTTCTATTCAGTATACTGCTACCTCCTGTATTACCTTCATTCTTTATCAGAGTCATAGATGATTCAGCCTATTCATATAGCTCAGAAAAACCACAGAACTACTCCTCTGTACTACAAAAAAAAAAAAAAAAAAAAAGGAAAATAGCTTTCTGTGGCTAAAGAAGTGATTTTTGCAATGGTAAATAGGTCTCCTGAGCAGGAAGCGACTGCAATAATAATATCTTATCAAATCATTCTCCCAAACAATGTATTTCTGCAACATTTCTTATGAAATAGAAATTTCCTTTCACCGTTGGTACATGTGTATGATATACTTAACTACATGGGGTCCCTTCTGAAACAGTCTGGATCTCACAGGGTTTTCCACACCCTACCCTACTTGCAGGAGCCATCTGCCCCTGAGAGTTGGACAATATAAGAGACTGAAACGTGGAACCTCTTTTTGTGTGAATTAGAAATAGCGGGCAGAAGTAGCATAAAAATTCAGTCGTGCTAGCTGTGTTGTGCCATTGCTTATATTTCACAGTGTCATTCTACTATAAAAGAGCATTTTAGAATGCATGCATTTTAAAATAGATGGATTTTTTTCCATCACAACAACCTCCACTGACAGATACATTACTGGTTTTTTGGTTCAGTTTTAATTCATGGTAGCGTTGCACAGTTCAGCACACCTGATAACACTGGAAGAGAGAGATAGAGAAAAGGTGAATAGATGTGAAGAGTTCCTAAAATCAGAATGTAGTAGATGTAACAAACACTTCCCTGATACATGAATGCTTAATATTTGCAAAAGATATAAAACAACATCCTCTGATGCTGTACATTAATGTACATACATTGCACTCCTTCAATATCTCAGCCAACTTAACAGAATTTTTTACTATAGTAAGCCAACCTCTCAATATAGATATGTCTGGCAAAGTTATTTCATCTACAGATTCCCTCAAGTTAAACAACTTGTCAAATGGCAGCTATAAAATATGTGCAGAAAATTTCTGAAGCAATCCAGTCTGTGTTTAAAGACTGTGGTTTACAGCTGTTTTTCCCACCAGAGTAAGAAGATTTTGAATCTATTTGTAGAGTCATAGCAAATACACAATATCCATTTAAATAACCTTACACAGATTTGTTAACCAGTTTTCACATTGCATTAATGTAAAACAAGATATTTGTGGTCTTTATGATTTATCAGAAATGAACCAAAGCAAGAAAAACATTACTGGAAACTACACATCTCAGAATATATTGTAAAATGAGAGTGTATGTTTAAAAATGAAGGAGAATATTTTTAAAGGTTAATTTGCATTTTGACTACTATAGGGAGTGAAAGTAGTAATTGCAGAGGCTGCTCTTTACATAGCTGAGCAGCATAGGCAAAATATGGAAATAAAGACCATGTAAGTTGTTTGCATACTGCTCTAACATTACATCTTATTTTTAGCATTGATTTTATTCATTTTGCCCCTGGAAATGTATCTTTAGTTATGGCCTCCTGTAGATTGCACACCTTCAGCAGAATGTCACTTGGCGTGGTGAGGGAAAGCAACATTTTGCATGGTGACTAATCCTGTCTCTTTCAAGATAAAATTAAAAATCCTCTTGAAATATCTATATTTCTCCTATGATTACTGGTAACACCTACTGAGACTTTTTTTTCTTATCTGTTCATATAAACTAGGCACCACCACATTCTTATTACATACTGATAATCATTCGGTCTCAAAAAAAAAGAGAAAAGGTAAAAAAGACATAATGCCACTTTATAAGAGAGAGGTGGCAATCAGGCTGTCTGACTGAATTAACCCAGTTCTGTCAGAGATTGCAACAGCACCAGAGCAAACTGAAAAGGAGTTGCAAGGAGCCCAACAATTTTTCCATGCCCTCAGTGGACTCTATGCCATATCTCTGCCACCTGCACTGCCTCAAGCCATTCAGCAGAGTCCTCTGGGAAGTGTGGGCTGTGAAAGGGGCCTGTGGGGCTGTCTGAGGGCCGTTCTTATACCAGGGCTCTTTGGAGCTAGAAAACAAAAACAAAATAAAAAACAAACAAAAAACCCACCACACACACCAAAAAAACCCCAAAAAACCCAAAAAAAAAGGCCTCCAAAAAGAAACCCAGGGTGAAATACTGATTTTCCTGTCCATATCAGCAAGTATCATTTAATTTCCATTTTCCAAGCACATTCTCCTCTTTAGTAACCATAATATATGTTGTTACCTGCATATGCCTGAGACAGGAACATGCTTCTCAGCTTCCAAAGCAGCAGTAGGATATGTTAGTTTGGCCGTATAATCATTCACCTTCCTCCCCTGAAGCAAGAGCCTTCTAGCCAACACGTGGCTTCTTTCCATGACTCTTCAGTCAGAAGTTTGCTAAGTGCCCAGGACAAGTAATATTT
Organism: Eudromia elegans; assembly: GCA_003342815.1. NCBI lineage: Eukaryota > Metazoa > Chordata > Aves > Tinamiformes > Tinamidae > Eudromia > Eudromia elegans. Next base: position 2,059,490 of record PTEX01000074.1, on the reverse strand, counting down.
TATACTGGTGTGGATTGCCCAGAAAGTTGCCCACAGCTATATCAAAAGCAGGCATACCAACAGAACCCAATTGTCTTCAGATATCTGTTCCTGTGAATCAGGAGCATGCCCTCACATTTATTCCATTTAAAATAAAAGGGAGGTCAGATAAATAGGCAATATGAACTGGAAATGATATTTTGCTGGATTCTCAAGCAAGAGTCAGTGTCACTCAGGATACAGTAAAAATGAATGAAGTTAAATATTTGGTTGAAACTCAGAACAAAATATAAGGACATAAGAATAGCTAAAATGAGGTAGACTGGAGGACCCAGTGTCCTCTTTCTGACAACGGTCAGCAGTGGAGAAGAAAATTTTCCTCAGTAAATCATGCCTATGCTGAGCCAGAGGTATGCACTTGCTGTATGTCTATAAACCCATGGTGTCATTAAAATATACCACAATATACCACTTCTATGAACCTGATGAAATCTCCAGTCAGAATATGTAACTGAAAGTCTCTGTAATGGTTTGATAAGGACTTGGCTATGAAACAGGCAGTGCAAGACAAGATTGAGAACTTTTTAAATTGCTTCTTTATTTCAGCTGTCTGCTTTAGACCTAAGAAAAAGGATAAAAACTTGGGTGAAGATACTGCTCATCCTCAAGTCTATTTCTTCCAACTCAAAAAATGTACAAGTTAATAAAGTTGTCTATAAAACCAATGTGTTTTCAGGTGAAAATACTTGGAAGTAGTTCTGTACTACAGGATCGTTTGGGTTTTGCACCTCCAAATCACTGTCAGGGAAAAATTCTGGTAATCTTCAGGAGTCAGGGCAATATATGCATGATACTTCCAGTTGATAGAGTGACAGAACCAGCTGTCAACGTTGCCTTATGTTTTTTTTCCTCAACACCTTATTACTTCTTGCACAGTAGCTGATGATTTCTTGATGGTGACATTTTACACTCACTTCACACTAACTTAACACAGGTATAAATATTAAGCCATTTGCTGAACTGGGGAAATCAACCCTTTAACCTGTCATACATACCATCTTATCCTTTACAAATAAATTCATAAGAAATTCTGCCCTGAAATCTCATAAAATGCTTATTTTGACAGGATCAGGAAAGTGTTTGACAGATGTATATTTGCTTAAAATGTAGTTACAGCCAGAAAATAAGTGCAGTCTGCAAGTTTTGCAGTCTTAGTGAGAAGAATTACTAGGCTAGGGAGAAGGGTCAGGAGGAGAGCAGCTTTTTATTTTTTGCCTGGTTGTTTCTTTTTTTTGTAGGTTGGAAACTGTCTGAAATTGATAAACTGTGTAAATTACTAGTGCTTTAAGGCATTATAAGACAGAAATTTATATATTGATGTAGAAGATAGTGCACTGATTCTCAAATGAGGACAACCTAGAAAAAATATTTTCTAAATTTATTGATTTTGTATTATTAACAATAATAAAATTGGTTTTATCGGTGAGACTAAGGTGGGACGGGTGAAAGTGAACATGATTTTGAATCAGAATTTTATCCCTAGCACATATGTTTTCAGATAGGGACAAAATCAGAGTGGCACGTCAACTTGCTCTAATCCGACACCAGTACAAACCAAATTAGACTTGAAGACAGGAAATGGACATGCTAGATAAAGAAAACTTTGAAAGGTAATTTTTCTGACTAGGTCCATATTACAGATCACCAAGAGGCAAAATAATCCAGACAGTTAGATTTGTTCATTTATATCATACAGATGTTTCCATCTCCAAAGAAACTAGAAGGAACGGTGTCTGAATATATAGATGAGTTAAATATATGAAATATTTTAAAATATATGTGTACATGTAGGACTAGATAAATCGCTTTTGAAATTACTGGAAGAATGGGTCTGGAAGGTTGGTGATTAACATACTGCAGGATATTGCAGGTATTCTGAAAGATTAGGGAAAAGGTTAATGATATGTCATCATGTAGGGTTGGTAAGTAGTATCATCCATATAAGCATGGAGTAGACAACTTGCTATTTGCCGTAGGCAAAGTAATAGGAAAGCAATTAGAGGATATAGTCAATAATATTCAAAGGGCCATAGCATGGATAATTCATCTCTGTGTTTTTCTGGAGATAAAGCTTTTTTTATGAGATGATTACAAGTAAGACTGAAAAAAAAAGAGCGAGTAAAACATACTCAACTTCTAACTTGGTTAATTTAAGGGATCATCTAGTTGCTGGAATTACAGTTCTAAAAATCCATCTCAGTTTTGAGGGAAAGCGTGTTAATTTTTTAGGGTGTATTGCAGTACCTGAAAACTGGGGAAGGAAATTAGCAAACATGAAACAGCTATGAGAACTCATCTTACATTTACCACTCTTACTTAAATGTCTGCAAATTGATCACAGTCAAGCACACGTTCCTAACTGAAGTATCACAAAAGAAGTTTAATTTAATTACAAATAATGTTCTTACTGAACTGCTTACCTTGGCAACAGGTAAAGTTAAATAAAAACTGTGCAAAAAAGAACTGCAGTGGGAGCATTAGTCTTCTTGTGGGTTTGTATCTGGTGAGCATCTCCTATGAGCAATATTTACATTAGTCCTTGTCTTTAGTGGGCAAAGGGAAGTGTCAAGGTGAAGACCAGAGGCTGCAATTGGTGGCTGGCAGATGGACTGCAGAGATACTTCAGCTCTACTACAGTGGTATCCAGCGAAGAGGTCCCTGCTCTGAAACTCTCTGGGGAAATGATGCCCTTTTATTGTCATCTCAGGTATTTCCTCAGGTAAATGACTGCAGGGCAGTTTGTCCAACACTGATTCCAGCACCTTCAGCCAAACCATCTGTTGTAGCCACTCAGCTGATGGTGGATGCTTTCCTGCTGATTGCTGAGAAGTTTCTTATTCCCTTACTCCTGCAGGATGGACTGTTCTTCAGGGTTGCCCACCAGCATTCCAAGGCTGCACAAGTTCCATGTGGCGATACCTAGGATAACCTCTTTGTGTGGCAACCTGTATTCCCAGAAAGCATCTCCAAAATGCCTAATACTGGTAAAAGTCCCCAGTATTGGAGGAGATGCAATCCTTAGTGATCCCTGTGGCAGCTTGTGGGAGAAGGAATCTCAACAGCATGGTTAAGAATGGGAAAGAGGAAGAAAATAGCACATTTGTTGGTTGCTCATGAGTACCATAGCGATGACACTTCTGTGCAATGCCCTTGCAACCTGCTGTGAGTATATGGAGAGCTGTGTGCTGCTCCTGCAAAGCAGAGGTGGCCTTGGACAGAGTGGTGCCATGACATCCCCGTGTGCCACACTGCTACTGCGTGCGCCATGCGAATGCCCAAGCGGATTCAGGGACAGTCTGATATGATGTTACTGATGAACTCCAGTCACTGTGGTTGGCATCTGCTGGTGGACAGCAAGGAGGTGTGTGTTAGAGAAGTTTTTCTTCATCATCTATGCTGGGTGCATCTGTATCCAGCCTACTATGGAAGAATTGATTCAAAAAAGGACAGAAGTTTCAATGAGTCCTTAGGGTGATAAGAAGTCTCAAATAAATCAGAAGAGGCATTTATTAAATAAAAATTCACACTTTCAAGGATTCCAACTCTATTTCTCACAGAGAATGATAGGAGTGGCAAAACCATAGCAGAATCATTTTGTACCTGATTTTACAAGGGATATGCTGAATGCTTGCCTAAGTCATGAATTAGGGTTTCTTCTGGGATAATCAGAATCATGTAGGATGCAGAAACACTTAAGAGTGTTATAAGCCAGTAACTATGACAGGGCATTCTGTCCAGAGAAAATATAACTGAGAGTGGAAACAGAAATAGGAGAAGTTTTGACAGATCCTTTCACAAGTTCACGAAGTTCAGGAGACATCCCTGAGGACTAGTCACCAGACCTGAAAAATTTTCAAAGAACATAGGAACAAAGTAAATAGGTCTCCAGACTAGCTGACATCATGTATTAGGAAAGTGTAAAGAAGTATTTTAAAGAGATCAAATTGAGAAACATTTGGAAAAGCAGTCCTTGAAGAAGGAATGCCAGCTTAATTTTCAGGAAGAGGCAGCTGTGCTGTACCAGCTTGTCACAATCATTTAAATCTCATTGCTGCTAAGCGAGGAAAAAAAAGTGAGTAAGAACATGCCCTGTGTCTAAGATTTTAAGTGAAAGGACTACCAGTTTAGCTTATGGCAAATGAAACTGTGTAACAGAAGCGATGGCAAACCAGATCAGAAATTTGACAGAACAGAGAATAGTCACATGCAGACTATATATATATGTATATATATGCTAAATATATAAAATAAAATTAAAATAAAATAAAATAAAATAAAATAAAATAAAATAAAATAAAATAAAATAAACCCGAAACATCTATTCTGAAAATAACTAGAGTGAGAAAATGGTATATTTCATCTGACTAGTGACAATAGCGCTTTATCTGAGAAGTCAAATGAAGGAGATCAAACGAGGTAACAATTTATTCTGTATTTCATTGGGATTGTGGGACATTTGCATCTCAGATGTCTAAATCACAAGAAAACCCAACCAACCAAACAAACAAAAAAAGCCCTAAGACTGCTCTTAAGAGCCAAACCTTAGCAGTTGATACTAGTGAAATGCTGTGGTTCAGTGAGTAGGACAGTGAGATTTTGCTTGTGAAAGTTAAATGTAGTCATAGATATGAACATAGATCGTATCCTGTCTGTTTTCTATCTGGCTGTTGTTCAGTATGAAGAAGGTCATTTCACTGGAAATGGAAGAATGGAAAATGTGTTTGAAATGCACATTCCCTGATACTATGTATATTTTGAGAACCAAAACTACCCAGGAGTGCTGTGCTGCCTCACAGTTCTCCTTCACATTTAGTCCTAGGCATGATCTAATCAGATTAGTCAAATTTCTGTCAGATGTGTGTCTAGTGCCTAGTGCAATGAAGCCCAAGCCTCATTCTACTCTTTTCAGTTTTAGTAGTCTCTACAGATTGAATACAAAATTCAGAGGAACAGACAGTTACACACATTGTTGAATCTCCATATTTTATTTGATGTTTGGCAATAATATGGAAAAAAAAAAGAAAAAGAAGCCCCAGATAGATGCTTATGTTTCAGCTCTAGCATCCATCTGATATCCAGATATGCCTAACATTGTCTGGAAGGAGAGGGAACATCCAGTTAAAGAGATCTGGGCCTCTTGAAAATTTGTCTCGATATGTACTCACAAAGGGGCACTCTACCATACCCCAGATTGTCCAATTCTTTTCCTTCAAATCCCAAACATATAAGGAATTGGTTACATGGTTACATTGGTTTTCACTAGAAAATGTGGTATTGATGAATACATTCGCAATTTGATTTCTCTGGCCATATATAGCAAGTATTGTAATAATATAGCATTATCCTGTATTATATAGCATGTTCTCAGCTGCTTCCAGGGAGATCCACCCTGGGTGGAGAGCATGGAGCTTGGCTGAGCTTGGTTGTTTACGAAAATGAAATAACACATTCTTGGGATTTTTAGTTTATCAGGGACAAAAAAGTCACAAAACCAGCTACATCTTCAGTTGTCCGTGAATTAAGCTGTTGGGAATACATTTTTTCAGAAGAATGGAGTTTTACTGAAGCAAAAGGGACTGTGGAAGATTTTACTGCTCTATTTAAGGGTAGGAGTTAATTAGATATCATTGTCATACAACCTCTTCTTGTAGGCTATTTTGGCTAAGCTTTCTTTTGCAAAATATTTTTTCTAAGCCTGGTGGCAGTGGAAAGAAATTTTTATTTTTATCCCGAAAGAAAAAATAACTTTGTTTCTGTACTAACTCTTCTTCCTCCTCTTTGGGAACAGTCCAAAAATAAAACATCATTGGACTATACATTGTGTAACTGCACCTACACTTATTAAAATTCAAAGCAGTCTAGTGTCCTCTGGTTGATAAAATAAATTAGAAGATACCTTTACAAGTGAGCAAGATCCAGGAGTGTTTGAGTGTTTTTCTGTTTCTTTTCTTTTCTTTTTTTTCTTTTCTTTTTTTTTTTTTTTTTTTTTTTTTTAAACTCCAGATCAACCATGAGCAGATTTACCAGATTTACTTTTCTGAACAGGTTCAGAAAGAGTTCTGGAATCAAAGATATGAGGAGCAGCTGAGGAGGAGCAGCAGAATTTCCAGGTCAGATAAAGTCAGTTCTGGTCTAAATTTGCCACAGTGCAATATGTGATGACGGACATAAATAGCATTGCATCCTATGAAACAAAGGAAACAAGTTTTTTGGACTTGTTCTCGGATATAAAAAACAAGGTCAAATCTTGAACTTCCTTCTGAAAAATGCACAAAAGATCTTCCCATACTAACAAAACAGAGCCAAGTTAATTTCCACTGTATTTTCGATATATTTTTCTTGTCTTGCAGGAACATGCTAATGTCTGGGGGCGTGTTGTTACAGATGAACTGAGCAAAGGTCGTAGACCATCCTGGTCTCATGACATAGTGTCTGGAGGGGTGGGAGAAGGGCAGAGGTGCCGGGGTCCTGCCGTGAGTTTGCAGTAGCAAGAAAACTGCTCTAGTCTTCTGTACTTCTTAATTATGTGATCAAGAAGTGCAGCCTGAAGTGGGTGATGGAAACATGGTTTGGTCATGGGCATTTCAGTGCAGGAGTGCCTTGCAGTGCAGCTTTTCCCATGGGAAGGCAAGGAGCAGAAATGTTCCCTTTCTGAACTAGTATTCTATGTTGCTTTTCTGGCAAGACAGTGATACCTCCCACTAACTAGAAATCTTTCATGAGATGTGAAGCGGTGGCCTGACCATGAGCACACACTACAGCACTAAAAGCTTCCAAGTTGCTGTAACTTTTCTTGAATCTTAATACTGATGGAGTACTTTTGTTAAAGAGAGTTTTAAATTGTACTTCAAAAATACAAACACTTAGAAATCCTTAACTTAAGGCTAACCAGTCATCTTACCACATTTCTTGGCAGACATGAAAAAATACATCCAAAACCAAATTTTGTTTGTGTGTTCTTTCTATCCAGATTTTATTCCAAGAGTTCATAGCAAAAAACAATTTGCAAATTAACTGCTAATGGAAATAAAATGTGGCTAAGAGAACTTTTGTGTTCCTCTGGAAAAGTATAAATTTACAAGAAAAGTTTAACATTCAGCCTTTTTTTCCCTCCTTTTAATTGGACCATTGTGTGATACCAGTCTGCAGCAGGCCTGAGTGTAGGCTTGGCTAATGAGGGAACAAGAGCTGATAGTGCTAGTCAGGCAATTTTTTCCTGACTTTCCTATTCCAGCACTAACCGGGTGGGGCTTAGAAGGTGGAAAGATGATTTTGTAGCAGGAATTAAAAGGTCACATAGGTAAGTAGAACAGTGAGTCCATGGATTCCTTATCAAAATTGCTTTAGAAAAATGCATTTTTAATCATTCATATAGTTAAGCTGTTTCAGGGTTTTCCTAAGTTTTCAAGTTCACATCCTCCAAAATGTTATTGTAATCCTCTATTCAAATGTTATCGCTTTGTATTACACTTGCTCTTTTCCTGATTCTTTGCCTCAATTTTTCATCTCTTTTTCTCCTATTTTAATTTGCTGCATGGGGGAAATGCAAATGAAAACCAGTGTAAGCTGACAGTGGAGTTCTGCCATAAATGACAGTAGTCCTGTTAACTTCAGTGGACATTGCATTTACTTATGCCAGGGCCAAATTTAGCTCACAAGTTAAAAAATGGGGCAATAGGAAAGGAATTCTGGCATTTTCCCCTAAAAACAAAGCAAACTACTACCTCCTTGGTTCATACTGTCCACCAGTGGGACCAAAGACAAAAGAAGAAATGATTTTAAAATCCAAAAACTCAATAAATATAACATAATTCCATTTTTTTTGCATACTCAAACCATTATCTTTTAAAAACAAATTAGAAGCTATATTAAGTCAATAATTATAAAACACTGCCTCAATCATGGGATTGTCAGCAACAATTTGTCTTGTAAATTCATTCAGTCTCTGACTAAGCAATTACTTCTAATTCCAGTTCTGAAATTAGGCACTATAGTCCTTGATAAAAACATAACTCAAGGTCTGGGAGACTGTTGCAACGTTTAATCAATAGCTGTCTAATTTGTGCCACAATCGGCTCTGAATTACAAATTCAAGGGCGAGACTCATGCTCGCACATATAAATATGCAGAAAGCAAGCTCAATTAATAAACTGTCTTCTGTGGGAATGCAAGTCTCGTCCTCTACAGTGGTAGACAACAAATGGCAAAGGTGTTGAAAGACCTGAAAGATATAAAAAATGATAGTGGTATTGCCTGTGCACTCCTTTCCACAGTTAAATGATATTTCCTTCGTTCCACCTAAACTATTTCTAACCCGTTCCTCCCTGTGCCTTCAGAAGTGAACTCTGCCTGGAGATGATTACTGTAGGACTACTTTGCAAAACTGAGTAAACACTTTCAGCTTTTATGCTTTAGTCTATGACTTATAGTTATGCCTCAGTCATACTCCAAAACTAAAAAGTGTGGTAAAACGTATGGGGATTTTCAATTGTAATAGCTCCCCTTCTTCCCTAAAAGTGACTATCTTTAAAAATTCAGGGCTCATAGGAGTGCCTAAAACATGGGCTTTAATGCTATTGGGCTTTATGCATGAGGCAGTCAACAGACATGAATGAGAGAAGATTTTCTGGGAGAGCTACTTCTAGTCAACAAGTGGTTTTATTTTTTTCTTTCTTTCTTTTTTTTTTTTTTTTCCCCTGTCAGAAGATAGTGCTTCTTCTTACAAACTTTGTTTCTTGTTGAAAACTCCAGAGGAATGAAGAGTCTGATATTTCAGTGAGCATTTCGTTCAGAAGTACAAATCTGGTTACTAAAAGCCAAAAGATTTCCTTAATTAAAAGACAAAGCTGCCTTCCTGAGTGAAGTGTTAATTTAAGCTTTGCCTTGTACTCTGGTGGGAAAAGGTCGCATTTGGGTTCTAACAAGAGGCCGTCTCTGTAGTCACATTTTCAACTTCTCAGAAATTCAGTGACGTCAGATATGCGGTATTTTCATCACACAAGATATTTCCCTTCTAGTTTAGGGAAAGTATGAATATCAAGGAAGTACTTTCCTCAGATGTTTTCTCCTGTATCAGCAAAAGACAGTTTTTCAGGAAATTTTTAGTAAGTTAACTATTATTATTCAACCTGAGCCCATCTGTTACAAGATCCTCTTCCTTACGTTCTTTACTATGAAATAGTCTCATCCCTTCCATTCCTGTTTTCTATTTCCATAAAATAGATATTTCTGGTTACCTTAGCTTTCTGTTTAAATAGAGACAGGCTTGGATATATCCTACTGCTGCTTGTATCATCAAATAATATGCTCTGACCAAAGACAAGTGCTCTTTCCACACCATAGGATGGTTAAACCGCCAAGATAGATTCCAGTTTTGTATTGTTTCATTGGGAGAAATCCAAATGAGGCATAAGGGAGCAAACCAAAGCAAGCTGAGCGTCTCCTGCTCCTTCCAGGCGTCAGGGAGCACTGCCTGAGGGTGCAGGCGGCGAGCTTGCTTGCTGTGTTGGTTCTGCGGGCTGTTTTCTTTGTGAAATGCGCTAACAGATGTTTAGCTGCGGATAGATATTGCTGTTGCCATGCTCCGCTAATACCTGCAGCTGCCGTCCTTCTGTGCTCTACGCCAGAACGATACATTTCCCCAAACATTAAATAATTATTCACTCAAGGAAACAATATTTAATTAAAAAAGAAAGATATTAGGCAAAATTACATCAATTAGAATGGTGGAGGTGCAATAGGAAAGGCCAGAATGCACATTTTGAAAGAATATGGAAGTACTTGGATTAAGTAGGTGTTTTAATTTTGCTATTGCAATATAATTCATTTTACCTAGTATGAAAGTACCCGTATTAAGCTAGTGCTTTAATTTTGCTATTGAAATGTAGTTCATGTTAACTAAAGCAAAATGAAATGGCATCAAGTGTTTGAGTTACTTGCTTAATTTTTGAGACAATGATTTCTCAAATCAAATCAATCAAACTCTGACTAAGAAGTAGATCTCCCCACAGTTTTTCTTTTTTTCTTTGTTTTTTTTCCAATTTCAAATGACAGTGAGGATTAAGAATTATAAATGGAAAAATCACAGTGATTTTATTTAGGACTTATTTAGGATTGCATTTTGGTCTGTAATTTATAGTTGTTGGAATTTCAACAGCAATTGGAGTCTTGGCGATAAGATTTGCTGGATTCCCCAGGTTGTCCAGCTGACTGGTAGATAATATGAAGGCCCTGAGGACTGTCAAATCTTGTGGTTTCCTTCACGTCAGCTGGAAACAGTCACTGTACACAAAGCTTTGTACACTGACGTTGATTGTTAGTGAGGTAGTGTGGGAGAGTCTAACCACGGCCATCAGGATATCATGGATGAAGATGCATCATTCCTACACGTGCCTTGTAGAGGAAGATGAAAAGAGTATTTCACAAAATAGTTAATCAGTCCCTAGTCATGCTGAGCTGCTGCTTGGCTTTTCTCAAAAGTCTGTCATTTAGCTCATTCTATTTGAACTTTTTCTACCTAAGCTCTTTCTATCATATGGTTCTCCCAACTGAAAATGAGCAAAGGAAATACTTGTATTTCATTACTTGAAATAGTGATCAAACTGAGAATAAACCTCCAACATTTCTGAAAGATTTTATTAGACAAAAGAGAGTCCTGCCTTCTTGGTCTTCTAAGTAGCTGTGGGAGCCTGAGCACACAGCTGCTCTCCTTACAACCTTGACTTCGAGTTATCCTTCTCATAGTGGAAACAGAAGGGAAGAGTGTCCACTCGAATCATATCCTGACATGAAGTCAGTATCTAAGATGCTGTCATGGACTTTACAGATGGGAATATTTGACAATAACATGATTTAGATGTTAGACATACCTCAAGAGCCACCCTGGACTGTCTGAAGCAGGAAATCAGGGTTGCTACAGAGCTATGTACCTGCGAAAGAGTGCTGCCTGTGTTCCACTTTTAGTAAAGAGCTAGCAGAGAAAGGAGAAAAACTGTGACTTCTAATAAACTCAGAAGTTCATTTAACTGTGTATTTTTCACTGGAGCATGAGGACCTGATTTTTTAATCTAATGAGAAATAAAATATTTTATCCCCCAGAACTAAAGCTTTGAGATTAAGGTACTAAAGAAAGAAGAATAATATTTCACCAGGAAGCATAATTGATATGTACCTATTCTTTCTTTCTTTCTTTTGCTTTACCCAATCCTCACTTATTCTCTCTCATGATATAAAATTTATATGCAGTTTTAGTCCCTGGTCAGTCATCTGTTTCCTATGTTTGGAAAAGATTGCAAATCTCTTATCTTTTTTTTTTTTTTGTTGTTTAAATATTTCCTTAAAACACACTTAAAACTCTTCTTTGTCAGTGAGTATATTGGTGGCCACTGTTACCATTTAGGTCTACAGACAACCTAAATAAAAAAAAAGGGGGCCTCTCCTTTTGCCAATTCTTCTCATCACAGACTGTTGTCTAGGACAAGGACTGTACTTGCCCTGTAGCAAGGAGCTACTTGAGAGGTAGGAAGTAATATTTAATATTTATGTGGGATGTTTATGTGGGAACTGTGAGATTCTGACCAGCAGATGTCATGTAAATAGTTTATCCATGATGTTCAATTTATATCACTGTTTACTCTATGATTGATTTTGTCTTAGTCACTTCCCTTAGGGCTTGAACTTCCCAGCACTTCAAAGAAATTGGTTTAGTTAATATGACTTCCACTACTGAATCTCAACATTTTTCTTGGGTAAGAGACCTGGATTTTTTGTGCATATTACTTCAGTCTATTAGAATTGGGCTGTGCACTGCCATTGTGCTTTTTAAGTGACTGGTCTATAAATTCCTTCTTCTATTTCAAAAAGAAAATTAATTATTTTCATGGTATCAGTAAGAATACTTATTATATTACAAGCTAATTCTCTCCTACACTTTTTTTTTTCATATTAAATAATATATATTCCATGTTCAAACATGATAGATTTTAATCCCACCAATGCTCTTGTGATCAATTTATACCAAATCTTTTATGGTGCAGGGAAAGCAACGTATTTCTTGACTCCTTGAGAGATAGACCATTTATAATCAAACAAAAACATCCTATGTGAAGCTAAAAACATTTGTTTCATTAATTTGAACACTGTTCTCTCACACTGTCCGCAGCTCTGTTTGAGGAAGTAGTCTACTTGGTCATATTGGATTACATGCTTATACCCTTTTTTAATTACATTTGGAAGAAACATGATAACAGTAAGAGAAAGGACAACATAGCTTGATTATGTTAGTTAGTCAGTGTTTGGCTGCCTCCCCTAGAAAAGCTTACTTTTCTGCGGTTTTGTTTGGAAAGAGCTAGGACCATCTGATAGACTAAAAGGAATGTTTTTGTTTTCTTAAAACCTACATAAATTTGTTACAGTTGTTACATGAGGACATGTCTAAAGAAGAGATGTGTGAATTAAAGAGAGAGAAAGAAGACAGTCACAACTATAACACAACTATATATTTATTTTGCATTTGTGTTACTTCAATCATTATTCCTGTAAATTATGAGAACTTGTTCTTCCAGTTGCCAAATTCTTTTCTCAGTATGCAGAAAACTTTGTATCTCTACTTTTAAACGTAGAGTTGGGATTCATCTGGCTACATATAGACTTGACTGTATGTGTAAGTAGACTTGACTTACAGCACCCAAGACACCCTTTATTGGAATGGAGTCAATTCATACATTTAGTATCAGTCATGAAGCAGTTCATCCTAAAGCAGATACATGGCACTAACTGGAAAGGGAGCTTGGGGTTATAGGCACAGTTAAAGATGTCTAAATTAGTAGACAAATGTGCTGTCCCTCATCGTGTTCTTCTTATTTCTGAAGTGTAGATCTCCAGTTCTCTTTGATACTGTCAGGAGATCACAATTACTGCTGACTGAAGTGTAAACCAGAGAGCTTTTGGATGACTGTATCTAAACTGTCTGTTTTCTCAAAGAGATTAATAATGCAGAAGGAGACTTCCACTGTTCGTTCAGGTTGCTGCATGCCACAAGGAATCAAAATGATCTCATTAGTTTCTAATTGTAATCATGGTTCCTCTGGTGTCTACTTGGAGCCAGAGTTCTTTCTCTTCCATGCTCCCTTCTTCCATACTTTACTGTTTTAGCCCTTGAGAGGATTGCAGTAAGATTTGTGACCTTCTGTTGCATTTCACAGGCAGATATGAGAGACCTGACAGGATCTCTGGGCAGGTTACCTTCATTCTTTGGTGATGTAAAGTGTCCAGAAGAGAGCTTGAAGTGTTGCTTGGTTTGTGTTTTCATCATCTCTAAGTCTCCCAGGCTATCATTACATCATTCCTGGCTGGATGATTTCTGTGCTGGTTGCATATTGTCTTGAACGAAGAGTCAAAGGCACATTTGGAGACCAGGACAGCTTTTGGATGGTGACTATTTTATATTTATTTGGTCATGTTATATTTACGTGTCCAGTAGTAGTATGGACAATTTATTTGGCTTCCAAGTAAAAATTACTTTGGTACAGTGCAGAAGCAGAATAATTCTGGGTTTCTACTTACTGGTAATATTGCTTACACAACGCAAGACTTACATCCAAGCTATAACTAACTCATGACAGTAAGCATCCTCTTGCAGAACTGAATCTTTCTGTTACTATCTTAAGATATATTTTTTTTCTTTTTTTCCTCTCCCTTATTTTTCTGTAATGGTTGTGGGGAAAAAATGAGAAAATGGGAGGAAAATTGAAAACTTCAATGAAAAGAGAAGTTTGCTGCCAGTGCAAAACCCAGTTAAGTATCTTATGAAGCGTGGGAACAGATATGTCCATGGAGTGTGATTTCTTCTAGAGTACTTGACTGAAAAGTACAGAAATGTAGGGCTGAATGGTGATTGGTGGCAAATTGTTTTCACATATAATGGCATTTTATAATCTCTGATAGAGGTCCAGCTTCATTATTAATTTTTCGCCACCCCTCACAGCCCTACTTGGAAAGTTTAGTTAGTTGGTTGCTTGTACAGACCATATACAATATGCTTACTCTGGAGGCACTGCAGTCAGCTCCAGAATGATGATTTCTTCTTTGGAGCCTAGCAGAGAGTTTGGATGGATTCAGAAAAATAAAAGATGTTCTCCATTCTCTTTTCTACACCTTCTCCAAGGGTTCTGGCTAGCAGTGTCAGGGGCTCTTATGGATTTTTGTTCTCCCTTCTGTCCTTTTTGATTAACAAATGATCTTTAAGGAAAGGCATTCATAGCATTGTATAATGGGAAATTATTTTTTACCATTTTTTGAGATGTCAATGTCTTCAACCACCCCCTTGCACTATTCATCTTTGTTCTTTAATCATAGAAACATCTAAGGTTCCACAAAGTGGCTAAAGGCCCATCTGATCTTCAGTATAGTAAATATGGAAACACTGATATCTTCACTGTTCCTCTAAATCTCATGGGCTAATCGCTCTGTACTTTAGTTTTCTTTGTTTTTAGAAGTATGTGATCCAAAACCCTCTTGAATTCTAGCACCTCACCCCCCACCCACACACAGTCTCTGATGCTGGTTTTGGCAACATGCTCTGCATTACGTCCCTCTGTGGAATGAAGACGTCAGGTCTCTTCTGTTCACGGGCTAAGCTCTGTGCCAGCCTGCACTAAGGGGAAACTTCTGGCCCACTCACTCGCTGGTTCTTAGAAAGGAGCAAATACCTGTTTTAAGAGTGCACCATTTGTTAGGGACCTCTAGTAGTCAGTCTGAGCGCACTACCTATTTCCGCCCTTGGCTTGCAGAGGCAGCAGGTTTTGGGCATGTTGGGTAGCACTGTGCTGAATTCCTCATTTCACTCTAGAACATGTAAATTATCATAGACACAGAGTTTGCTGAAGCAACAGTAAGTAGTCTGAACATCACTGTCCACATATATTTGGGATAAAAAACCTGATGGCTGTCACGCTGAGTAATACTGTTGCCTACAATGATAATGAACGTTTATTATTTATTCGTATATCTATCTCATATTTGAAAAGATAAATTTTCTTGTAATGTCATGGTTTTCAAAGGCATTTATTTCTCTAACAGCATTAAAGATCTCTATCCATCCCTGATTCCATCCCCAGGATTGTCTAGTGGCTGGTTAGGTCTTGCGTGATCTCTTCAAGATTTCCTCCAAGAGATTTTGAAAAAAAAAAAAAAAAAAAAAAAGTGTTTTCCATGTTGTCTTTCTTAGTTTTATAGTCTTCTCAAATGAATAATATTGCTACCCTGTCACCTGTATTCCTGTCTTGCATGGATCTTTCTCTGGCCTTCAGTACTGTATTCCAATACTGAACACTATGGCCCAGAGTTTGTTATCCCTGCCCCACCATCTTTCATATTCAGTGCCCAGTTATCTAAGTTCCTCCATTTCATTACCCCTTTTATTTTTAAGAATAGAGATCTATGTAACTTAACCATCTAAAAATGAGGCTTCTGGGCTAAGAGTCTTCTGAATTTCCTTTAAGCATTGGAGAGAAATAAGCAAATAAACATGTTGATTTGTCCCATCTTTTTAATACAGTTTAAAATGGAACGAATAATCTGTTCAATGTATTTTATCTCTCTGCATTGACTACAAGGGGATTAGATGACTAGAATAGATTACACATCCAATTTTAAGGCAGATAAAGTCATTTGAGATGGACCAACATTGTTGCTCAGGTATCCTCAGCAGTCAATGTAGAAAAAACAGGCACTTCCAGCAGGCACTTGATCCCGTGTATATTTTAATGACATAAATTACTTTTTGGAATATCTCCAGTGATTAGGACAGATTAGACTCAACTTCACATAGCTAAGAGCATATCACATGCATTTCACTCTAAAGATCCCACCGTAGACATACCGCTGCCAATACTAATGTCATCAGTGCTTTCTTTCTCCTTGATAACCATTCTCACATACATTGCTATTGCTTTATCAGTTACTACAGCTTTGTGGATCTGATTTAACCCATGTATGGGTTAAAGCTAAGAATGGAAATAACACAAGCATATCCCAAAATTGTTCCCTATTTCATTTCTCTGCCCATCTGAATGTTACAGGAATGCTGTGTACACAGGTAACATACAAGATCATGTCCATCTTCTTACCAGTCAATAAAATGATTTTAATTCTGCTATATTCTCTTGTTTTAAAACCTCATACTCAATGAACTGCAACATATCATCCAAAAAAAAAAAAAAAGTGAGGGAGAGTGAAGTACTGAGAAAAAACAAATCGAATATAGGTATTTGAAATAGAATGGGCTTGTAGATTTTTCCTAGCAAAAATATTGGCATTGTTAACTTTTCTAATATCCTCTTTTGTAGAGTCAAATAAAGCAGTGTTTTGTACACACCTAACTGAATGTTGCTTTCTTGAACTTAGTATTCAAAAATACTTTGGAAATATACATATCAATAAATTTATATGAACGGTTGTTGTTATTTCAGGTCCCTTCAGCTATTTTAAAAAGTCATTCATCAATACTTCTTGAAAGTGGCAAAGTAAAAATGTACAAAGGAAAATGGAATTGTCATTATTCAGAAAAGTGGCTCCTTAAGAAAGCTTTCTTTCAGTAGTCTCTGAAAAACCTTTCCACGATCTCTTTCAATATTTGTAATGCAATAGCCACTTGGAAGGAACACCAATCCATGAGTAGCCCTTATTTTTTAGTGAACTAGTATTAGTTTAGCACCTCACCACCACCACTTTTTTTTTTTTTTTTTTCTCTCCTCCAGATTTGGTGTATCCTCACAAATCTCAGCCTTCCTGGGCTGGCTGCATCATGGAGCTTCACTCACATGAGCATTTCCTCATGAGGATGACTAGGTGTACAAATTTGTATCAAATGGGTCATCAGGGAATGATGGCATTAAGTCACTGATCTGAGCTGGATGTACATAGGTATTTTAGAGCATGCCTACTTTGATCATGCAGCACAGTGCAGGAATCTATTACCTGGTAAAGGAGAAGATAGGTGCAGAATAGGATGTAAAATTGTTGCCCGAACACAGCAAAGCCTGGTAACCCTGATGTTAGCTAGCCAGCACACATGGAAGTAGATTTGGGATGTTTAACACAGCATTGCATTGAAGTGACGTAGATGAGCTCTTGGAGATTAAGGTTTCCAGTTTCCATTACTTGGTGACCCTACTTGCAGCCCTAAATCCCCTTGGGTTTTAAGTTTGTTATCTAGATTTTTGGAATTATTGGCTGCTGAATGTTTCAATAATATTTTAACGTTTGTCTAAACGGCAGAACAAATTAAATACAGGAAAATTAGAATCAACAGAAGTGTAATTATGCATCATAAGAGATTTACACATATCCTAGAGATACTGTTCACACTCATTATTGTAATATAGCAGAAAACCTCCTTTAAATCCTTCATTTTATGTTTCTCAGAGTACAGTTTGGCATTCTTGTCTTCTACATTTTTTTATTCAGTTCAGCTTTATTAACTTTATTAAATAGTCTATGGCCTTAGATTGGTTATGTCTCTGTGCCCTTATATTGGTTATTTTTCTCTCTATATTTTTCAGCGGAAAAAAAAACCCCACCAAAAAGTTGTAAATGCAATGAATCAGTTGTAAGCAGAGTCTGTAAAGAGCTGTCCTCAGTCACCCATAGTTAATTTGACAGTCTGGCTCACTGCAGACAGGCAAGCACAGTAATTCCATGAACCGAGAACATAAAGCCACCTGTCTTACTAAGTCTCCTGTATCGTGAGAGGACCACTGTAATGAATTTAGTGTCAGTGTCTGACCTATTCTGTACTTTAGAAAAACCTGCACAGTGAGGAATTTAACAGACAAACACTTATTATACTTGCTGTGTGTGTCTCATTTATATTTTTATGTACAGGCCAACCAACAAGAGAGGAAACAGGATGTCTTTGGATGCTGACTGGTAAAGTTTAATTTGAGAGCTGTTCTGCTTCACAAATATTACTAAAATCTTTAGTCACTGTAGAAAATAAAAATTTTGAAAGCAAAACCCTTTTAATAACTTCAGGCATTCAGTTTTAAAACTATCCACTTCTCCTTATATGAATTATAGGAGCTCAATTTACGTAGTAATATGATTACAAGACATCAGTTCACTATTCTTTATCAAGATCAATTTTATGTTGCAGAATAGCAGTGTACTTTGCTGATTCTCATGCAAACCAAATTATGCACAATTCTGTGTAGTTAATAGTCTTGCTTTGGAGTCTAAATCCACAATTTGCTGAAATCATTTGGAAGACATTGTGAACTTGAGAATAAGATCCCACAAACAGCTCAGTGGAATATGTTGATGGATTACTCATGTAATGAATGACCAAAACAATTCAGACTTACTTTGTCATCTGTCAAACAGATGAATGGTAACAATTTCCTTGGGGTCAAAAGGAAGACAAATGAAAATGGTATTGCAGAAGGAGAGGTGACATCTCCTGACACCCTTCTACAAACTCCAAATGGGATGATGGGTCTAGAGAGTTTTACAAACTTGACTATATTCTCCAATTACCAGAGAAGTGTCCTTTCTTGCTAAGTGGGTAATTGAAAAACTATTTCACTTTTATAATGAATTTATCTCTCTAGATCATTCTTTCTCTATGCTGGTCTTTTAAAACATAAAATGCTGTAGTAGTTAGTGCTATCCTTGAATGATGCTTATGTAAATGAAAATAGAAGAATCATTTCTTATAGTCTTATAGTGGAAGCAGATCTCAAGAAGGGAGGAAGGCAAGGAGGGGACTTGGCAAGCCATCCAAGCACTATCTTTTGAATTAATCCATGTGAGTGAAAAGCAGCACAGCTGTATAAAGGGTGTCAAAACTGATATTGATGTAGTAGAGAGGTCACCCTCATGTCAAGGATCCAATCTCCATAAACTGGGAAGGGAGGGTTTGTGCAGTAACTTGAGTAAGCCAATGAGAAATACAAACTCAATTGTCAGTAAAGTGAGAGCTGAAAGACCTTTATATGTTATCTATGTTCTTCTACTCTAGAAAGGACTGGCAAACCTCAGCTCACACGCCAATGAAGTCTACCAGGCCATTTTATGCACATTTTACCCATATGTCCCAAGTCTGCCTCAATTGCCCTACCGAGCCTTTGAAGAGACAACCCCTGAATGCTTTCCTAGTGTAATCATTTGTGATTTCTGATTGTGAGATGGGGCACAGAGGACACTGCTGTCTGTGTTGCATGTTCACCACATGGTAGATGTATGTGATTGATGGAACACCCAGCAAAGCAGGGACAGATGCCCAAAGGATAAGGGTTAACTGTAACTATGAGACAGGAACCAAAGGAACAAGCCTCATGGAAACTGTGTACTGCGTCACAGTTGAGGACTCTTTCCAGTGAAGACTCTTTCCAGTGAGAAAGACTCTCTGCTGCACATTTCTGTGGAGGATGGAGGACAGAAATGGAGAAGGGCTCAAGGGAAGCAAAGGGGGAAAAATGAACCTTGCAGACACCCTTTAACGGTTTAAGTTGGAAGGAACCTCTGGAGACTACTGAGTTCAAATCCTGCTGTATATTGGCAATGGATATTATAGATGACTTCTCATTTCTGCATCCTCTCATGCATAGAGGAGGGTTTCTTCTTTGTCTCTCTGTTTCTTCTTTAAGATCAGACTTTAGTGACTTGAGTGTTATTTTTATCTGCCTCTCACATGGCTATTTGTGAGGTCCTGTGTCTGCCCGTACCATAAAAATGAGCATCATTACTGTAAGAATCTCTGCTGAAGACTCTTGTACTTCTGTATATGAGCACTCATGTTTTTCCTTCCTGAAATTTCCTAGCAAATTTATACTTTTCTTCAGTGATCCGTGTCTCACACAACTGTAAATTATGTCTTTTTCCTCTCTGACCTGTATTGTTGGATGTATAACCTAGAAATCATTTGTAGAAAAAATTGAAGAATTGTCTATATTGGAATACTTTCCAAAATTCCTTCTCTTTTTACTGTTTTGCTTTCAAGAACAAATGGTGAATCAAAATCCTGTTTATTAGGCCTAAGTATAACCTTTTCCCATTTTCCTAATATTACTGGAAAACTGCAAAGCTGTCATACCTTTTAAATGATGCATCAAATGAAGTGCTAAAACAGAGTCCCAATTTACCCTGGCTTCTGGTTTTCTGAGGGACGCCAAGAAGAGGCAGGGAGCTCCATTTGTATAAGCTCAAAAAAATTCCACAGAAGACAAGTCTACCTCACTTTTTATTTGCCATTTCCGTAAGTTAGTCCACCTCCTTTGTCAACATGATAAATATCAGTGTTGAACAGTAAAAGCCTATAGTTTGACACCTTTGCATGGAAGACTGGCAGTGGGTTCCCCTGCTGTTAAAGGGTTGTCCCTATTTCAGATAGAGCTGCTGTCTACTGCAGGTGCTGGCAGAAGGAGGCTGTGCTGCTCATGTAGCAGTGAGATTTAAGTCACTGAATTTCAATGGCTTCTTCTGCTTAGAACAAAGGGCCATCTCAGCTGACTGTCACGCTGGCCAAGAGCTGATTTATGAGCCCACAGTGCAGGCCTTGAGCCCTACCTGCTATATTCAAGAAACCTTTTCTTTTTTCTCCTGTGCAAAAGTAAGACTTAATTTTCAGTAGTGTTACTAGACAAAAAGTAAAAGAACCACAGCTCTAATTCTGTGCATCCCAGAAGGCTAGATCTAGTCTTGAAAAGTGAAGCCCACATTTGAAAAAGCATCCAGGTCCTCAATAAACAAAATGGGGGGGTGAGAGCTTAAAATAAAGAACGCCCATCTTTAACAGACCTATTCTATAGCATTTCCTGAGGTAAGACAACATGTGGTTATCAAAGTGAAATGAGAGTTTATGTATATCTTGAAAGAATTATTTTTAGCTACCAAAACAAAAAAAAGAGGTCTGTTTTTTCAGTAAATGAATATATCTTCTACTGAAAATGCATGTCATGAAAGCAAGTTTTGTTACTTCACATAAATAAACTGTAACAAGGGTGAAATTAAATTGCAAAATGAACTACACTTGCATCTAAATGACATGGATCCTCAGGCTCTAAATGTTTGGTCTAAAGACAAAAGCAAAGAGTGTCTTCTAAAAGTAATGCTATGAACCCCTTGTTTCTTCAGTTCAAATACAAGAGTTTATTGCTAGGCACCTAGTTTTGTTGTGGCTGTGAATGGCTCAGAAGCCAAGCCAGAAAGCTGTTGGAAAGCTTATAGCACTACAAATAAGTAGTTAGAGTGGAAGCCACTGCATCCAAAAAGCTGCCTGCTGAAAAAAAAAAAAATCTCAATTTCACATGATTTGTTTCAATAATGATTTATCTTTTTCCACTTTGCCTTGTGTGAGCTGAGGCTTGATTAGGGATATGAAGGAGAGAGTGCTAGTGACAAGGAAAGTGAGAGCAATAACTCAGCCCCTCTGAATGTTTCTCTAGAGCACCTGAGACTTTAATTGGCTTCTCTTATCCCTCAAGGTCATAGTGTTGGGGGCAACTTTCTTTCATTCCCTTTTATTTTTTTTTTCACTCTATAGCAGATGACCTTGGTCCTGAATGGACTTTCTAAAGCCTCACAGATTGATTCACAGCTTCTGCTTTATATGTGCTTTGCCAGTATGCATGTGTGAAAGGCTGAGTATTACAAAAGAAGTGAGGAAGAAATACACACCCTGGAAAATGTGTTGCATCATAACCAATGGTATTGAAATGAGAAGGGGGGACAAAACAGCTGGCAGAATGTAAAGACCATGTTTATTCACTGAGTTTCTTCTATGTTCAGATCTGGTGAAAATAGAGTATGTGAATATACTCCTTGACTGGCAGTAATGGATCAGTCTTATGGCAAATTGTCCTACAGGGCAGACCAGTGTTGAAAAGATAACAGGAGACAGCAAATATTCCTGGGTGAACAAGGAACACCTCATTGATGCAGCCTGAGGGCTCACTGAACCGTAGCAGTGACGGAGGTAAAGCATGCTCACCAGTCTAAGAGAACAGTTATCATCCCCCAGCAGAGATTTTTCTTAAAAATCCACACAGAGAGAGATTCAGATTCAGAGCCTGCAGAGGCTGAAAGCAACCCAACCTGGCTTCAGTGGCCATCTATCCTCATGGTAGATTTGCTTTCTTCTTCTCCTACTCCTGCCATCCCCTAATATCTAGCCTAAATGCCTCTTGTAGTCACTATTCTCTATGCTGCTCATTAAACCTTCCCTCTTCAGGTTTCCCACTTAGTTCCGTTGTCCATCTTACAGATGGCATATGTTTTGTCTGGGTGGTTAGGGTCATTTCGAATTCCAGTCCTATCCACAGAAATACTTGTAGGCCCTCCCAGATTGGCAGGATCAATACAATTTTATGCTTAATTGTATAAGCAACTTTTATTTCAGCATTCAAGTGAAAAGTTTGCTTAATACTGGATTTATAATAGACTCCTCTAGGACACTGCTTGACCTATGCTGACAATTTCTCAACATATTACTGATAGATGCTCTTTGAGCTTGACTGATGAGGAGTTGTACACTTGTTTTATAGCAATTTTACTTAGCCAACATGTCCCCAAGTTGCTTATATGTTACATGGGATGGTGTCCAAACTTTATTACAGCAGACATATAGTCTATCTTAGCTAGCATCTTGGCTAATTATCATGTCAAGGAAGGATCACTTTGGTACAACTTGTTCTTGACAATCCATGTTGGCCTTGTCAGTCTCCTGGGTCTTACAAAATGTTTCTAGTATCTTTCCTTATTGAGTTCATCTGATTGTCCTTATTTCCCTGCATTCTCCCTTCCCTTGAAGAAAAGATACTGTGCTCATTCCTCTTTAGTCTTTGGGATGCCTTTTGTCCTTCATATCTTCAAAGCAATGACCAGTGGTTCAATAATTAAGTTTTTTTATTTTAAAAGATGCTTTGGCATCAGATTATGGTTTCCAATTCTCTATATGTTCTTTGAGCTCTATTCTTCTTGTGTTCTGTATTAGATTTAATTACACTACACTTCTGTGTCTGCGTGTGTGAGGAATTAATCAATTAGTCTATTATCTCAGTGCAGTTCAGGCACACAGGTTTTGGCTGGCATTCCTTACTCTCTGATGCTTCAGTTGAAAACAAACACATGCAAATGATACCTTCCCTTATTAGGCTTTCCAAGGCACTGAACCTGTTAGGAACTATTTCAGCTAACATGCACTGTGTGAATTTATGAAAAAGAATGAGCAGATTGAGCTACAGATTTTTTTTTTTTTTTTTTTTTTTTCCAGTTGGGGGAAGGGACTGATTTCTCTGGTTTCTGTTTCCACCATTTTCTCTTATCAATGAGAACCTCAAGACCTGGGTAGAAAATGAATGCTTAGAGGATTTTGTGTAGAATGGCAATCACAGAAAAGCAGTCTCTCTGCTGGGAAAGCTAAGTACAAATGAGACGAACAAAGTAGAGCAAAACCACTCAGCCATGCCAGGTCCATACACGGGCTTGTAACATCCTTCATACTCCTGACTCTGAGCTGTGGCACAACGGTGAGGATCACCGTGTCACGATATGATTTTCTTGTAACTCAGAGGTCGTTCCCCTCTCTCTGATGCTGGTGCATGGGAGTTGTGTGCATATAGAGGTGCTCAGCCCCTGCCCAGTCCCAGCTGAGCAGCGACACAGCCGCTGTCTTCCATGCGGCTGCTATTGCTGCCCATCGTGAGCTGCTTTGTCACTGATGAAGTCCTTCCTTGTCTTCGTTTCTGTTTCTCCATAAAACATTCATGCAAAAAATGACTTCCTACTGAGTATCCATTAGCCACCAATGCTGATGTTAATGAGCAAACTGCGAATGCACCAAAGAGCAAATTGAAATGAGTCACAAAATACACTTAAGATGTGCTTCCTGCCAGCATTGGTGCGTCATAGGGAAAACGCTGGTTCCTTGACAACAAGGGTATAAAGAGCAGAAATACAGCTGATAAAAGAGGCATTATTTAAAGGAGCTCCATTAAAAAAGATTAACTGATTTATGTGTAAATGAATCGTATCTGCACATTAGCCCTTTATTTGTCATCTCAACTTATTTTCTATTACGTTAAAACAGCTTTAAATTAAAACATAGCATTAAATTAAATTAAGGCCTGCTAAGGAAAAAGGGTTTATTTCAAAACAGACATAATTTAATTACAGCTAGCCTGTCTAAATAACTGTAAATAATTACGTTATGACCATAAAACAATGTCATCATCCATATCTTCTGCAATTAAACAGACATATTCTGTCCCAGAAGAAAAGTGCCTTCTTGTCTTTATTAATTCTTTTCAGTTTTACACCTTAATATTTAATGGGAAGCATATTCGAATATATGTTGACTCACATAATTCAGCTGGATGGGATGCAACTCATGCTGTACAGGCACAGAACGACATCTAGCATTGGCAATGATCTCAGGTGAGAAGTCAATACTCAAGTAATAAAAGGCTGTTATAAATAGAATATGGGCTCAGCTTCCAACAGCTGGTCAAAAAAAGAGCATTTCCTTTGAGTTAGTCGCCCATAGAAGGGAAGGGATGCTCACATTTTCAGTAAAATGCCTGCTGCTCCCCATGTTATGCCTGAGACATATAGGTACAGCTTCATGCCCGAAGATAGGCATGAATTTGCCTATGGGAACTGTGAGGAGGCATCATGCTTCTGCTTTACATGCCACTTTCGTCTGCAATGGCAATAAAATGCTATTGCACAGAAAAGCAAAATGAATTTGGCATGGTTTCCCAGTTGGAGGCAGGGAGCTGGGGCGAGGCTGCAGGCGGTGGCAGAGGTCTCCGAGGCTGGAGCCATAGGGAGAAACGGGTGCTGTTAGTGTAGCTGAGACAGGGAGAGTAGGATTCGAATTTCTGAAAACAGAAATATCCATTGCAACATAGCAGCAGCTTCATCAGAGGTGAGCTGCTATTTGCTGCACACTTGCTTTTGTAGTTGCTTTTTTTTTTTTTTTTTTTTTTTAGCAAAATGTGAAAACCTAGAGACCAAGGAGACAAAAGAGAGAGAAAAACTTGCATGAACTTCTTGGCTTTTACAGTGATCATTGGAACTAAATTCATCTAATCCATTTTACCCCTACTGAAGTTCATGGAAAGATTCCAACTGAGTGTAGAGTGAAATGAAATTTGCATACAATGCACATGTTATTTATGGTCGGTGGTAAAAATCCTAAGGAAAATTTCACAGTTTCCATCCCTTGCTATGTACATTTTTTACTTTTCAAGAACATTCGTAAAAATATTTGTGTGAAGGCTTGTGAAATGAAATTAAGCCTATGAGCAAGTATTGCCTAATCAGAAAATCAAATTTAGCTAATGAGCAAAATAAATTAGTTCTGGGCAGAATTGGAAGTGGTTTATTTATTAAAGAAGAGATTTTTCTTCTGTCAGGAAACTCAAACAAACCTGCCTGCTCAGTCCTCAACAGACATAAATCTGTGAAGCTCTGCAGATTTTGGGTGACCAATGATACGGTTCAGGTGGGTGTACAAAAACTACAGTTTATTCACAACGGACAGGCTGAAATCTGTTCACAAAAACATTTGTCAGAAGGTGTGCTCTAAATCTACTAGAAAAGAATATAGACAGTTAGAAAATGAGATTGTATCTGCCACATTTTACAACCATTTACTTAATATAATTTATTATTATTATGTCTGTCTTGCTCCAAACATCCAGGATTTTTCCCTGGAAGATTTTTTTTCTCCCGATGACACTTGAAAATGTATGTTTAATGTCTGAGCAGCCTGATTCTATGTACAGTCCAGTTTAGCATAATCTCCCTTATGAAGGAGTGATGCTAATGAGTTGTCTTAATCACAGCAGTCGTATTTCGACAAATTGGTAGCAGTTTGGTAAGATTCTAATCATTTCATTAAATCTACTATGATGAGCAAGCAATATTATTGAATTTTGCAGAGAGAATACCTGCTTTTGAGCAGAGCTCTTTAACTTTCCTTAATCCTTCCAGATGGGTAAAGCAAGAAATATAAAATCAAAAAGATTAAGACAGTTGATGCCTAGATATATATGAGATAAGTTTCATTTGTTGGTAGTTATTTTATGGCCTTTAATGTAGTGATGAACATAACGTATTATGAAACCATGAAAATGCTACAATTTTGAATTTGGAAGACACAGCTCTGGGCAAGTTCTGGGCTAAAGTTATGCAATAAATATTCTGAAACAAGGCCAGTGCAAACTCTTTTAGTACACCTTAAGCTGGCAAGCTCAAAACACAGATCTAATGCACAGTGCTCTTCCTATTCTGAAAAAAAGAAAAAAAAAAGTCATTTCTGTCAACCAAATCAGGGCACAAGGACCTGTCCGGTTGTTAGTATGAACTAAGGCAATCCCACCAGCTACCTATGCTAACTGGGAGACCACAACAGACTCTAAACAGGAAAAGTCCAGTGCTGCTCATACATCCAAAACCTCAAAGTGCTACCGCATGCTCACAATACATGGGTAAAAACTTACAACGTTCCCTCTGTGTGGGTACTTGTCAAGTTTATAACATTTTTGTTAATCAGTCTTGTATTTGATTCCCTTTTACATTTGTACGTTCAAGAATCTTAATATTCGCTCTGAAGTGGGCTATAAAACGACAGCTGCAGAAAGAGGCCAAGATCAGGGGTAGAGGAAAGAAAAAGGACCTGAATTAAATTATTAATGCTTCATTAAAAAAAAAAAACCAAAAAACAAGGTAGAATCAAGGCTGCTTTGTCTGACCATCTCTTCCCCAGCTTAGACACTTGACATCATAGCAGCGATGCTGGGGGCAGAGGGACACCGCTGACAAATTCCATCCCGGGTAAAGCACCTTCCAGGCACTGCTTGGTTTTTCTGCTTGGAGCTTGTGAGCCCATATGGGTCAGGTCAGGTCGTGGGCATGAGGACTGGCTGGCTGGGCGGGTGAGCTGTCGAAGTGCGACTGCTTTCTTTGGGCCTGAATTTGCAGCCACTCCCTGCTGAGAGATCCTGCTGGAGCCAGTGGCTATTCCAGATTCGAGCAGCTGCAAAGCCGAGCCCGAAATCAGGTCTGCGTCTCTCCCTGTCAATATTGTGCTGCCGCCTATGGCAGCATCGACAAGGGGAGGTTTGTAGGGCCGTGACTATGTTTAGGTCATGTGAAGGAGCAGGAAAACAGATGCTCATGCAGACTGAGTAGGTGTTGGTGTGGGGGGAAATGTCCTTGCTGGGGTTTTGGCTTTTTCAAGCTCCCAGAAACTCCTAGCACAGAATTTAATGATGACCCAAAATATCTCAATCCTCTCACATGCAGAATTGCACCCCCTACTTTAGCAGCAGCTGCAAGGTTTTTTGAACAGTTTTCTGACTTCTTTTCTTCTTATTAAAGCTTTCATGTAAATTAAAACTGAATGTAGCTGAAATCAAGATCTCAATCCTTATAAGAAGGAAGAAGATGGATCAGAAAGAGGAATTTTGCAAAAGCCTTTGACAAGGCAGCAAGTCCTGGAATGAGCTGCTTCCTAGCACCAGCAAGGGTGGAAAAAATAATTCGGGTCATATATGTCAATTCTGTATCTACCTGGTCTGGCATTTCTATTTTTTTAAAAGCCAGCAGTAGTCTTCTTCTAAGGATTTTCAAGGCAGTAGAGTTGGAGGGAAATCCCAGAGAAAAACCTCCCAAATAATGCTTTCTTTGTTGGCGTTGCATTGCTTCCATTTACCGAGCAAATGAGTATATACCTCAGTGTCACAGTACAACCACTAGCACAGATGTCTGGCTCCAGCAGGTCCTAATTACAAATCAAACACGTTAAATTCTTCTCCTGGGTCAATGTTTAAACACAAGGCTCAGTGATGAAGGTGCTAGATCTCTGTGCCTTTAGAACCAATGACCTGTAGTGGTGTCCTGCCTGTATAGGGCTTTGCATTGGGACCATAACTTTGCCATTCATATACTCACTAAAGAAGTGGTGTCTTTGGCATCTGTTCTTCCTTTAGCTCATGCCCATGTCTCCCAGGAGAGCTTTTTGTTCTCTGAAAGCTTGGATCCAAATTGGAAGCGAAATCTCCCAGTGTAATCATGTTTAATAGATTTCAGTAACATGCATTTGCTGTCTAATGAGCTTTAGTTCATCCAGAGATGTCTTTACTTGCAAAGCAAATCACATTCTTACTGTGAGAGGGGAAAAAATGTCTAATGCAGTATTAATAAACCTCATATTAAGCAGTAAGTTCTGTTCCAACAGCCTTAAGCATTCAGACAGGTACATTTTTAATGAGATGCTGATTCCTATTGAAAATATACAAATACTGCTTTCAAGAGAGGATTACAAAACAAGCTTCAACTTGCTTCATTAATTATTTTTTTCCAAGGGAGCAGCAGAAAATTGCTGGCAGGGAACCTTGGTGAACTAAGCCTGTGGGCCATTAAGAATGGATTAAAGTTACATTTATAACCTCATTGATTCAAGTTTTTTTTTCTTTCTTTTCTGAGGCAAGTTGAATTGGAAAAGTTATTCAAAAAATGTTCTTTCCCTGCATTGAAAATGCTAAGAAAAAAAGAGCACAGTGTTGATTTTCCTTCTTTCTTATTGCTGAAAATGACGGAGGAAAATAAAAAATCAGAAAAGCGAAGCCTGTGTGTCACATGCCAGCAGGCACAACACCTCTAGCTATGCTTTTGCCTGGTGATGAACAAATTCTACAGCCACTTGCTTGGGAACACTATTATCAACATTTAATTAAGAGACAGTGGCAAAAATTAAACTATATGATCAGATTATGGTGTTCAAGATCAGGATTCCTGTGGAGGAGCATTTATCTTTGCAGAAGGAAATGCTGACTGCACTATTTGCTGCCACTTCAAAATTTGGCAAATACTTTCCACTTGCAGTTTTCAGCTGCATTAAGATTTCTGGTACTATATTCAAGGCAAAATCAGGAGTCAGACTGTGATTTACAATCCTTACTAGAATTAAGGCAACACTTCTCATATTCCTATGAAGGTAACACAGATCTGTAATCCCATCACAATTTTCCCCACTCCTATAATTTTTTAGCTAGAATGCATGTGCCAGGTAGGAGGCAAAACATTATGGTGTAAGTTTTCATCCAGCAATTAACTTAATTACTGCTTTAAGTGCAAACCTCTTTACTTAAGTCCAAGGATGGTCCCACTGAGCTGTTATCGTGTTGGCGATCCAAATCATTGGAGCACGTAAGCATGTGCCTAATATTAAACAAACTTCATCTTTTATATAAATGGGATTACTTGCATGATTAAGACTGAACTCATGCTTAAATATTTTATTGGATGGCAGCTATGACATTGAGTCCCAGGGACACTTCTGAGTTACTCTGCTTGCTTGGAGCTTTATCTGAAAACATATTCTAATCCCTAGGGGGTCATTTTCCAACATTCAAATAAATTAGTGGGATCATGCAGCCTAGCACTAGGTGTACAGTTGCTTGTATTGAAGCAACTGAATTCCTGCTGCTGTTACATATTCAGAGTTCAGATTAACTCCCTTTAAAGTTAACTCAGTGCTAATTGCTAAAAAGCACCATAAAACACAGAGACTTATTGAAAAACGCCTTTCTGCATTACTGAAAATGTTGACTTCAAGAATCAAGTCTTTTTAAACTATATAAACCAATAGCGATTCTATTTAATGTTAGAAGTAGTTTTGGCACATGTTAGTAAAGTGCTTTGACAGAGAGGCATGTGATACAAATGTGAAATGTGACTATAAATTACAGCTTGAAGAATGCATGAAATTAACTGAACTAATAGAATTTAAGATTACTGTGGGAATATAAAATACAACAAATTCATTTGGTCAAAATAATTGTGTGGTGAAATGAATGTTTCATTTTCATCACAGAAGGAACAAGGGAATCCAATTGTAGCTTTCCTTTCACTATTTTAATGATCTTGACACAATTCTTAAGGCAGGTGATAAAGTATTATTAATCAAATATGCAATAATATTCATTAGAAAAATTACATTAGAAATGCATTGAGGATGAAAATTACATTCACATCCACAGCATAGGAAAAAAAAATCTATGTAACAAATTGTACTGTTGAATAAATAATTCTCTGATGGTGGTGGAAGGGTTTTGTTTAGAAATGAAAGTTGCAAGAGGATTTAACCTGTTTGCTTCCAATCTTTTCTGAATGTAGAATCATATGTTATTCCTTGCTTTCATATCCAATTGCTTTCCTGGACTGTTCAGGTGCACCGAACCTGAGGACATAAAGACTTGCCCCCTTTGGACACAACCAAGATCAACATGGCCTGAAGGCCTAGCTCCATCAGGGTAAGAACATAAAAACTGGGGCAAGACTGAGAAGTTGCTCCCCTGGCATTCTTTCTCTACATTTTGTTCTCTTTTTTTCTTGCTGCTTGATAATTCACTGAACAATTACCAGGCCTGAATGATAACGAATCATCCTTCCCTCGTCACCTCTCTAAATTCCCTTCATGACTTTTCGCTGCTGAATTAGCATATACAGAGAGCTACCAATACTGTCTTGAAGATCTTTTTGTTTTCTGTAATCAGCTGTTAGATAAGAGCCTATCATTGCAAATGCAGCCAGAGAGGTTTCCCTCCATGTTCATGACTGCATATATCGACACTGAATTTCATCTGCCATTCAGATTTTCAATATTGCTACCCATTTTGGTGTACTTTGAAGTAAAAAGCAACAAAAAATGTTTCAGTTTTAGTGGCTTCAGCCCAATGTGTCTCACCTGCAAACACTGTCATTCTATCCATAAGCAGCATCTCTGGCATGCCTCTGCAGATCTGCCTCTATAGTGAAAATGAATGACGTATTCCTGGCTTTTTTTCTCATCATAGATATGCCTTAGTCCTTATCCAGTGGCAACTGCTTTTCTTCGATACCTTCATGAAG
This sequence comes from Eudromia elegans, assembly GCA_003342815.1. NCBI lineage: Eukaryota > Metazoa > Chordata > Aves > Tinamiformes > Tinamidae > Eudromia > Eudromia elegans. The sequence goes on along the minus strand of PTEX01000074.1, from coordinate 2,028,533 downwards.
GATTTTGTAGAAAGTTTTATGAAAATCTAGGATTTTACTAACTGAGTTGTGTTCCTGGCTTCTTCAGAAGGAAGATGTCCTTCAGACATTATTTCTCTACAAAAAGTTGAGTCCTAATATGTCCCTTTTATCCAGTATTTCCATTGTTTATTCTGTTTGCTACCTGTTTGCCTATTATAGCTGTCAAGTTATTTCCTAAATCTTGGGGTTATATCTAACATTTATTTTAAGATTTCTTACACATTCCTTCATAGCTGAGGTGTTGTTCAGCATTCTTGTCTAAATACTTTCTTGAACCAGAAGTTTGATGTCATTCACTTGATTACTTTGAACTCAAGTTTCTTTTATCAGATCATTCCTTCTTTATCTTCACCTTGCATGTTACTATTTGCAGTGCCATGGCCTAATACAATTTCTTACTTAGTATAGTGTACCCTACTCAATTTAGCCGTCATGAATTCATACCCTGACAATACTAAATTATGCAATTTCTTGCAGTGTGAGTTTTTACACAGGTGCAATGTAACAGATAAAATTTACCCCAGGCTAATTGAATATTTTACTGAATATCCACAAGTTTCTTCTGTGAACTCTGCATATTTTAGCTTAACTGCATTTTTAACAGTTTACTGATGGTACTATATAAGTCAAATATTATAAATAATGTCACAGTCAGACAATATGGATTGAGGAAAACAGAAAACTTTTGCTTTCCAGCTGATAAATAATTCTCTAGCTGTTATTCAGTCAGTTCCACCTGGTCTGATTCATATTTTGATACTCAAATAATTTCCCATGTGCATTTTAACCAGTGTTATCGGTAAAACTCATACTTTTCCTTTGAATGTTGTTTTACTTTGAATATCTAGCCCAAGAGAGAATAAAGCTGAAGATATATTAAAAAAGAATGGGCAAATTACACAAAGATGTAGGCATTTCAGAGTATTAAGCATTTGTGTATTTATGGATTTGTATTGTCAGAAAGAGATATAAAAAGGGAAAAAAACCAGAAATCTCCAGATTTAATTTTTAAACTGGAGTTTATGTAGCAAAATATGTAGTCTGAGACATATGGAAACGCCTGTGTTTTCCAGTCTACCTCTTTCAGAGGATATTACTCTTATATCATGGTAAAGTTATAAAAGAAATAAAAAGAGAGAGAAAAAAAACCAAAACTATAAACCCAAATTGCATTAATGAACTGTTACTTTTGGCTATTGTTATTCTTTGGTTTCAAATATTTTAGTATTTGAAGTATATTGCTTCTCCTCTTCTTCCTTTTAGGAACCTGTCAAAGATTGTGCTCTACTTAAAGAATATCATCTGAAATACTGCTGAGTTAAAAAATAAGCTGGTGAGCTGGCGTGAATCCATACAACTTCCCTGACTGGCTTTGATTTGTGCAAACTTAGGATCTGACTTGCTGCATCTCACATGGTGATCAGTTAAAGATCAGCACAGTAGTGCTTTCCCACTATGATTTCAAACTCTCACAGGGCCTCAGTCAGTATTTTTCAACGGCATGTAGAATGCATTTTGGGGAAGAAAAATGCACTCCACATAGCCTTCCATAAGACTCATTTGTACTAACTGAAGCAAGCCAGCCCCATCAGTACAGGGAGAAGTCTTTGTAGCTGTTTTTCCTCTTCCTAAGATTGCAAGGAGGAAATTTGTCCTAGAGGGTTAGGACTGCTATTTGTCTGTTCATTGACCAAGAGGACCATTCTGGTCTGCTTTTTAGGTCTTATAATATATGGCCCAAACAAAGATGTGCCCTTGAAGGTGTTTTAACATAGCCCTTACAGTCTATAGTATTTTAACATAGCCCTGAAGAGAAGAAAAACACAGGTATCATATCAATTTAATCAGAAATGAAAGTTTCAGTATTTATACAAAATGTAGTAAGTAACTGCTTTTTGCTGGAATATTAAAATGGTGTTTTCAGAACAGTGAACTACCATGCCTAAATAATAGATTATATTTTCCTTAGAATGAATAGTAGCTTTAATATGCTTCACTTGTTATGAAGAAGGTGGATGCTCTGGTCCAGGAGTCCCGAAGTTACTCTTCCTGTAGAAAATTTGGAAATATCACCTATGAGTGTGTCAGCAAACACCACAGTGACATCGGACAGATCCCTTTTTGAATTTTTGAATGTCATGTATAGTTCAAACCGGAGAAGATCAGATGTGGATGGCGCAGTGCAGCCAGGTTAAGGAAGGTGTCTCTGGGAGCAGGGTTTATGATCACTCTGTACCTCACCTGCCTGCTGAGACCTTCAGGGACAGTTCTGCATGCCATTCCTGGTGGCCATTTCCATTCTCTGAATTCTTCCTCATTTGGAGTTATCTTGTCTCTGCTAAAAATTGCATTTTTGACCTTAATATCAGACCTGAAATTTTTGCTTGCACTCTAGCTTATGAAGGTAAATTGGCTATTGAGGCAAAAAGCCTATATCAAGCCTTTTAGACCCATACACAAAATATAAGATAAATCTTAAATAAATCCCATAGGAGAAGCGAATATTATTTTGTTTCTGTCCACAAGTCCAATGAACATAGAACACAAGTTCAAAAGCTCAAAAATGAGTTTCTTCTCTGCTCAGTCTGAGTCATTTCCTGAGCTGTTTTGTTCAGTAACCTTGAACAACATTGTTCTGTTAGGCTGGTCCCAGAACTATTTCTTTCACTGCTAAACCTGAGATCTTAGCCAGTCCTTGCATCTTCTGCAGATGCCCACAGACAAAGAGAAACCTCTTCTGCACTGCTTTTCTCTTGCCAGTCAATCTGCTCTGGAGTTCTTGGCCTCTCTTGTATAATTTAGCACCTCATCAGGGACCTCAGCTCTCTGCAGAATGCTGAGGAGGTCTGAAGTCCACAGCCTTGGGCAGGGAGCTTGCTGAAACACACGGGTAGGAAGCCCATGTGCTGCTGATATGCAGAAGTCCGGCCTGTTGCAGAGTGGAAACCTGCCCAGTTGGCACGGATGTCCATCAAGCTGCTGCCCATCAACTTGAGGAAGGAGCAAGGATCCTTTCCAACTCTTTCTGAAATTGTGATTCCTGAGTTTGGAGGGGATGGGAACAGAGATGAAGACATGAGGAGGACTTATGAAAAATTCACCAAAAGCACCACACAGACCCACTTACTCTTTAACCTTGTGCTTAGGGCATTCTCCCACAGGTGTTCTGTAATACTCATGTAAAATACAGAGATTTCAGACACATCAAACCTTAGAGAAAGGCATTCTTGCTAGCAATGTGTGGAAGGACTCACTCTCTTGATGGAATCATGCCTCTTCCTGAAGTTAAATAATTTAGAAGGGAGTTAAAGATTAATCAGGCTAGAAATACACTACATAGCATGAGACATAATACTTGGAAAAGCAAGCACAATTCTGGTTTCAATATCTAAAACTTCTAATTTATTTTACATTCAGCAGAACTGAAATGTAAGGCCTAAAATGCACTGGGAACAGAGACCAGAAACCTACATGCTTTTTTTTTCAAAGGAAACTTCTCAAAATAATTGTTTTAAACTGTCATTCTCTCAGTCCATCACACATCTGGGCTACCGGATGCGTTATCTTTCACTATCAGGAACTGGCCTGAGAGTGGTCTACTCACCAAATTGTGGCTTAAGGCATAAGACAACAGGGATCTGAATCCCGCGTCAGGCAGAAGGTGCTTCCTCTGATGAGTGCTCTGATTATGAAGCTGAGGTGTAGATGCTGTTTTTTGCACCCTCCCACGTCCTCTTCCTGAAGTCCTGCTTCAAAACAAAGAAGAGATCCTCGGGGCATTTTGGAGAGGCCTGTTCCTGTCTAAGGAGGCCTGACACATGAGCAGAAGGCTGCCTTGGCTTTGGATACTGACTGGACAAGGCAGAGGAGTGCTGAGCTATTCATGCTCACACAGGTCTGGGTTGAGCACTCAAAGCGAGGGGCAGCTATTGAATTTATGCATCTACTGGATTTGGTGGCAATTAAGTAGGGTTGCTGCCTGAATAGAGGTTTATAAACCTATGGCTTGACATTCTTGTCACTAAATTCTTCCCAAATCCTGCTTTTGGACATAAAAAAACCTCAAACCTCCCTCCCTTCTCCCCTCCAAAAATTAACTAGCTCCTTATTGTAATTCCTAAATCTAATAGGTAATATATCTAATAATCTAATATATCTATAGGTAATGTATCTAAAATAATGTAATCCAGATTGTATAGTTTTAAACTAGAATTATATAGAATAAACACATATAGAACTCAAAATATGGGATCCATGCACGAATTCGTTCAAAGATATGGCAATTACTTGAACATTAGAGTGTATGCTGAGCTATAAAGACTGAACACAGAAATAAGGTGAAAGGCATGAAGTTGCAGAAAATTGCACTGCACAAGAAGCATATGAATGAGTAGTCCATGCATTTGAAAAAGAAAAGAAAGAAGTCAGGATTTGATAAGTAGGGATATTACTACCTGAAAAAAAATGTTTCATCCAGATGGATACTTGCCACTTTTGAGATGGAGCTAGGTAGCCATTTGTTTTTGCATCATCTGTCTCAGATTATTTGTAACTGTGACAGCTTGGCCTTCCTTGGCAGGAAGGGACTTCAGTCAAGGTCCAGAATTTCAATGAAACTTCAATAGTCACACAACAAAATATGGGAAGTTTGTTTTGATATATTTTAGGACCAGCAGTAGCCCTTAGCTTTCAGCTCAGTGAGTTAGGATGGACAGTTTCAATTTGAGACAGCTTGCAAGGATCAGCCTTCATTCTGATATCCCTTCAGTCCTTTATACATGTTTGGGTTAGTTAGTCCATAACAAAAAACTAAACCAAAGTGTTTTTTTGCCAAATAGCAAACCAGAGTTACAGGATATTGGAAATTATCTAGATATCATTTTTTTCAAGTATTAAACAGTTTACGTACTATTTCCACCAAATAAATGATAAAAAATTAACATTTCTCTAGAATAATATTATTAAGTTCTGTAGAACTCAATTCCAAGGATCACTGAAAAAAAATCCTTTAAAATTCCTAGATTCAAAATCTACTTAAAACACAGATTTATTCAGCTCAGTCTTGTAAAATTTCCTTTTTAATTTTTAGATTTAATGTCAATGGATTCACTTGAAAAAAAATACAATAGTGACTCCCTTAATTTTGAAGTCTGCTTCTGCAAATCTTCACATATTTTTCATAGCTAAACAAACACACTGAAATCCATATTTTTGAACAAATGTCTTAATGCAACAATGAAAAAAAGAAAGGCTAAAGCTACTACTGATAGTTATTCATAGACCTATGTGAGGGGAAAGCATGCCTATGTGAAGAGAAAATGAGTCAGATAGAGGATACAGGTAGTCCGGCATCTGTCTCCAGCTGTGCAATAAAGGAGTAAGAATCATACAGAATAGTACTGTCACAGGCTTCAGCTGTTTTCAGTTTAGGGGCTTTCCTGAGTTATATGTATTTTACATGGATTTAGTAACCATCAGGGAATGTCTTTTCCACCTATTTGTCTAGTCTGTCCTTGGACTTTCATAAATTTAGCAGCCACTGCATACTTTGGCAAGGAGTCTTGCTAGTCAGGTATCTGGCAAAAGGCTTTGAATCTGATTTCTTCTAATTTTCTTTGATGCCACTTATTATTTTTACTGGGAGAAAGAATGAGCAACCAAACACTATCTTCCCTGTGCCATGCCAAGGAGATTCTGCAAACTTCCATCAAACTCTCACATTATTGAGTCCTTCCTCTGGAAAGCATTTGCAGCACTTTTAGAAATGTATTAAAAAGTAGGGTTTGAGATGTGGGAAGATAATGGAATGAAAAATATTTAGACAAATAATGACAAGTGTGCCTCTGTTAGCTATATTTTTACTCCAAATGTCAATGACATTGCTTCTATTACTTGTTTATTAAGGAATTCTTTCCCATTCCAGTCTTCTTGAAATCCTTTGAAATAGTCATTTATTTGTCTTGAAAAGAGAGAAGAGGGATGCTTTTGTACTTGCTCTTTCTATTAATAGTTCCAATATACTTAAAAAATGTTGAGCATTTAGGGTAATATAATATCTGAGGAGCAAAAACAAAAACATATATTTCCTTTTTTTTTTTCTTTTTCCTTCCAAGTACTATGACCATTTCACAGTGAAAATGAGGAGAACAGAAATCAAAATAATGTTCTTTTTGGGATGAGAAGATGGAAGAATATTAAACTCTTTTTGCTTCTTATCCAAATTTTTCCTAGGAGAGATCCAGTTGCCTGTGGTTTTGTCTGTGATTTCAAAAATAGTAGAAACAAGACCTGGTCTGATGCCAAATAGGATTGACTATGGCACAGAACTAAAGTTTGGATTTCCAGAAATCCCCAACTTAAATCTGAGATGTCAGTCTGGATTTAAGGGTTTGTCATTATTAAAATGGAACCATTTTAAACAGAGGGATGCCTTCCAACTGACATTTATCTCAGTGTTCCTAGGTCTGTGTATTGCACAGGGAAGTATGACTGCATTTTAATAGATACTCCATATTCAGAAGACGTGAATGAATAATTCCCTTGATTAACTATTTTCAAAGAATTCAGCTTAGCTTTATGTTCAAAGAACATCTGTGAGCAGATCAGTTTCTCTCCAACTTATTTCTAATTCAGGTCTATACCATAATGATTCCTGAATATTTTACTCTGTTGTTGGGCAATAACTTTATGAATTGAAGTGATGCTGCTTAACTTTCATGACAGTCCTAATAAAACATATTGTACTTTTCCTGTTCTCTGATTAGATAAGCACACAGAGAATTCCAGCCTCAATGTTTTTCTCCATATTACATTTAAATTTGATTTTTGAAAATACTTATGAATGTAACTTGGAAATCCACTTTCCATGAACATGAAATGCAATCACTTGCATATTCACAGAAAATAAATAAAAAAGGAGCACGAACATGGCTAAACCTAATTAAATCAATTTTAAAAAATGTCAGTAGAAAATCTCTGGTATTATTTGCCCAGCTTCTAGCAGAAGTAAAAGAATTTTATGTAAATATTATTGAAAGGTAATACCATGTCTTTTTACAACGCAGACACAGAGATCACTGTGTCCTGATCCAGCTGTTGAGGTGCTCAGTGCTTCTCTTTTAATTTCAATATGGGGAAAGAATACTTTGTCTTTCACCTGTGGGATATCTGCTTAACCAAAGAGCAGTAACAACTCAAAATGCTGTCAAAGGTTGAATGGTTTTCTTCATAAAAAGCACAAATGCACAGAGAAGTGAGCAAAACTTGACCCAGGCACTTGGGGATGTGACTCCTTCAGTATTCGACTGTTTCAGTGTTATTTATAGGTTTTATTTCAGCTAATGCTGGTATCTGGGCAATGTCCTGTAGCTGAGTGTGAGTTCATGGGAGATCACTGGAGGGACTTCCCATCACCCTCCAGTCATGCAGTGACAAGTTGGTGGCCACAACTCAATTTCAGAAGATATCTGAACTTAGCATTGCCCTTTCTCCATTGTGCACTTGAAGATTGCTACTTTCGTTATTCTTTTGTCCTGCTTAACTCAGTAACCAAAGGTCCCACAAAGTCACGATTTAGAAGAGGCCAGACAGTAGAGCCAGTGGTTTGAAAGAAGTGAAACATGCAAGTATTCCAAAATCCGGACAGCTCTGGTTGCAGCAGCCTGTTACGCAGACTGTAATGTGCCTTAGACGGCTGAGAAGGAAATAGAGGTTGCAAGTCCTGTGAGAAGGAATAAGGGGGCTAAGAAAGGAATCTTGCTTGAAATCCATGAAAAAATATGCTTTCCAGGTGCATTGGAAGATCAGTCTGAGTGCCCTTCAGCTTTCCCTGGCCTCATGGGCATCCAGGGTCTATGGATGCAGAAAGACCTTTGTGCCTTGGAGGTCTGTTTGCAGGAGGGTGGCATGCCAGTGCCAGTGCAGGGTGTCAGTGCAGAAGCACAGCATGTGAGAGGCTGCAGTGGGGCCACCATGCACAGCACGGTCAGCATGTCACGGTCACCTGGCTTGCCAGGGCCTGCCTCAGGGGCAGGGGGAGTGTGGAGGATATGATAAATACCCCTTGGGAATGAGCTAGGGTGCAGGCAACTGGCAGTAGGAAGGAAGTCGCTGGTTGGTGGCCAAGTGACAGGTAGGAGAAAGCATATAATTACACCTTGAATTCTGAACTTGAGTTAGAGGAAACTCAGTGCAAGGAGTAGCAAATCCATCGTTATCCATAGTAGTGCCTTTGAATGGCTTATTCCTGGTCCCGTTCGAAAACTGCTGTAATTCACAGCTGCTTTACCCTTCTGGAAAGTGTTCATTTCCTTGATCTCCCAAAGATCCATTTTGCGGTGCAGAATTATACCTGTGTAAACTCTGATACTTAGTACTACTGCAATCTCTTTTACACTTTCTAATTATTTTGTACATAATGTGTTATCTATCGACTGTTTCATAACACAACAGTACTAAGTACCTCCGTGCTAAGAAATGTGTCATAGCCCTCTGTAGGCTGCATAAATGTTTACAGATCCGTCAGTATAATTCCTATCTCCTTGATATGAAAATGAAATCAAAGAAGAGTATTTAAGATACAATTTTTGCAAGGGAAGCAATTATTGAGGTATTTTTCCAGTTTTCAAACTGAAAACATTTTGGATATGATTTTTCATTGCTGCTCAGCATCCACCAAATCACTTCATTAGCAGTGGTGGATGGGTAGCACTAGCTAAGTACCCTCTAGCTAAGTCAAATGCATCGGTGTGCACAAATGCAAAGCATCCCAAATGAGTGATCACCAGGTATGAAAAAGAGATCACAGACAGAGCTGTGTAAATCATCTGGAGTACTAGTATCAGAATCAATATGAAACAAAAAGGTTTCTCGTGGCTCCAAAGACGTTGAACGGACCACAATTTCTTATGGTATTAGTATGTTGACTCCATGGCTGATGGACTCTCATTTACACTGAATATATGCTAAAGTTTGTTTAGCAATTTTCTTTTTCTTTTTCCAAAATTGCTCCATGTTTCAATGCATTTGTGTTTGGAAGTACAAAACTATGATAAATGCAAGCTCCAATTCTCTTCTCTTGTACCATGGTTGATCTACTGTTTTCCTAATAAATATAGCCAAAAGTTGTAAAACTGTCAAATAGATGTTACAGGAGAAGGTGGAACATACCTACTGCATACCTCCTGAAATGCAAAAACATGAGGGTCCTGACAAAACACAAGGTGCGTCTAGTGGCTCTCAGAGAGGAGAAGAACATTGTTCCCCAGGGGCTCAAGAATGCAAACACTTCAAACAGAAGAGTGGCATGGTGACAATGACCATGATAGCTTGCTTCTCTCAAGTGCTGACAAATTTGTGCTGGAATAGCAATCACAAGACTTTCTAATGAAATTGCTGAAAAGATCCTTTGAGAAGATAAGTCTGGTTTGCAGCCTGTTCAGCACAGAACTGATGCTTTTTTCTTTTTTTTCTTTTTTTTTTTTTTTTTTTTTTCGGCCAGGCAAACTCAACAAAAGTATAGAGATGAGAATGATATAGTGGCACTTAATCTAACTAATTATATATTGTTTATTTATTCCTTCAATCTATAAAGGTCATTGGAATTTTATTTGCAAATTCTTTGCAAAATCTGAGCCAGTTCATGAGCAAGTTCATTATGTAGAGTTCTACACAGAAATTCAATAGAGCTACTGTAAAACATGCTTATATTGACAGCAAGATTAAGAATACAAATTAAGGAATTTGAATGTTTTTTTCCTCCTGCTTTACAGCTGCTGCAGCAGAAATACATTTAGACTCTCTCCCATATTTTTCAGATATAGCAATGCTGTGTACCACTTACAGTCTATAGTAATGCAAAGAAAATTAGCCTTCTCATATCCAGTGGCAGTAAATTCAAGTGGGAAAATGAAACAATACCATTCAAAGCAGTTTCTGGTAGGTTTTTAGTTTGATGATGTTTCCATAATAATAATTTCAAAAGCCTTCAAGCACTTTTTTTTTTTTTTGCTTATGCATTAGAAAAGATTGAAATCATGTCTAATACCTACAATAAGATTTTCTTACTTCTTATCCAGTTTTCCACAATTAATTACCACACTTTCAAATGTAATAATAGCCAAAGTTCTCTTTCCAAGATTTAAACACCTGAAAACAGCATTAACAAGGCAAAGCAGTCTTGGCAACAAGAGGACAATTTCAAAGAGGGATCAGTCAGTCAGCTATTCACAGTCACTTATTCTTGCACCTTCAATACTGTAGCAAACACATCCTCAGCCTTTTCCAACCCTCCTACCAAACAGATTTTTTTTTCTTTCCAGCAGCAGCAGTACTCGAAGGTCACCAGATTCAATCTCTTGGACAGAAGGAATAAGTAAGTTCCAAGTGTTGGAGCATTCACAGAGAAGACTCCGCCAGACCTAACTTTCCTCTGAGGAGAGAAGAGAAGCCTCTGGGGCACCTTGCTGACCACTCTCTGGGAATTCGGACATGGAACAAGGATTCCCCCCGGAGAAAGCCAGTGTTGGCAATGTAAGAATCTCAGCATCCTCAGATGATCCAGGCCAAATAAAACTGAGTTTCTGAGTCCCCAGTGGGGTTATTAGCAGTAGATTTGTTTGTAATAAAATATACCAATGACAGACTATATTTGACACAAGCTTAATATGTGTTTGATATATTAATGAACCAAGCTATAGTTGATAAAAATCAACATAGAGCTGAAATGAAAAGTAAATGAGCTATGCTATTTACATGAGTCTAGCCCATTTGTATGTTTTCCACTATTTTTTTTGTTTTGTTTCTTTAAACAGGAAGCAGGAAAACCTCTCTTGAGGCAAATGATTGTAGCAAAAGCTCCTTTTTAACTGCTTCTGAGGAAAGGTTCAGCACAATTTTTGTCTCCTTGGTTTTGCTAGATGGACATAATAGGGAACTGCCGCAGTAAACACAGTTTTTGCTTATGAGCCATAGTCGTGAATCATCTTGTAGTGGCTGTGGCATACATCTGCAGAAAAACTAGCTTTTCTTTGTTGCATTGCTAGAAGTAGATACAGCTTTGTTAACTTTATGAACGCAAAGCTAACTTGTTTTGGTTTCTAACTTGATTATTGAAAAATTATCTTGTTGCAGAGGTGTCCTGAAAGACTTTAAAATGCTGCCAGCTCCCTTTCTGTCTTGCAGTTTGCCAAGTATTTGTGAAGAATCTAAGCAGAGAGAATAAATAATATTATTTCTACATAGCACTAGGTCACTTATACTCTTTTACAGTAGACTTTAGGACACTCTTTTGATTGAATGCCAATAAGGCAGTTTGGAGCAGAAGCTACAGCTTTTGCCAGTGGAACAAATATGGTATTTTATTAGAAATGCTGAGATCTGTTTAATGTATTTCTAATTGATATTTCCAGATCTTTCCATACACAGTGTGTCAATGTTGTTATATGTTGCCTGTGGAAAAGAATATTTCACATCCAGAAAGGCTAATGATGGGCCCACCTGGGCCATTTCAGGTTACCTTGTAATCATTTTTGTCAAAGTTTCTTGGCAGTATCACTAGTGCATTAAAAATTTGTTAATACAAAATGGAAAAAAATGACATTTGGGGTAAAATTCTTCCAAGCCAAACACATAATTAATTAAAACCATGAAACCTAGTCAAGACTTAGATATACAGTAGTGATGATACATTTTTCTTAGTAATTACCAGTAGTAAAAATAAATCATGAGATCATGACTTTTTTTTTTTTTGGTCAACTTTGGATAGATTCTAGCCAATCCACAAGCTCTTAGTCATGATATAAGTAGACCGTGATTCTCTCCTTATTGGGAAGTCTAAAATGCATCTAAAGTCAGGGAACATTCTGTATTTCTTTATAGTCTACACTTGCTTCTGCTGCAGAACTTTAGAAACAACAAAAATTCACAACCACAGTAATAATTGATTAGAATTCTAAGTTTTATCATAGGAATCCAGTAGGATTTTGAATTAGGCTGGAATGCATCATACAGGTGAGCTGCCTACTTCCTAGATCCTTCAGATTTTTGTCTGAATCCAGTTTGGCTAATTTTAAAAAGTGTTGAGACTCCATAGTTAAAGTAACTCTTCCGAGACTGATTTCATACAGCAATCCTGGGATCAGGAGATGACATCCATCTACTTAAGACAGTTCTCAACAATTTGTATTGTGAATTTGTTTAGGAAGTTCTTTTCTATAATTAATATTATAGACCATCAGTGGGTGAAACAGAAGTGAATCACAAAATGCTGCATTGTCTCAATAGGCCTGTGTAGCACTTTAAAGTAAATCTGAAATTATATCAGACTAAAGCAAATCAATACATTTCTTTTGCTGTACTGACAAATCCCTTCCTTGGTAATTGTCAGTGGAATAAATCTGTAAAGTACCTGCCTGCAAGGCTGGAGTGCTCTCATCTGTTATATAGTAAATAATATTGTAAAAATCAAAATCCGCTGAGACCCATTGAAGACAATGTTTCCTGTTTGTAAAAGCTTGGCTTTTCTCTGATGAATTTAGCTACTCCTAGTAACGTGATTTTTATGTTCTTTAAGCCAGCAAGAGCAAAAGAAAATAAGGTCGCTACAGCTTCTTCAATAGCTGCACTTCTTGAACCTAAGCCTGAAACATTGCTCATTGGTATGAGTATCAATTCTGTTCCCTTCTGCACAGGAAGGCTACAGACTCTTACTAGAAGTGTGTATGAGAGGAAGCACAATAGCTGCCAAAAAGCTTTTTTTTTTTTTTTCTTCTCTCTCACTTGATAAAATGAATGTTATTGGTGGGTGATTTATTGGAGCAAATAATAGTATCACTTCAGAAGGGAAAGCGGGATGCTATCTAAGCTCCCGCTGCCAAGGGAACACAGCATTTTTCTAAAACTGCAGGCAGGGTGCTACTCCTGGCAGTCACTCGCAGGTCCCGTGAGAGCGACTCATGCCTCCCCTGCGGTGGTGGTGGTAGCTCCTGGGGCTAGAAGCCACTGAGTCCCATCTTCAGCTCCCTTGAACTTAGCTCGCCCTCAGCCCGAGTACCCTCCTTACTCTTTGAAATATTCCTGCCCTTGCTTTTCTACACCCCTAGGAGCTGCTTAGTGGTAGAAAGCTATGGGTTGGACTGTGGCCCACAAGTGCAGTCCGGAACTACTGACCTGCTGTTTTCCAGGTAATTGGGCAATCCTGTTTTTTGATGTTGCCTGCTTTCTGCCAAAGTTGGACCTCAGGGAGGATCCAAGAAAAGGAACAGACTCCCCTGGCCTCCCTGGGGGCATCTGTACAGTCGTGTAGAAGTAGCCAAATTACTTAATGGAAGCTCACGCATTATGCTGGATGATGCTAGTAGGAAACGTAACATTTCTTTGCATCCCTGGTTGGATTTAAATGAAGGTAGATGGTCTTGTGAACGAGGCAAAACAAATATTGTTCAGGGTACCACAGAGAAGGCTAAAAGCATGATGAAGAAAGAATTAGTGATTTTCAGCAAGCAGATGTGTAAGGGATGCAGATAAGCATTTCTACATAATAAAAATAATTTCAGCTTTCTAGATAAGAATCACACACCTACTTATATTTAGTGAATAAGAAATTTGCATTATATGCACAGAATTATACTGTTAAAATTATGATTCATTCCAGGATAGTAACAGATGCGCATGTAGCTCAACAAAAGAAATTAAGAAAAAATGTCACTTTTAATTTACTTTATATTTCTAATTTTCTCCCCACCTCCATTTCAAACTCAGAGACAAGGTACTCTTATGTAAAACTTGTAGTGAATCACTCCATAAAATATGAACTAATGCAGAAAAATACAAAGTAGCACATGGAAATCTAGATTGCAATTTGAATTAAGAGATAGGAGACTTTCTCTTGGGAAACAAAAAAAAAAATGTATTTTAGATAAATGCCACCACTAAATGCTGGGTCAGGTAGGACTGATACAATTTTGTTTTTGATGTTCAAGAAGATAGTAGATATACCTGTAGAAATATACTGCTCTTGCCTTTAAAAACAGATAATTAAAGATGTGTTAGTCTAGTCCTGACAACTAGACATGCCAAAGGGTGGAGAATGTGGGTTCAAGAGTTTGTAAAATGGTTACAAAGGAATAGAATCTGAGGAGAAAACAATAGGAACTTCTGTGAAGCTTAAAACATTTAAGGTTGCTCTTTTTGGTTTAATCAGAGAGAGTACCAAGAAACAAATTGGTCACCGTGTTGGTTACTGGCAGGTAGAAAGCAAATTTTGCATCTTTGCAATTCATATTGCAATGTAGTGGCTGGAAGTTGACTTTAGGCGAATACACTCTGAAAATAAGATATCATTTCCTATTGATAAGAGTAGAAAAAGTTGAAACATCTACTGCTAGAGACTGAGTAACTGAATAGATAATTCTGAGGATTACCTTAAAAATTGTTCTTCTACAGACTTAGGTTAGATTTGGGGTTGGAAAGAATTTTCTGTCTGGTCAGGAGTTTGTGATGCATGACATTCCTGCTGCATCACCTCTCTCCACCTCTGCCAGGTGAGATATGTTGTGCTGGAGCAAGTAATTCTCACCTGTCAAATCCTTTCCATCAGAAAGGCCTTTAGCATCAGAGGTTTTTGTTCATCAGTGGTATTAAATTATCTGGGCTTTGAGAACCAAAATGCTTAGATTGTTTCTGGGTTTCTGAACTAAACACAAGGACAACTTATTGGAATGCAATCATCTGTGATGTGGAGGAGGTCAAAACAGGTCATCCACTAGTCTCCTCTGACCTTAGATTGTGTAAAAACGTATTTTGAAGTGGTTTCATGGCTAACTAGACACAATTGCTGTCAGTGAAGGATCAGGCAAAATGTTTTCATGCCGTATCATTAAAAATATGTGATGGTAGGCAAAAAAAATTGTGCAGGCCAGTGAGTGCAAGCAGCTGGGTAGATGCTTTATTTGCTCCCAACTTATATTGCATTCAAAATGAGGTCTTGGAGACAAAAGGCTTTTTGTCACAATCCTGACTCATATTTGAGATCAGGCTTCTAAGGATGAAATAGTATCTTTGTGGCTCATGTGATCAAATATGTTAATACTGTAGCTTTCATGTCATTTGCCAAATACTGGTCTTGTTCCACACTTCCTTGCTCCACCAGTCTTCACCAGACACCAGTGTGCACTGAGTCAAGATGGAATTCTATATCCAAATATAAAGATGCCTACATTGTATCCTATGTCATTATATCTCCCAAAGTAATCTCCACAAATGCTCCAAAAACACATTTGTCCTCCTGCTCAAGTCCAAAGAGAAAAAAAAAAGTAAGGATATTTTAGGACATATTTTAGAACTACAATAAACTAAAATTGAGGGATACTTTGAAAAAGTTGCTGACAAGAAAAATATATAAATACATCAAAACCTTCTCTAATGTCAATAGATAAAAGCTGATTTACAGCTACATAGAATCCTATTCCTTAACTTTGAACCAATGCCTGTGTAATTTCATTGAGTTGAAAATTAAAAAACCAGTCCTGCCCATGTAGAGGTATCCCATATGTAATGGAAGGTTCTTTCCAAGGGAGTGGGTTGAAATCAAAATCTTGTTGCTTGATATGTACCAACAAAAAACTCCAAAAACATATTGTCCTAAATGGCTGCAATGTGCAGAAGCAGGTCAACAGTATGACTGTATCTCATGTTTTATTTGCTCTACTGACCCTGGGCTGATGCCAGGAGTTTTCTAGAGAAAAGAAGTCATTTATTTATCTACTGTTAAACAGAACAGGAGAGAGACCCCTATTTTATCTGCTTGTACATGAAGAGGTCATGGGAAACAGTGTCAAAAGCCTCACTGAAGTCAAGATAGACTACACCCAGTGCTCCCTCCTCATCTCTGCAGACAGTTATCCCAACATAAAAGGCTATCAGTTTAGTTAAGTATGATTTCCCCTTATGAATACTGACTACTGCAGCCTACACGCTGATCACCTTCATGTGCCTGGAAAAATATCCATTAGTTGTTCCATCACCTTTTCAGGGATTGAGGTGGGACTGACCAGCCTGTAGACTCTCCTCCTTGTCTTTTTTGTAGACCAGAATGATATTTAGTTGGAGCATATTCTGATGGCTCCTATTTCTATTAGACAATGAGATTCTATTAACAGTGAAACTTTCCATAGACATTTGCTGAAAAGGAAGTTATGAAAGACGAGAATTGATTATTTCTGTTAAAATGGAATGCTTTGATTTCATTTTTCAAAATAATTTTTGGTATAAGATTTTAGTTTTTCATATCTATATACATATCATGAAGAAAAATCAAAAGCAGAATGAAATGCCTTAGCTTTATCAAAACAAAAAAGGTCAGTTGACTCAAGATCATTTTTCTCCATTTTGTGGGAAATTCTGAATGTTTTATTTTGTTTTATTTAAACCAAGATATGCACTGAAATAGTAGACAGAACTAATAAAATTCTCCAAGAACAAACTGTAGATCTTCAGCCAATCTATGCTTTCTTCATTTTTCCCCCCTCCAACATTAAAAGTAATACAGACAAGAAAAAACAGGACTCTTGCATGATGAGGAAGTTGTCAAATGCTTATTTAGTTACCTTGTGGTGGAGAGGAATGTTGAAGAGGACTGCTCTTCAGATAAGGTCTTGTAAGGTGCAAAAGTACCTAAAAGAAGAGAGAGTGTGAAGAATTGGTTGCTTCCTCTTTTAGTGACTGTGACCAAATATGCTGAAAATTAAACAGAGGAAGGAAAGTGATTAAACAGTCTGGCTACCTCTTTTTTTTTTTTCTTTTTAAAGAACATAAACTACAAGGTGAGAAAGACAGGTACAAGGCAGCAGCTAATTTGTCTTAATAGATGAAAGGGATTAAGAAGACAAAACCTAATGAGAATATACGTGGAAAAAAATAAACTGGATTTGCTTTAACTATGTAAGCAGTATTGAACTGTATGAATAATTCACCAGAAAACTTTTTTTTCTTTTTTTGGTAGTATGTGGGTAGGTGTAACAAAAGTGAGTTGTGAAAATTAATCTTTGGAATTTTCTGGTCCATATGTCAACAACTTTACATGGAAATATACTTTTTCTCCTACTTTATTATCTCAAAAGTGGGCATTAATAATGATATATAACCAAGGGAAGAAACAGAGTTTCCTTTGAATGGATACATATTTTTGGAGTACTGTCCGGTTTTGCTTGTTTATTTGTTTGTTTTTCTGGTTTCATCACTATTAAATTAAATTGACTTAAACTAAATTGTTTTGTCTAAAGCCTGATTTTTATTTTAGCACCCAGATATGAAAGTTCCACCTTAGAAACCACTTCAAAAACAAATCAGTTCTGAGTTTTATGCAGGGTTTTTTTTGGAAATACTTTCTGGCAATTCAAGGTATTTGACTACTATTATTCCTTAGATACTACAACAGCAGTTTTGAGAATACTGGGTGAACCTGTGCATGCTGCCTACATGTACACCATAAGTAATCTGCATGGCGCAGGTTCAGTCTTGTTCAGAGTCACTTTGCACTTGGAAGGGTCAATATAAGGTGCAGGCACAGTGAGTCCAACATATCTGCAGAAGGTTAATGGGTTTGGGGGACCTTGCAAAGGCATGCTTTAAAAAAAAAAAAAAAAAAAGGAAAAAGGCACTGTAAAATGGGAATGGGATCCCTGTTATCTCAATGCTTTCCTCTTTCTGAGAAGTCCTTTTAAGTACTATGTACCATAAATCACTAAGCAGTTACCACTGTCAGTCTGAGATGATGGTAGAATGTTAATTATAGAAGTGACTAAAATTAAAAAGAATTGTAAAAGAATAAGGTAATTAAATGCTAAGAGTGGCTGAGCAGAGACTTTATTTATTAAATGCTCTTTCTTTTCAACAGCTGAAAAAAGGACAGTTTTCCTCTGTATTATCCTGATTTTCAGGCTATTTTGCACATGTGTATGACTGGAACAGGAGTTGACGCACACAGTTTTTCTAGAAAAAAAAAGAAATGAAGAAAGGTTTACAAATTTAACATTCAGTAAATGTCAAAAACTGCTTCAGGCCAGGTTCTTACTTAGTGTTGCTGGGGGTTTGCATCTTTGACGTCAATGGAATGGTTCCCATTTCCAGCAGGTGAAAACCCAGCCCACTAGTCCAATGTTTGCACCATACACAACACATTAGAGATAAAGGAATAGTGAGAGAACTTTATCTATTTACTCAAGGTAAAAATGCTGTTTTTACAGCTGAGTGCTATAAACTTGCTGGTTGAGTGCATGTATTCAAATAAAAGGCACATTGTTTGCCTTGCTCTGTTTAATCTGTGTGATTATCGGAGCTGGTTGAGCTGTTTACCACAAATACTGTGGGCTTTGTACTCATTCTGACCTTTGGTTCAGAATTCATCCATTGAAGGGCTTCTGATTTCTCTAGATTAGACTGAAGTAAATTTTGGTGAATTTATATTTCATTGTAAGGGCTGCCCAAAAGTTCTTGCTTGTACTGCCCAACAATCTTAATCTATTGTGTACTCCAATGATATGGATGTGTTGGTAGATTTTATTTGCTTAAATAAATGAACACAACTCACATGATAGCACGGCTACTTCCATAGACATCTCCAAGGCCACCTACTGCTGCTATTGTGGCAACACAGGGCTCAAAGAGGCTGAGGTCCTTTCCTTAGCTGTCGCCAGTAGCCCTGCCTTTGGGAGAGGTAAATTCAATGAAATGGTTAAATTGTTACAGGAGACTTTAAGATGATTAATGCAAACTGTGGAAATAAAAACAAGCCCTCTGAGAATGTCTATAATCTGTGGTCATAGCCTCGGTGCCTCTCAACTCACTCTCTTCCACCTCATCCACTACTAAGTGAAATATTTCGCTTCTCTCAGTCTCTAAATCTATACTATTTTTGCTTTTGAAGTCCCACTTCCTCTTCTCCTTGAACTCTTGCTGTTCTTAATGCTCAGTTCATGCAGACCTCAGCCTCTGACTGATCTTTCTTGTTTACTCCTATGAATTTTGCTCAATGCCAAAGACAGTCACTCAGAACTTAGTTGCTTTATCTATGTGTCACCACACACTCAACAGGACCTCTTTTTTGTTGGTCTCTTTTCCTTTGACATTCTTTCAACACCACTTTTTAGCTGCTGACTTACACAATGATTAGTGATCACTCCGATTGAGCTATGTCAGCTCTGATTCCTAGGCTGCAGTGGGTTGTAAGACAGCTTTGTGAGATGGGAGTGCATCACACAGTCTTTTGAAGGGCTTTCTTGCATGCTGTGTCTGCTCCCTAACTAACAAATAAAATAATTCCTAAACTCTTGCTCTTGCAGTTTGCAGGAGGCAGTTCAGCAGCGTAGGGTGCTAATGGCATTATGCAAGATAGTTTTGCCCACTAATCCCCACCAGGATTACTTTTGTGAAAATCCATTTGAGTTTGTTTCTTCATCTTTGTGAATCAGTAACTAGCACCCATGATAACGAGTACCATGGAAATGATGAATTAAATGATAGACGTCATGGATTTTGTCTTCAAATATAACAGCAACAGTTAATGTCCTTTGACATTACCATATATACATGCAAGATTCTCCACTACTGCTTTCCAGTGCTTGGCTGTAGATTTAAGGTCTCTCCATCATCTGCTGGTGGCAGGTGGTATTTTACACTGTCTTATTCCAACCTCTTCCTTTCACGCAGTTGGAAAGGCATCATTAATCCCAAAGGCTTTCCAGTGATAATTATTCCTTGCTCTGCTAATTTCTATATCCTTGATCCTTTTTAATGATAATATAAACAAAACTTTTAAAGTATCTTCAACATTTGGTTGCTGTTTCTGGAGTCAGGTGGATGATTCAGGCAAATAAAGAAACCAATCCTCCTCAGCCAGCGAGGCTCAGTACTGCCTAAGGACTGTGGGTTAAAGATATTTGGGAACAACTAACTTCTGTGGTGATAAAGCAGTCTCAGTGTGCATGTGAGGTGCTCTCAAATGCTTTCATTTGTTCCGGATATGATTACTGTTTTCAGATCTTCAGACTTACAAAATCCTCCTGTTCCATTAAGATTTGTATATTCATAAAGTCTTCAGTTTGCAGTTCCTAGCTCCTTAATTTAAAAGGCTGAAGAAGCTGGAATAGCACTTCCCTATAGGGTCTTTTTGCACCCCACTATTATAAAATAGAAGGAGGTGCTTCTCCTGCTGATAGCATTTGGACTACTTTTCCTTGTTTTCCATAGACAGGGCAAATTACTGAAAAATGCTGTGGGGGGAACAGGGAAAAATGTGGATATGAGCCTGCAGACTCATTTCTACAAACACTGCAGCTTGTTAGTCCAAGTGTCAGGTACTATCTCTGGACTGCTCCTGGAATAACCCTTCAAAACAAGGACACCTTAGATAATTGCAGAACTTGAGTCCAACTCATGTGACAAATGAGATTTAGAGGACTATTGCGGACTCACCTATAAAATAAGTCCCATCTCAGATGCATACAATAGCATCATGGAATAATTTGGATTGGGTAGGACCTTCAGAGCTCACCTGATCCAAAACCCTTACTCAAAGCATGGTTAAGTTTGAATTTAAGTTGTATGTTAAAACTAGTTCAGATTGCTCCATGCCTTATCAGTTTGTGTTTTGAATGTCTGCAAGGATAGGGATTCCACAGCCTTTCTGTTGCAGTGTTCAACCACCTTCACTGTGCAGACGTTTTCCTTGCATCTAACTGCATTTTTTTTTTTTTTTTACAGCTTGAGTCTGTTGCCTCTTCTCTTTTTGCTTTGCACTTTTGTGTGCTCTATACTGTTTCAGGTAGCTGAAAACAATCTTTGAAGCATTTTCTCCTCAGACTTTTCACACACATCCTTTCCTCCAGCCCCTGACCGTCTTGGTACCTCACTGCTGCACTTGTATATTATATACAAGTATACTAATGTCTTTCTCATACTGGGAAGCTCAGTACTCTAGATTTAGCCTCAAAAACACCAGACAGAGGAGAAGAAACGCTTCCCTTTGAACATGCTCTTATTAATACATATTAATACATCCCAGTGTTTAACTGTCTTTCACTCCTGCCAGGGTATATTGCTGACTTACGTTTCTCTTGCTGTTCACCAGGACCTCTAAGTCTTTTTCTGTAGAACTGCTCCCCAAATAGTCGCTGCTCTGTACTGACTGGGTTATTTTGTTTCTGGTGGAAGGTAGTTTTCTTTTTGACCTTCATGAGGTTGCTGACAGTTGACTTACTCAGCTGCTGAGATCCCTCCAAATAGCAGTCCTGCGCTCCTGTGTATCAATGGTTCTCCCATCATATGTTGTCTGCGAAATTATTGAGCACATTCTGCTTCATTGCCCACTTTATTGAAGATGTTAAGTAGTGTTGACCTCTGAGGAGCGCCACTTGTGACCATTCTCACCATGCCTGTGCGCATCCATGTGGTGTCAGATCAAATGTGTGCTACCGTTTTTTGGCATAGATGCCATTAACAATTTGTGCTTTAAAAATCAATAAAGATATATCATTTATGCCCTTAAAAATAATCTATGGTTGTTTATGTCATTGAAATGACATGATTGAAATGATCTTTTAATTTTTAATTATACAATAGAGCATGTCTGTCTATCTTAAGCTACGCTGAGCTTGGAGGTCAAGCAAGAGACTTGTTCATAATTTGTTTTTACCAGTGAGAATGTGAAATTTTTAGGGTAATCAAATCCAGTATAAGGGAATCATTTTAAAATATCATCTTTCTCATCTAGAGCACATATTTACGTTGTGGTCTTCTGACCACTTGAGCACATTAGGAAGTTTTTCCAGGTTCCAGGGTTATTCATTCCAGTAAGCTATTTTTCCACTTAACAATATGAAAATGGAATGTTTTTCTTTTATATAAATCTTCCTAGCACACTGGCAAGCTATTTTTTTCTTCATATATAAATTCCTTTTGCAGTGTCCCTGAAACTGTATGCATGGTTCTACATGCAGATTCTGTATAGTTTTGAAGCTATTATGGCCACATTATAGCACTTTTCTCCTTTCCAGCACAAGACTTGCTTCCACAGCTTGCAAAAGTACCTAAAGAGTATTATGGGGCAAATCTATTTTTCTTTGCTGACAGAATCTGTTGACACACAAGACCTCCCTTTTGGGCGAGTTACTTACTTTCTTCCCCCTTTAAATAAGAAACAGATATTCTGGGAAGTTTTCGTGGCACATTTTGTGTTTGTTTTCAACAAATGGAAAATGATTATAAATGATACTGTTTCCTAATGATCTACAGTAAGTATAGTCAAATGACAAGACAAAACAAGTCCATTTCTACACTCTCTGGTTGCCAGCAGCCTAACACACTAACCATTCAATCCCTTTGGGGGCTAAGAGAAACCATTATCTACCTTAATCCTTTCTTTCTTCTGTCCTTAGAGTGGCAGAGTAACTTATTTAAAATACGTTATATTTGCTTTCAGAACTTTTTCTCCACTTTCCTGGAGATGGGAATGAGATGGAGGAAGGCAAAGGAAAAGGAGTAATGAATGGTTGGTTTTACTCAGCTTTTTCTTATTTTGCAGAACTATAAAATATATCCTTCTTCTCTCAGCTGTTACAAGCAGAGAGCTTCTCCTTCACACAACATTGGACAGAGTGCCTTAAGAGTGGATAGATTATAATATTTGTTAATGATGTCAACAATATTGACTTTTGCTGGATATGAGTTGAACGTTACCCATAGCAAAGGGTTTTTGTACTGGTGTTTCGGACCTGATTTTTTCAGCTTTTTGGCTTTCAGACAAGAACTTTGTCCAGCTCTTTTTGTCCTATTGTCATCTTATACTTTGAGACTGAAGAAAAAGTCAAGGAGAAACATTCTTGAATATTTCTAGACTGACTAATTCTTGTTCTTAGGGATATGTAATTTTATTTTCACTTTTCTGGACATTCTGAACTCTGTCATGACACCTTAACTATGCTGCTGCCAGCCCTAGGACACGTGAGCCATGCAACTGCTTTTCTTCTGATTTTATCAGAGGAGAGCTAAGAGTTTTCCAATGCTAAAGAACAATGACAAGCCTCTCTTGACAAAATGAGAAAAAAAAAAGAAAAAACTCAAAAATATGTCTCTGAGCACCTTTTTAAAACTTCTCTGCTTTTTTCCAAGTATTGTTTTTACTGTTCCCATCTAAACCTCTCAAGAAGATTTCAAACTAGTTCAAGATGTATGTTCCATAGGAATAACACTGAACTCCCACTACGTGGGGAAGAAATAAAAGGGGATGAAAAACTTCTGAAGTTTCCTGGTTTTGCAAAGGCCCCTGTGGAACCCAAACCTGTAGTTTTCCATTTCTTTATCAATAGTATATATGGTACAATTCTCTTCAGCTGTAAAACATAGGAAGTCTCTCATTTGTGAAGGTAGATCCTGAGGTAGAATTGGATTTGCTTGGCGTCTGACCTTTATCTGACATTTATATAGTTGATTCCAGCAGGATTAAAGGGGACTGGATTCCCAAGGCAGAGAGATTTTTCATGACCTATGTATAGCTTGCTTTATTTTTTAACCGTATTTTGGGTTATTAGCTGTTATTTTCTCCTATGTTATTTTTTATAGAATTATTGCTGATTAAAAAATATCTCTAGGACTGACATTACATTGTCATTGCTGGGAAGTGTTTTGACCTCTAGTAGCAAGACTGTAGTAAAACTAGAGCTATCCTTTGCTGTAACTATTCATTAAGTCCAACATCCATGTATAGCTGTGAGATGATTAGCTTTTTTTGCAGTTTGGACATATAATTTAAGTCTTTAGGATCATTGATTAATGCAAATTGCCAATGCTCCATTAAGATTATTGAAATTTGTTCTACCTAAGGGCCTGCTTCAGTAAATAGGGTGAACAGTAATCGAACTACTTTAATATTTCAGCTTAGCTTATTGCACATCAAGGAATAGACACACTCAGATGGTCTAAGCTTCACTGAAGATGGAGCTAGAGTAAAAGCAATTCTAATTATATTGCATCTCATGCAAATGAACTTGGAGGCTAGACACTCCTGGGCTTGTCCCATGCTTGAATAAGAAGAGAGCAGCTGGAAGCACAGATAGAGTAGGCACAAGCCAAGAAAGTCGTGGCTGAACACTAGACCACAGAAAGTGAATGAGTTAGAAGACTACTTTCATCCCATCATCACTGATGGATGAGTCAGAGAGCTAAAGTTACCAATACTGTATTCATTCTCTTGTGAGAAATGGAGTATACTGAAATTAAAAACAGTAAGTGTTAGAAAGTGAAGCTATATGAAACTTAAGATATACAGGAACCTTTAATAAGATTAAACCATCCTCTCGTATACCCAAACCACTCTGCTGATTATGTCTCTGAAAAAATTTACAAACTTAACAAAACTTGGCAGTACTAAAGTATTGGGAGCCAACATAGCTATGGGATGATGAAATAAGTTTTGTGCTGCTGCTGCTTGTGCCTACCAGGCAAGTCCTGTGGTGCTACTGGCAAATAAGCATTTCTTCTTCCACTCATCACAGAAGTGAAGACTTTTTCTGACACCCAGTCAGTGAATGTGAAAAGTTTGCTACTGAACACGACCTCCTGCAGGAATAGTATGATGGGGGATGTACTGTTAAGCAGAAAGAGAAGTAAGAAGAAAAAGAGGTAACATTTTTTCTAAGTATAACTCTTGTGCTGGAGATTCAGTAGCAAGAGGAAGGAAAAGGGAAAGCAAGCATGAAGAAAAGCTCACTTAGAAAAAAAAGGGCACACTAATCATTTTTACTGGGTGGAATTTTTGGTTTTCACTTTGCAATGAAACACTACAAAAATGATAATATGTAGTTCGTCGATCTCTAAGACTGTTAGTTCCAGCAGAATACGAGAAAATTCAAAACTTGTGAAGCAGAAATTTAATATTTGGCCTGATAGTAAGACTTAATTACTAATTCATATGGTGTCAACTAGTTCACATGGTGAGTAAGACTAGTTCACATGGAGAATGAGATGATGTGCAAGTTTTAAGAAGACCAGCTGAATTGTACAAAACCAGAGAAATGAAGTGGAGAACTGTGGAGTGTGTAAGCTAAAGTCCAGATGAGAAACTAACATGAGCACAATCCTCAATTCTTTGTACCATCCGATATCAACTGGTTGTGGATGCAGCTCCAGTGTTATGTTCCTGAATTTCTCTAATTTATCTTTATGAGGAGCTCTTTTCATCCTTCTTGCCTCCTTTTTTTTTTTTTTTTGGCAATGAAACGCATTTTTTCCCCTATAACATAAGTATATACAAACACACAAACTTAACCATATTGCCATGATCTAGTATCACCCACAAGTTGGCAGATGCTGCTGAACTGAAAACATAGCACTACTTTAAAGAAATCATACAGATGCACTGTTTCTATCTGTTTCTATATTTAAGAACAGTTTCCATGGCATGACAGCCCTGTCTCTATGTACAGGGGACCGACACCACAGCTTCTTTGTGTGCTGATTTGCTGTTCTGATCTCAGTAGAAACATTAATTCAGAGTGTGTATTGCATGCTGTGATCCGTGTTTAAACATATTCTGATATTTAAAATAATTTTAAAATTGTATCATCTCTTACTTTGATGTCATTACTAATTAGGTTGTCTGATTCAGAACTTTTATCCCTTGGTTTAAACAGCAGGACCCCATTTATTTTAGTATAATAGCACCTTGCTTGCAAAGAGGAAGAAGGATCAGGAGATCCTCCTACACATTACATTTATCTTTTAATTCCCAGACTTTGGTGATAGAGATAAAAGCACAGTCCACATACTGCAACTTCTGTCTGATATATTGGTTTGTTGTATTTCAGTGTATTCTATTGTAGCTCCAGTGCAGTTGATTGAGTTATGATGCATAAAACTGACATAATGCAGCATGAAGTACAGATGTGTAATAGATAGAGACCTGCACAACTGGCTATGTCCTAATATAAGATACAGAGAAGTCAGCAAGAGAGAAAGAATTATACCTGAATTACTTCTTTTTTTTCCCCCCTATTTGTAGACAAACCAGAGCAATGGAAAATGAAAGGTTATGTCAAGGATGTCAGAAGAGCTATGAAGTTGTGTGGTTGTGTAGTTCCAAATTAAACTTTTATAAATAGTAAAAAATCAAGTCACAAAAAGACCTGAATGTCTTTCTTGAAATGGACACGTGTATATGTCTCTGGCTGCCTTGATTGAAGATATTTGTTACCATTATTTGGGACCTGATTGAACTGAGACTATTTTAATGTTAAGGAGCCAAATATGTGACAAAGAGAGAGAGCACTTAAGACTTATTTCAGTGCTGTTTTTGTAGATTTCTCTGGGTGGAACTTCTTGGAAAAAAAAAATCTAAGATACACCCTTGGATAGGACCAAAACAACTTATTCCAAGTTTGAAGAAGAACCCTGAGATTCTTGATGACTTTAGAAGAAAAGTGATTAGATAACACTCTCATATCAGTAGCTTATTAAATCCAGTCCAAGACCTCAATCTAACTTCCCAAAGATGTTTTGCAATGACATCCTACCCCACGCCAAATGTCTTGAGAAATTATGATCTCTACGTGAAAGTTGCTTCCTCTTGAAAATGTGTTGTAGCTTCTTTGTTCTCTGCTGTCCTTAATGGACTGGTTCCTGCTGGCTCCCAGAGATGAATAGGATGGGCAGCAGTGAGTGCTATAAAGGCTGGAATACAAGCCAAGAGGCAGACAAAGGCGCTCGTTCAAAGTCATTCATCCAGTGACTTTACTGGAACTGGGAAACGAATCTCATCAAAGGAAAATGTTTGCTTTTAAGGGTAACTGCTCTTATACTCAGGAGCTAGTGTTTCACACCATAAGGTATACGAATGCTGCTGGGAAAACTGACATGGCACAATCTCTATGAAAATCCCTTCTGTATTGTTATCAGTTTTAATCAAAAGAAAAAAATGTTGTGTTCTCTGCTCTGTCAAAATATTGGGAAGCCATAAGGACTAGCTAGTTTACATTTTATTCCTTGATAAATATATAGAAGGAAGGGGAAATTCTTTCTACCATCTTACCATTGAGGACAAACAATATATATCTTATAGAGAAAACTGTACAGCTATGACTTGGGTCAAAGCTGGCTTATTACAAATCCCATGAATGTCCAAAAGTCAAGGTTTATTCATAATCTCCAGATTTGTCAATATGTTGGCATGTTGTTTTTTCATCAACATCAGTAACTCTGAATCCCTCCTTTATTTTTCTTTAAATTTCTGCTTGCTTCTGCATGAAAATCAAGGTGTTAGTCCTACCTACTCTCCCAGCCTATCTGGAAATGGTGGGGGGTTTTTTTGTTTGCTTTTTTTTTTTAAGGACTATCTGTGCTATTTTTTGAAAGTACTAGTACCAAAACATATTCACATACTTTACCCAGAAGATGACACACCAAATCGTGGTTAGAGTATTAGAATAACAAAATGTATTTCCAAATTTCATAGAATTTTATAGTCTCCAAGTTTTATGCTAGTTAATTCTAAGATAAGAAGTCAAAGGCTTATCACCTATGTGAAAGGGTACTTTTTTTCAGTGTAATGAGAAATTGGAAATCAGGAAATGCTATTTGATCAAAGGAGTGGTGCACTAATCAACTTAATATAATACTGGATAAATCTGCTGTAAATTCTATTCTTCCTTCCATTTCAATTGTATTGAGATGACAAGCTATGAAGGCAGTAAATATAGAGCATTTCCTTCACAGGCAGAAATGCATTGATGCTGCCATGCAAGGCAGGAGTTTGACTGCAGGCACCTCTAAAACGTGACTGAGCAATCTTTCATCAATATTGTAGGATGTCCTTGCTGCTACAAAAATGCTCAAAATCACAGCAAGATTCAGTTGGAAGCTGTCCTCTGTCTTTAAACGTTTGAACCTGTATGTGTGAAATTTAATGCATGTAAATAATCATGTATTTACACTTACCTATATGTCCATCAGTGGATAAAACTCCTGGAACATAATAGTACAGGTCTAGGCAGAGAAGGAAAAGGGAAAAAAAGGGAAAGCTGGATAGATTAATCTAGCGACAGAGCTTAAGAACTGATGATAAATTCATGTCACATTAAGATGCTTTGAGAAAGATTTATGGCATTTATTAGACTGGAATAAAAATAACAGTAAAAGCTAAGGGAAGGTTATCACTGGCAGACCTTTTATACTGTCACAATGTTAATGCTGTATTTTTCCCACAAGGAAATTAATTTTTCTTTGGGAAAGGAAAAAAAAAAAAAGTCCCACTCCCACAGAACTGTGCTGTTGGGCTCATGTAGGCATAGTTTTTCAGACCAGGATGGAATAAGGTCTGGAGGAGGTAAAGCTGATGTCTGGGAATGCAAAAGTAGCACTCACATTAGCTGTGTATTGAAATACACTCCCTGCCATAGGAGCATGATATATTGTGCAGATCCATTGCTAGGAAGTTCTGGGAAGAGTGGGATCCATAATTTTAGGGTTTACTTCCTGCCAGGAAATGATAAAGCCAGACCCTGGATCACATTTCAGGTAAGACTATCTGATGCCAAATGGAAGATTGATAGGAGGAAAGAGGCTGGAAGGAAAGACTTGAAAGTGTAAAAAGTTGTCAACATGACAGAAAAACAAGTGTTTATTTCAAGGACTTGAAATAAGGCCTTTCCTGGGCCTGTAGCATTGAGGAAAACAAAGAAAAGCCAGAGATGTGGCAACAGCTAAGCTTCTGCACAAGCTGAGGCCTTTGTATTTGGAGCCCAGAAAGCAAGAAAAAAAAAATTAACAGACAATAGGGAATTTGAAAGTTAGAACTTATCTTATGCAAATAGACTTTACTCCTTATCTTCTTGGCCTTACCCTTTCTATCAGCCAAGTCTGGCTTGGCAGCACTTACTTGATTAGACTGGAATATGAACAGCTGTAAAAACTAAGTGATGACTGGTTTTGAGTGATTTTTCTTCACTCATTCAATGGCTACTGTTTCCTAATCCAATCTGCCCCGATCTGATGTTTTTGCCTTCACTTCTATGCGCAAGCAACTTTACATTTGAAAACTTGCTGCAGCGCTGAGCAATGCCAAAAGCATATATCCTGATCAACATCTGAAAATCAACAAATTTATTAAAAAGCCAGGTTCAGGGAACCAGCCTGAATCTGAACTCAGCCTGAAGATAAGGGGGGCAGGGAGAAAGGAGAATTCATATTGCATATTTGCCTGCAAATTCCAGCAACTTTAAGACATATTATGTCAGAAGGTAATCAATAAAGGGATAGTTATTAAAAAAAAGAAGGAAGTTAAATATGATTTTTTCATCTTTATTTACTTACAAGTGTCAGTCCTGTGGAAAGTCAGAAGTTAATGTCCAAAGTATAATGTGCACAAACTAGGAAAAACATCTCACATTGACACTTTACAACAAAGATTTTGTGATTTCAACAGAAAGAAGCATTTACTCTTTTCAATATGGCTTCAGTATGTCTCCAGACTTGTTTAATAGCTATTTTGCTCCCTCTTGATTTCTTTTACAGATCAATACCTTTAACTACTGGAACCATGAATTCATTGTCTGAAATGTTTTAGCTTTCTAAGTTCTATTAAAGGAACTGCCATTAGTGAAAATCTTCTTAAGAATATGTGATAAGAACAAGATAGAAAAGAAATTACTTTCAGTAATGAATGAAGCAGAAAAATTAGCTTACTGGAACATATCCTTTGGCAGCATCATTTTTAGGCTCCTTTTGTAGGACACTGTCTTCTAGCTTCAGATAAGAATTACATTCATAAGAAAAAAAATTTGGTGTATAAAACAAAATGGAATGAATTAAATATCTTTCTTACCCTCCTGCTTGATAAGTGGAAAAAAATTTGATTTGTGCTTTTGTGTGTGTGTTTTTTTTTTCTTTTTCATTGAATTTTCACTGAATTCTGACCTGAAGTGTGACTGAAGTGTGTTTGGGTGGCAACAAGAGAATCTGGAGAACTTGTTCAAGAGGAGTTTTCCTACTAAAACTCCTCTAGTAGTTCCTTTTCTAATCCCAGTCATGAAAGATCACTGGAATTTAATGTTCTGCAGAGGGTTGTGGGAATGTGTGCCATGCATGCTGGCACTTCCAAGCATTAAGGGAGTGGGTGGGTTGATTACTACCACGGTTATGCTCATTGCTGGCTTAAGCACACAATGCTGTGAGATGATGCAGCTACACATATACCCACAAGCTCTGGAGCACACTGTGCCCAACAGTGAGCAACTATGGGGACTGGTGTTCACTGAACCCTTCCCTCTCAGGTGAAGCCAGGGGTATGGGAGAGGCTGTGTGCTCACACAGTTTAGCCATTCCACGATAACTGGTGACCACGACCAATGTGCTGAACCAAAACTGGTGAAGAGGTTTTCAGTTCGAAGTATCAGATAGTTATACTCTATCGTTTGTTCTGTAGATTAATGACGAATTTTCAGACTATACTCAGCAAATATTTTCCACGAGTAAATACAATAGTAAATATTTAAAGACTCCTAAGCAATTTAGAGGCAATTTATAAATGATAATAGCGTTCTATTTGAATACAAATTGCTGCTTCTTTTTTTTTTTCTGATCTCTGTTTTTCTACTGAGCAGAATGTTGAACAGTCTTAGCATTACAGACCCATCCTGCTCACAAGAGGAAACTCCACTAGATGTGATCCTGTTATGTAAGGATGTGTGTAATGTGATCTGAACAGAGCAAATAGCCCTTTACGTAGTCCTAATTCAACCTCGACATATGGAAAACTTTGGCTTACCACTTCATCATCACTACCTTAATAACAAAGATCAAAAAGAGCAAATGCAGTCTTGTTGCTTCATGAACTGAAGAACTGTTGCTTCGTGAATTCCCTGGCAGCATATAATGTATTTTGTTATGTATGTGCATTAGTTGTGAGTATATGATGCATATATTATTCTAATCTGTTCTTTTATTTGTTGCCATTGTTCCAATCAAATATGCAATGAAATTCTTCACCAAGTAGAAAAGCACTACTTCATTAACCACCTGAAAAACTCCTTGCCACCTGACAGGACAGTAAGTGGTTAAATGTGAATTTTTTTAACTAATGGCTATGATACAGACTATCCTCTTTCCCTTCACCTTTGAAAGTACTAGTGGTAACTATATGTTTTTTTCTGCTGAGACAGAAACAAGATCTGTTTTGTTTTTGACAAAAATGTCCCTGGTGTTTTGTTCCTTCATCTATGGAACCACTATTAAAATACTCAAAAGCTAGTTGCCCTTTGGCTTAAATTCAGACAAGCAGATCATGTTTTTCCACATGAAAACTTTAATATTAGTGCAATATTAAGAGTAATATTACCATAAAAAATCACAAATTAGCACTCAAGGGAATTTATTATGTTTAACTTAGTCAAGTGAAAAATGAAATGCTGATTACCTGCAGCAGACTTTTGTAATAATCTCCCATAAAAAATAATAAAAATCTGTCACAGCAATCATGAGAAAATATGGATGAGAAACTATGTGGGAAACAGAGGAAAAATAGTATGAATTGCTTCTTTGTCATCCCAGTGTGGTCAGTTCTCATCATGTTAATGATCCGAAAGGCGGTTAACAAGGGAGAGATACAGATGAAACACTGCTATGAAAAACGTTCAAAAAATTGCTGTTGAAAATAAAAACAGGAAAATGTAACCACAGTAGCTGAATAAACAGGAGGTCAGCATACTACTGTTGCTCCTCATAGCAGCAAGAAACTGTGGAAGAAAGAAAGGTTTAATCCTATTTCCTCTCAAGAAGTCCTCCATATATTGAGCTGCTGTGACTGACAATATTTCCTGGATAGAAAAAGGCAGTGAAACTCTGGGCACATGAAGAAAGCCTGCCTGTCGTGTGTGTTTATAGCATCTTACAAGCTTCATTAAGGAATGGAAAGTTATAAAATATCATGCCTTAAAGAGGCTGTTTTACTATGTTCCAACTATAGAAGTTAAAAGCATAGATTTTATTCTGTAGTTTGCTGATTCTATTTAGTTTAGTTTAGTTTTGTTTTTCCAGTATCTACTGGGGAGACTCTTTGTGAACTAGGTATAGCAAGACCAGTTATACCACGTTTGACTCTCTTGAGCAAAAGCTAAAATTTGAAGTCTTCTCTGTGTTCAAACAGGACTATAAAACAGCTGTTTGACAGCAAGTATGATTTTCTGACGTATATTTCATATATTTATTTTTAATGAAGGCATTGTACAGCCCAGAAAATTTAAATCATCCACACTGGTTTACAAATTCTAGAGCACACCCATGAGGTATTACAGTTACAGCAGTTAATGAATTAGCTATTTGTATCAGGCAAATTTTTTATTTTTCTGTGTATCAGAGGTCATACTATCATCTCTTCGCAAAGCCCCACACTAGCAAAACAGAGAATAAAAATGCCTGCTACAGTAGATCAGAGCAAGTCTAAATAATTTTGATGCTTATTAAAAAACAAAAGATTGATGTGTATAAAAATCCTTCAGATTTTGTAATGGAAACTTTTGTACTGAGTTGTGCAGAATGATTCAAATATTCTGGGGTATTTTAACTATTTTGTTAAGGTCTTTGACTCTTTCAGTGGAGTTGTATTCACAGGTTTTAAACAATTCCGCATATATTCAGGGATGAGGCAGATATATACATTAGGCTTTGGTGCCAGACAAAGGAAAAAGAATACTTGCAATATCGCTGGTAATGACCAGATTAAGAACTCAACTTTCCTTTTCATCTTTGCTTAAGACAATTGCAAACATCCACAGTTTCAAGTGCAGAGGCTCTTTCAAAGTTTTTTTTTGGCTAATCCATGTTTCTAAGCTTTATCTCTCCATAGCAATGCACACTTTTATAAGGATAGATCCTTCCCATCCTATTTAACCTTGTTTTTTCCCCAGGCCTTGGGAACGATCCTTTTAGTACCGCATTATTAAATTCTGTCTAAGATAAACTTTATCAATATTTCATGTCTCTGCTCAGTTACACACCGCCCCCCACTTTCCACCTCCTATTCACCGTTGCCACTGAGACAAACACATTGAGTAAAGTATTTGTGTCTCAGCAGTGTCGTCAGGTCCACAGAAGTTAACCTGTGGGGTAAACATGAAAAGTGCAATTTAGACCCCCGTGGCTAAAGGGGAAAAAGGCCTGTGTAGGGATGCTTTCTGAAGACAGACTGTAAAAATACATCTTTTATATCTTACATAGTGAACAGAAATCTCTTTTCATCTCTTGCTTTGCAAGAGATAGAGTCATCTTTTGGATGACTGCTAGAATGAAGAAAAGTGTGCCCTTTGTTTTATGTGACAGACAGCGTCACCTCTGCAACAGCTTCTAAAATCCCACCCTTTTGTGCAACACAAAGCACCCAGTCCCTAAAAAAAAATCACTAGAATATGGTCCTTCTTTCTCCCATATGCAAATCTCCTACTTAAATTATATTACTTCAGTTACAGGCAAAATTCTATGCTGAGGCAGTTTTAATAATTCATTGATTTTGTATTACAGCCAAAGAAACCATAGATATGTCTGGGAGGAAGCAATTTTAAGGCCTATTTTCTTTCTCCACTGGTAGATAAAATGAGAAAATCTCAGACTATCAGCAACAAATATTGGTTTGTTCTTCCTATAGCTTATTGGCCTATTGCCCCCAGAAGATTTTATCCCTAAAGAGACTCTTTCTTTCTTTTTTTTTCCCCCGTCTTTCCTGGGTTATAGATTGGGTGGCTTATGTTCACACTGTTACACGTGTAATGTTACTGAATATTCCTCAAATCACTGCTGAGCTTTGCTTTATTCCTAAGTTCACTTTCATGTTGTGTATATTTTGCTATTAAGGAGAAGGTGTTCTATTCTCCTTTGACTTGCCTCATTGTCATTTAAGAAAAATAGTCCAATTTAATGGCCTACGAAATGCAAAAAGACTACAAAGAAAAGGTCCTGGAATCCATGTTAATACTACTAGGATAAATTCAGCAGTTTCTGAATCTTGGTACAGAGATATCACAATGTCATTTAGCATTACCTTTTCCATATGGCTTGGCTCTGATAAATGAGGTAGAATAAGAAATAATAAACTGACATTAATAAACAAGCATGCCTGGACAAAATGTAGAAAACCTGTCTGTGTAAAACAAGGAAAACAGATTGCTCTTGGCAGACAGAAGAGAAACATCAATAAAATATCAGTTGTTTAACTACACTTTAGCATCTGTTTTTTGGCACAAACATACTATTTAAGCACACAGTAAGTTCTCCATCTTGTTATTTTACAAGATTTTTTCTAATGCTAGTTAGGGTAATTGATCTCTGTCCAGAACATGTTTTGTATCTAAATGAATTAGGGATTTCTGAAAAATACAGATTTTTTTTTTTTTTTTTTTTAACTACAGAAGAGAATAGAATATGTGCTCATTTCTAATGTGCATTTTTATCAGTGCACAGTCCTCATTAAATTTACTCTCTTTTTCTCTGAAAATAACTTTATAAACAATCAAAATGTTTTCTGTTAGGATTTTGTCTTGAGTAAAAATCTCCTTAATTAAAGATCTGCTGTATGCAGACAATGCCCCTGCTGTCTCTTGTCCAATAAAACAGCGATGACAAAAAGGGAAAGCCTAGAAAAGAAACGAGAGTTTAGAGAGTATTTAGATATGACAGCTGTTTTCAAATAAGTTGATCAGGTACAATTCATGGCAGAATACTTAAGGAAAGAGAAAAAGAATTTTTTAGAATTATTGATGTTTGTCTTTAAGAACTTTTTTAGATGAGAAAGAGATAAAGGCCACATTCATCTTTAAAACAGAGAAAATGAGGAATCGTCTTTTACCCCAATAAATATTTGCAAAGCATTATTTATAAGGTTGAGAAAGATTACAAAAATGGAAACAAAAAACAATACGGATTTATCCAGAACAAGTCCTGTGGGAAGCTGACTTCTTTCTGCAACAGGATTGTAGTTTTTGCAGGTGGAACAGAAGCAGTAGATATCATGTATTTTGATTTTGGTTAAGGTTTTGATATTGTTTCATATAACACTCCTGGACTCTCTCAGGAACGAGCTCAGTTCTCAGAAAAAAATACTTCAAACTGAAAATATAGGTGTATAGAAAACTGTCTGGAAAACTGTATTCAGGGGTAACTGCTAATGATTTATTGCCAAGTAAGAATCAGGTCCTGTCTAGGACTTTGTGGGGTAGCCTAGGCTCAGTTTTGCTCAGAAATACCATTACCAACTTAAATAGCACGCTAAAGATGATGATCCTTACACTTAGAAATAAAGTGTCCTGATGATTAAATGAAGTTGGGAGAGTGGCAAATGTAGTGATTTTGACAAGCTTGAGAAATGACCTGAAAAAATAAGGTTGAATTGCTGAAAGGATGAATGAAAGGGTCTGATTCTAGGCAGACAAAAATGTAGAAAGGGTTGCAGCAGTCCCACAAAAGAGAACCTGGTGGCTATAGAGTATCACAAACATGTGAAGCTAACCCGTAAGATATATAAGAGAAGTTCTGAATGTGAGACAAATGAAATGATTCTGTCACCCTTTTCAACTTCCATGGCACTTCTGAAATTCAGTCTCTAGTTTTGACCACTTACATTCAGAAAGGTATGGACTTAGATAGCCCAGAGGAGACCCAGAGAAATCAGTCTGAGGAATCTATTTCTTCTCCTCAGTTCGTCCTGACTGTTGCCCTGTGAATGATCTGAGATTTCTGTGCTGTACCTGCCTGCCAGGACTGACCTTGAATTCTTATTTTGTATCCTAAGTTTGCTTACAATAATCCACTAGCCCTTTTTCCTGCCTTCTTTTTCCCTACCCCAAAGTCTATCATGAGCCTGAGGAATAGTTTAGAAATAAGGATCTAGAAATAATAACTTATGAAAACAATTTAAAAGCAATAGAATAACCAAAAAAGATAGACTGAAAATAAAAATAATAACTATACTCAAGTGTATAAATCACTTCTTGTAAAACAAATGGGATCTGTTCTGCAGAGTGCTGTTGGACAGAATGAGAGGAGATTAAATCACAGCAGGGAAATTCAATTGAATATTATGGAAACTTTTAACTATGCAAGCACTCTCTGTAAGGTGCTGATGTAGTTCTCGTCTGTGAAGGTTTTAAAAGCAGTATGGATAAATATTTGCTAGTTATAAAGGGGGTGCGGACCCTGCTTGGATCAGAGAAATAATTGCCTTTCAAGGTCTTTGCTCCCCAGCCTCATTTTCTATATCTCTGTGATACTAAGGCAAAAGCTCTGAAAGGGTTCTTCTTCCCAAAGGATGGAGTTTAGCATGAGTAGACAAACTTGTGCGGTCGTAGCAATATCACATTATTGAAGCCAAATCTAAAATTCGGCACTCAGAATTTAAAGCAGTTCTTCTCCTATTTGACCCAATTAACGGTGCATCTCTGACTTTTGGCTAGTACCAAAAGAAATAAAGTAATATGCTTCCACAGGAAAAATTTCAGGACTTCTCTCTGGAATTGAATTCACAGAGATTAGATTATGTCAGTAAACTCAGGCACACATTAAAAAGTGACATTAATCGTATAAAAAGGAATTTTCATAGACGGCTGCTAACTCCATAAAAACTCACTGAAATATGTATGAAGACATTCATTTTAGTATAGGAAGCACAGAAAGTACAGTCAACATTGAAAACGTTATTCAAGAATATTTCCTTAGTGAGAGGTTCTTTTTCAAAGTTGGAGTGATCTTTCCTAGACCAGTTTGGGATGGCGGGATGAGCATGCCAAGTCTATTGGGGAGGCAAAGATCAGTTTTTGGCTTGTCTTGTGTCTGCCTAAGGTTTACTTTGGACTTCCTTTTATAAAAAGTTGTATTAGCATATCTTTTCTTTATAAAAGCCTTAAGATAAATGCAAATATTTTGAATATTCTTGCAGATTGGGTGTTTTAAGACCTGGCCTACAGTACTGTCTGTTACAGAACCCCTTGATCACAGGTCTAGGGTGAGATCTAGAAAGGCACTGCAGGCAGAGCCTCCCTCCAGGTCCTGGCTCCAGCTCACAGGGTGCTGTGGGCTGAAGCTGTAGGGCACTTCTGTGGGACCATGGGGGTCAGGCCTAGCTGTGTGATACCAGTTTAGATGCAGCCATAGCATTCAAATAATTTTCCAAAGCCTGGGGAAACAGGCAAGAGAGTTAAACTGAACTTCCTTTTGCAGTTATTTCATACAGGTGGAGATAACAAGTGTGCTTTGATATTGCTAGGAACAACAGAAAGGCTGAAAGAGTTTGTTGTTAGAACAGGATGTGAATTTGTTTAATGAGCATCTGAGCAGAGGGAATGGAAAGATCTTGATGTGACTGATATTTGGAGCTCTTGTTCCAGGTATTTAGCCGCACAACAGATGACTCTCTAATCCTATATGGGGCACTTTATTTGTGTTTATACTTGAAATGTGATTCTGCTATTAAAATTGGAATTAGATAATTCGGACCACTAAAGCTCTCCTGGATTATACTGTATTGACTAGAAGGCTATTTGGATACAGCAGCTTTGCAGCTTAAAGTCTTGCAACTGCAAATAAAGACAAGCACTGAGAGAAACTAAAACTACTAAAATCATAGTTGACTATATTTTATGACGTTTGATGTTTAATGTTTAACTATTTATGAACCACAGAAGGCTCTATCCTTTCTCAACATTTCTTAAATCTAGAAATATTATATAATGAACATTTTATAGTCTGGCCATATCGTGCCCCCTTTCCGAAGTGGGTTGGTTTGTCTGCTTTTGTCTCATTCCAACAGAGGATACTACAAGATAAGAGTGTTTGTTGTATAAGAATTCTATTTAAAGATTCTCTAGAAAAGAGAAAGCTAGTTTTCTGTCCAAGAGGGGAGAAGAATCTAATTGTATTTATTGAGTTACAAGTCTCTTAAAGCTATTTCATTTTGCTGCAGTGCATGGTAACTTTAAGTGAAAAATAAATGGGAAAAAAAACCCAAAAACTTATGATAGCATAGTAATGATATTTACCCCTAGCACTTAATTAAGCACATCCTTATATTGTGCTTTCTTCCACATATATTCCAAATGATTTAAGTATGATGGCTAGAAGCAAAAGAGACTGCGATGAGGCAGATAGTTACTAGTCTAGTGCTGATCTGAGTACCCTTACTATAACAAGTGGAACCATAAGAAGGCCACACAGCTCAAATGTGCTCCAAGTTTCTGGGATTAAAATTCACAGAAGTAACTCAGGTGCCCCACACTTGAGGTGTGATCGAAGTCAGGGTTTTACAGTCTCTAAGTTCTCCTGGAGAAGATGCCACAACAAGCTCAGCAGACCTTAGGAATGTACACCAGTAGACGGTACGGAAAGGGTCAACTAGAAAAATCTGGTAGTGAGAATGAAGAGATCTCTGCCTTATTTCTGACTGCTGGATGGATACTCAAAGCAGGAGCCAAGAGTTCACTCAACCATCACATTTCTGGTGCACACTCCAAAGCAGGGCAGGATGTGGCCCAGATTCATCCCACTTAACTGTAGGGCCCTTAATGAAGGAGCTGCTTCTGGATGCTTATAGTCTCTTAGAAGGAATGAAGAGAAGATTGTGCCAACTTCTATCTGAATCCTGTGGGAAAGCCGGTTAGTTCTGAAATGACTTTTGCCTTCCTCTTGCAGAGGACTTTCAGTGCTTCAAGCAAGCAGTCGTTACTGATGGGGATCATGGACTGGCTTAGGCTGGCTCTGCTTCTCCTGGCACCTCTTGTCACTACACCCTGGTCATAGCATCATGGTCTGCCTACGTAAACTAAAAAATTTAGCTCAAGTTTAGGGCAGACATACTTGGGATTTGGCTTATCTGCCTTTGATGACTATAGTGGCAAAATCTTATGCGCTTTCTGTAGTTAATGGTAAAAACTGGCCCCATCCCATTTTGCCTATTTTAAAAATGCTACATCTTCATAGAAGATCCTGTTTCCTTCATTAACAAAAAAATGTATCCAGATTGCTCGTTCAGACTATTTCTAAAGTGTGCATATGGTCAGACAAATCCCACTCGTGGGAGTCCATTAAAAAGCAGCAACAACAAAGTAATACTAAGAAGACCCAGCATGCGATATATGTATTAGAAAGCCTTGTGAATTTGTAGTCTTTTATGTACTTGCAGCAGGTCTTCAC
Source organism: Eudromia elegans (assembly GCA_003342815.1). Taxonomy (NCBI): domain Eukaryota; kingdom Metazoa; phylum Chordata; class Aves; order Tinamiformes; family Tinamidae; genus Eudromia; species Eudromia elegans. The sequence continues at coordinate 1,989,302 of PTEX01000074.1, read as the reverse complement.
TTGCGGTGTTTTATCATCCTTTCGTGTCAGATTATCAGTGTGTGAGTATCGTTCATTAAACGCATCCTGCACGATCATCATATCTTCTGATGTCCCAGCCCCTGGGGTCTGTGAAACGAACAATTTCCAGCTATAAGTATAGTGCAGTTCCTAACAACCTAGCAGGGTTCGGCTCTACAGGTAACATTTGTGGTTAAGAGAGCTGATTTTCTCATTTTAATGATCTGGCTGTGATATTGTGCAAGATATTGGTCCTGAATGTTCAGCCACAAGGTGGAAGACTCTCCTAATTTGTCAAGTTAGTTCCAGTTTCTGACCATCATCTGTAGTCAGGCTAAACATTTACATTCACATATAGAAAAAAAGAAAATAGCAAAACCAGACAGTGACAATGTGTATGTGTATAGAGACAAAATATCCTAAGGCATCAAAGGTTTATGCAGCTAAAATGATATTTTTTTTTCACTGAGAAAATCCTCTCAAGATTTTGACTTTCACTTGTCTACCAGTCAAATTTTAATTCTAGCTAATTGAATGTTTACTTTTAGATTTTTAAAAACTTTTCATTTAGTTTTTTTAATATAATTTTATAAAAAATATAAAATATAAAGTGTCTGGTTTAGATCAATCATTTTAATTTGGAAGAGATTTTCTTAATTTAAAAATTAAAATAAGACCTTTATGTTATATCAATTTATTAGAAATAGATACCAGTTTCTGGATATGCATCCTGCAGATTTCTCAGAGGAAGACTGAATATATTGACTGGATCTCCTTTCAAACTGGGGAGAAGGAATTACAATTGTTTGCTTTTTTTTTTTTTTTGTAATTATTTTTAAACTAGAGGTTTTTTTTTTCACTGGTGAAAGCTGGTCAGTTAACATTTAACAGCTAACTGATGATGTATACCAATAATTGATATCAATATCACTAAACAACCGGACTTCTGATTAGATTTCACAAGTAATGTCGGTAAATCAAACTTTAGCGTGGAATACTAAATTTTTTTGTAGAGGCACTCTGCTCTTCAAGACTACTGATGAAATTCCCAGCCACTGGTGTGGGTCAAGCTTGGGGATATACCACTCAGCCTCTAATGCCTGCAGTATTGCATTTATTCTCTTCACAAACATTGCATTTATTCTCTTCCTTTATTCATGAAGTTTCCATTCTGATTTACTGTCCTCCACAATTGTCATCATGTGAAAGCCTGCCACCAGTGTTAAAATTGAAGTATACTTGTTTTGCTTTAATTTTCTCACTTTATAATGTTGGGTTTCCTCCCAGCTACTGTCAGCAGTGGTAATAACAACATGGTACCATTGATTTTCTGGGCTGGGTCGTATAATCTTTCATTTCCTCCTAGTTTCCCTGGGTGTTTCCAAACAGTCACAGTGTCCACAACCAAGTTCCAGATTTCAGTGATATTATTGTTCTTACTAGACATTTTGCAAATGTTCCTGTACCTGATTATTTTCTTTAAATCAACAGGCCAATGGAATCTGAAATGCATTGAGACTAAAAAGAAAGAATTTCATAGATCTCAAAAAATTGGGAACATGCCTCTGAGTCTTGTACTTGATTTGTGCTTGGCTTGTGTTTTCCACTATAATTATGGAATGAAGGGTTTCTTTCAAAGGACTGAAAAAATCCTTCTGTTCTAATTGTCACCTAGATATTGTAAAGGAAACTTATAAAATCTTCCCTTAATTCAACTTGGTTTAACTTTGAACTTTAGTAATGCAAGTGAAAGCCACAAAAACATGAGCTAATCCATCGAGTAGAAGCTAAAGGCACACAAAAATCCTTTTTTGAATTTAAATGGATTTTACATTTACAATTTGCTTGAACTTTTACAACTTTTATTATTGTTTCTTCTCAATGCTTAAGATTCACATTTTCTGATTTGATCCAGAATGATTATGCTGTACCATAGTAATTGTGTGGGAAGAGAATTATCTGCAGCAATACATTGTGAAGGAATAATCTTACTTAAAAGCGGAATAAAGTGCTAACTGTGTTACCTTCTACTGTTGTCTGCTAATGGGGTGTTGAGAAATTGACAGCTAGAAAAGATAAATGAATGACGAGTCCATTAAAAGCATTGCCATACCAAAGCTTTCGATGTCCACCAGGCATAGTAATGCTGAACTGTAGTTAGATGTTAGATGTAGTTAGATGTAGTTAGATGTTAGATGTTAGATTTTTTTTTTTTTTCCTAAATTCAGTGCTTTCTGAGGCTGATAATTCTGTTTTAGAACCTCTTGGGTCATGAACCAGCTGTGAGCTCTCACCAGTTCAGTAACCTTTTCATACTGCCACTGCTTATGCAAATTTGCATATGTTAAGCTGCAGGAATCTAAGGAGTTTGGCGATGATTAGAAAGCGTTTTTGAAATAAAATGCCAAGGTCCATTTCTGTTTAATTACTGATTATTTGTTTTCTCCACTTAGCTTTCACAACTGTTGCCACTGTTCATTGAAGAACATTCTCTATAAAAAGAAAAACAACAACCAAACCAAACCTGATTATCTTTCTGGTTCAAGACTATTCTATAAACCTGGCACATTATTTTGATTTTTTCTCCCTCTGGCTCATGAGGCCCGGGCAGAAATGTAGGAAACAACAAGCTCACAAAACTTTCCAGTCCTCATAAAGCTTTTGTTGTTGCCAAAAGACATATAAAACTCAAGTGAGATAAGAAATGAACAAACTATTGTCATTCCTTAGGGCGAGTGTTTGCCAAGGTAGCCAAGCAGAGAAAGTGGAAGGCTGAAATAGAGTGTTATATTTAAACAATTCTTTCATGTGTCAAAGTAACTTAGAGTTAAACTGAAATCAAATCAGAAAACTTCCCAATAAAGTAAAAAAATATATATTTAATGAAATATACATAGAGTAGTTTTATAGGACTCTTCCCAAAGGGTCATGAAAACTGAAATTCAGGTCATATCATGGCTGGCTATGCTTATGTGCAGTTTAATGTTCTCAAATTGAGAACCTAGCGCTCGCGTAAATAATGAAGTAAAGATCATCATGGCACTTGAAATCAGTCCTGGGCTACGAAAAACTGCTTTGTATTCCTCTTACACATTACATTTTCAGAAATGTTTGCTACTGGCTTACTCCTGTTGCAATTGATGGATGTTTTAACCACTGGCTGCAAATAGAAATGGGAATAGAAATGTAATAACATAAGCTTGGTTTGCAGCACCCTGTCTGTAACTGCCAGTACTGCATAAACACTGAAACCCACCCAAAAATAGGATAGTTTTTCAGCCTCTATACACCAAAGATTTAGGGATCTCCCAACAGAGAGACAGCATCCTGACCATTGAATATAATAACCTATCCTCCATGAATTACTGATTTTTATACCATTAAAGTATCTGGACTTCACAATATCCTACAGTGTTATGCCTCATGATTTTATTATACAGTGTGTGAAAAAGAACTTTTTGTGTGAAAGTGATGACATGATTTGCATGGATGCCTCTGGTCCTTGCATCACTGTGACAATGAGCAAATTGCCTAGAATATTTAAAATGCAAACCCTGGATCTGGAGCCTAGATGTGGATCTGAGTTTTTGATCTGGGTCTAGTGAGCCCTAGGGTTAGATAATAATAACAATGTTATTTTTTATTTTGCTCTTTATTTATGTCTAACAACTCAGAAAATTTTCCTTTGTCCTTTTTTTTTTTTTTTTTTTTTTTNAACACTGCTGGACTATCTGATAGCTACCTGCTATGTCTCGAGGATTGTCTTCTTGAGAAGTAACAATTAAGAAAAATATATCATTCTGCACATATATTTCAAGGTATTTTTCCCATGATCATTCTTTTGCATTTGTTTATACTGATTTTTGCCATTTTTATCATCCCATGATCAGTGTCATGAAATACTCTTGCAGCTCTTTGCAAATGGCTTTATGTGAAGGTATTCTAAAGAACATGGTAATATAACTAGCAAAATAAGAGAAAGGTAAAACAAACCTAACGAGTCTATGCTAAGTTTTCATACTGGGGTACTTGGGAGCTGGGACCTATGTCTGTGAGTAGTCGCCTGTTAGAAGTTTTGCTAAATGCAAGCTTTTTACTCGTCAGAATATTTTTGATAAGTATTAGAAGAGTATTAGAAGTATTACATTTTGAATGTAAAGATTTTGCACCCAAAGAGATATAAAGTTTTCTTTTGTTTATTAAACCAAACAGTTCCTTCTTAGGCACTTACATGTCACAGGCAGAACTAAATGGATGTTGAATCCAAACAAAATTGGACTGTCAAAATGATTAATTTGCTTGAAATCTCAGGGCACTGAGGTTTTTTTGGACTGCTCAAACCACGAGTTTAAATATTTGACTCTATTAATCAGGGTGAAATTAGACATAAAAATACCACAATCCTCCAGCAGAGGCAAATTTTATTTTATTTATTTTTTTATTTTTGTTTCTCAGCTCTCCTCCTGACTCACAGGTTGACGTTTCAGACCAAAAGCTGCCTCCTCAACACTGCCTTTCATCAAGGAGATCAGAAAAGCAGTATGCAACCTTTTTTTGGTGCATCTTACACCAAATCTCTCCCTTGTGCCAAAAAAAAAAAAAAAAGAATTGAATTACATCCTTTGAATATGTGGAAAGATACATATATAATTTACATATATAAAAATATTTATACATTTATTACAGTCCTGCTGCTGGGAGACAGAGGGAGGTAGGTCAAGGTCATTCCTCATGGATGCATTTATTTCTATCCCATTTAAGATAGTCTGCTATCTCCTGAACTGACAAAAATAAAGATAAAAAATATACTGCTTGCAAAAATACAGTTGGTATCATGGAAATTGATATAAGACTGCTGCTCTATCAGTGGCAAACAGACGAGAGAAGAACTGGGCATAGCGCAGGAAAAAGCCTACGTAAAACCTCGACTGGTGGCAGATGCTTTGCCTCAGCTGGGCAGCAGGAGCGTCTTGCCGTGTCCTGATCAGCTTGGTGTTGTTCAGCACAAATCAACAGTGCGCATGCGTAAGTTAATGCAACGTTTTATACCTTTTAGTCCTGGCATCTGCTGATCTGAAGATAATAACTGCCACAAGGAATCTTAAACATCTAAGCCACAATTAAGAGCAGGGACAAATGTTTACTAAACGACTCTGAATGTTTTACTGCTTTCCTTCCACATACTACAGTGGTCTTTGCCCAGGACAAACTGTGGAAATTGACCCAATCTGTTAACATGAAATGAATTCTTATGATTGATTTAGGCAGAGTTGCTCAGCACTTCCATTCACTTTGCTCTAATCTAAGACACCCCTAAATTTAAAACTACTAACTTGAGCCTATATTATTGCTTAACTAGTATGGGCAACAAATAACTTGATGATCTTCTTTGCTGGTGTTCAAATTCATTTTGTCCCTCTACTCAACTAGTTTTTTGATTGTAATATGTGTAATCCATGTACCTACTCTTTGATATCAGTTACCAGTGTGAAAAAAAAAGCGCACAAATTCAAATAAAAGGCCTAGTAAAAATTGCCAAGTTTTGCCTAATCTTCTAAAGGTCCAAAAATTCCACATGGTATCCATTCAAAACTGCAAACCAGGACAATTTGCCTTGGGATTATGTTGCATAATATGAAAATGCTTGTGAAATTCAGCAAGACTTTCAAAGAACCTCAGCTGAGATTTGAATTTTAACAAAATTAAAGCCCAGATGTTTCATGTGATTTGAAGTTTTGAAGTGAAAGCTCTGCCTACACGCCGCTTGCTAAGATGACAGCATTTTGTGAGGTTATTTTTTTTCCCATTCCTGTTAATAAGGTGCATTTTGAAGATTTACTCTGAGAAAAAAATGATTTTTCTCACCCACTGAAATGAAGGGAAAATGTCACAAATTGACAGACCTCATGTAATTCCAGAATATTATGTTTATGTTAGAAATGGAATAGAAAATTGCACTGCAGATTGGTGCTGATACATACAGTAATTTGCAGATGCTTTCCTAGCCTCATATCTAGTTCCAGACAGACCACATTCCATTTTATCTTCATTTTTTTCTTTTGCTCCTTTGCACTCCTTTCAGGCATTTGATTTACAAATACTGTTATCATATGCAGTTTATATAATATTATATGTGGCTGCCTTAATAGAACAAAAGACAATTTTACTTAGCTGGCACATGTTCTTTAAACAGTACTAAGCTCCTATTACATTAATCATTCACTGTCAATTGCTGGTACCACTAACTCACTATACCTCCCAAAATACAAACTGCAACCTGGGGAGTTCCTTCATATGTCCTAAATATTACATTGCTTTAAAGGAGATAGATACTTCAGAATAGATTTTTCAAAAGGGAAAAATGCAAAGACATTTCTTAGTACAGTTACTTCAAAGTTTGGTTTTCACATGTTATCATTTAATCTTGTCCAACCTTTCCCAGAATTTGCTCTCTGTCCATTCTGTGGTAGCTTGTTTTTTGTAACATTATCTGTGTCTTTGACTTCTCCTAATGCACTGATTGCCTGAAGAGGAACGTCTGTAGTTCCAACAGGTGAACACTACCTGCTGGTTACAGATTGTAACTGATGGTGGCCCATATACCTTCATATCCCACAGCAAGAAGCGTGTCTTGAATCAAAACCCATTAAACTGAATACAGAAAGTAGCAGTACAGAAGTTAAATTTGTTTTTTATACAGGTGACATATATAAAGCAGACAGTGTAGCCTACAGCATACCTAGTAAGAAAGGTGTGCCAAATAATGGCAGGAATTCGGGAAGTTTATGTCAAGTAACTTTCAAGACAAATTGCTACAGTGAAATGCGTTTTTTTGGTGAATGCCTCTCAAAACCTTGGTCCTTTGCAAAGAGCAAAAATAGTGCAAGAGAAGGAAAAAATATAGAGATAGAAATGCTCTAGTGATATAGCAAGTTAATCACCATAAGATAGTAGTCTTCATGCTGGACATGGCAGAGGTAGGTTAACACCAGAATAAGTCTCACGGGCTATTTGAAATGGAATAGAAAGGTTGAAAAGAAAAAAAGTGGGGATAAAGAATGGAAGATATGCATTCTGAGAAGTCTAAGTAAAACAAAGGTCCATAAAATGGAGAATTAGGTAAGACGTCCTAAATTATTCTGTGATTCAAAATTAAATGTCTGAATGTTATTTAACCAAGAATTAAAAAACAGTCTTAAGGTCAGAGAAATCCCAAAACCCTGTAGCTTTTAGGGCATAGGGAACACCAAGTTCAAGCTTACGTAAGAGGGAAAATACCAGATCAGTTGGCAACAGCAGAAAGAAGAACTCAGGAGACCTTATCAGGTGGCACAGAGCCATTTGATTTTGATCCGGAAAGGGGCTTCTATAAATGAGGCCAAAATAAATAATAGGAATTAAGTAAATATCAGACCTGTAAGAAGGCATGTAACAGCCCTAAAACACTAGGGCTGGTTGGATCACTCCCTTTGAGAGCAAAAAGTTTCGGCATATTCAGAAGTGTACTCAAATGAATGCCAGTTGTGAATATGCTGATTCTCCTTTAAAAAAAAAAAAAAGTTAAAAAGAATCTTCCTCATAGGTGGAAAAAAAAAAAAAAAGTAAAGGCAAGAAGGTATTTTATATTGTGGCCAAAATAACTTATGTAGTTAGGAGAGGCATACAGAATTCTCCTGTCCTCATACTGAAGACATATCCTATGTTGGGCAAGGTTATGTAAAAGTCACCTCAGCCCACTAGTCACTTATGCCATCAGAGAGGAAAATAAAAAGCAAACAAACAACAACAAAACCCCCAAAACTTTAATAGTTTTTTTAGTTAATGTCAAATTTAAAGTAGAGCCCATATAAATGCCTAAAAATATCACTACTCAGTAAACTCCTTTAAAAGCATCAACCCCGTTAACATCTTTACAATTAAATATCAGACAGAAACAAGGCTTCTGGAAAAGCTACTGTTCTATTTTACACTGAGGTGACTTACAAGTACTTTATTACTCCTACAAGTACTCTAAAAACAATCATTTGGAATAATATTGGAAACTGAATCATTTCAATATTGGGCTTCATCTGTAATCAACATATGTATTGGCTGTACAGCAACAACTGTAATGAAGATACTTTTATCTTAAAAAGTTTTTTCTTTTTGTAGGAAACTTTTTTTTCTTAAAGTATGGTAAGAAATGGGAAAACAACTACTACTGCTTTCAAAAATATAATTTTCTAATGAATCTTAAATAATTTTTTTTTAACTATGTTTTAGGTGATGTCCTATTTGAGTGTTTTTCTGGGCTGATGGATTTCCTCTTTTTAGTTCATATTAAGCTAGCTTCTTATATGTCTGCTTTTGAGTCTTTTCCCTGTAAATACTTAGCCCCTGGGCCAGAGTCATATTTTATAAGCTAGATACCAACATGAAGTGATGAAGTATGTACTTACAATGAGAAGGTTGCCTCTGGTTAAAATTTGTATTTTACATAAGACTCGTCTTGAAAACAGAATTTGTATTTAGTAATTATTTAATTAAAATATTGCTGCTGTAGAATAATTTTATTGAACATTTTTCAAGTGTTTGTCTCTATGAATCTTACATGTGGAATTTAATGACTTTTTCCATAAGAAATGTGGTTTTTCATAATCCTAAATCTATTTACAGATTTAAGCAGGAGTTTGCCAAACAGCATTCACAAAGGATTGAAGTACATATACATGGAGGTTCTGGACAAGAATTTATCATTTTCTCCTTATAACAGCTCAGTTGGTGCAAAAACTAGCTAAGATGGTGTAGGGACAAACCCAATCCCTTTTGCCTTGTTAGACATGAACTCTCAAGAATGGCTCGGTATCAAGCTAGAGTAGAGTCTCCACTTTGAATAAACAAGGAAATGTCCCCTGGACGGGGCATTGGAAGCCTGGTGTCACACCTGCCAGACAGTGTCCTAGCCAGCAGTTAACAGTCAGCCTCTTCCTACAGACAGGCAAGCACTCCATTAAAAAGTGGAACAGTTCCAAGAGGAGAACACAATGATAAGAACATTTACCTAAGAAACAACTTTCCTGAGTGCTTTCCCCAGCAGAGCAATGTATTTGAGGTGAAAGCATCTCTCAAGTGTACCACCTCGTCTTTTACTTAAAACATTCCATTTTGTGTGAAATTCTGAATTACCTAATTACCTGTTGAACCACATAATAGAAAATCAGCATAAAGGTTTGGCAGGTTGAGTACTTTGAAGGTGGGAGTAACTGGGCCACAGCCCACTACACAACTCAGATAAGTATCAACAGAATTCAACCCAGAGTTTTTTATAACACTTTAGCACTATTGTCTTCTGAAAAGAGAGTTAAATGCCTCTAAAAAGTGGATTGGTTCCAAGATGAAAGAAACATTTCATTAATCACAAAATAGTTTTTTAAATGTTGTGTTAAGAGAAAAATAAAGAAGACATTTATTTTCCTTCAATTTAAACTGAGCTGATTTGGTAATCAGATGGTCTAGAGGGAAAGGGTAATTTTGCAGGCCTTTAATTAACAAGGACAGCAGTGGGGTCCAATCAGAGTGCTTAGGGCTGTGTCTGCTTGAGTCACAAAAACTCTCAACTGTACAGCCTCTCTGGACAGCTCCGCACGGAGAAACAATTTTTTCTTACGTCCAGCTGGAGTCTCTGATGCTTCAACATCTGCCCGTGATTCCCCACCTTCCATTGTAGGGAACCTGGCTCCTTCTCCTAGACAACCTCCTGCAGACACCAGGTCTATTAGGTCCCCCAGAGTTGTCCCTTCCTCAGGCTGAACAAGCCCAAGTCCCTCAGCCTCTTCCCACATAGCAGGTGCTCCAGCCCCGACCAGCCTGAGCTTGCTCCGGGTTTTCAATGGCTTTCCTGCCCTGGCAGCGACTAGACTAGGCCCAGCATCCTAAATCATGATCTAACGAGTAGAGATGGGTCAACCACAGTACAGCAATCAGCCAATTCTCACTCTAAAAAAATGCACTTTTAAGGTAATTCAAGAGTCTTAAATGAGTGTGCATGCATTTTTGAAAAAAATATAGATATACATATATATATACTTGAATATTTATCAAGGTAGCTTGGAAACAAAGAACTTGGGGGAAGCAAGGCGTTTTGCTTTTTTTCAAACCATAAGTCTCTAATGCTTCCTGCTTTACAAATATCAATATCACAGTTTTCTTATTTAGGAGAGTGAAAAGTCTTATTGTTTAACTAGTCGTTTCACAATCCATTGCTGTTACTGATTGATCTTCTTAACTGCGGGAAGATCTTGGCAGCATTCATAGGTGGGGTGCTGGTGTGCAGCCCAGGGTGAATTGTTAAACCTCGTTAAAAGGGCATTATGCAAATTGCCCTCCCCACTGCCAAGATCGTGTGTACAAATGTTGCTAACACTGTTACTTTAAGTAACCTGTACCTATTTTCTTTCCTTTAGAAAAAGAAAATGCTCTTTCTATGTATACAGTCATTTTTGTGATTAGGCATGCTTCCATTTTAAATATAAGGTCAAGCATTTTTTTTTTCTTTTTTTTTTTTCCTTCCCCTCCACACTCTGTTTACTTCTGTGATAAACAGGAGTCCTAAAGGCTAATGTGTTGGCTGCAGATATAAACATTTATAGGCTCAGAATAAGAAATCAGGTAAGAGGCTGTTAAAAAAATAAAGTGCTTGAAATCCAGAATTGATTCTAGACTTCTAAAATAAACTTGTATTGCAAGGATTATATTTAGATCAAATAAGAAAATTTCAGGGAAACATAATCTGATGATTTGTAGAACTGAACAATTTTACTCTAGCTCTTCATGAATTCCTTGCTTACTTAGGGAAGGACTGCCTCAGAAAAAAGGAACCCAGTGCTCCTGGATAGGGTGGTTCAGTGCAGGCTATTCTGGAATTCCAGTCCAAGTTTTCCTGGGGCCTCTTTTATTGGTGTGGTCCCACAGTCCCAGAAAACCAGGGACGATGTCATTACTTTTTTTTTTTTTTTAAATTAAAATTTCTAAAATTTGGGATTCTCTTCTGAATCAGAACAGCGCTACATTTTGAACTATCAGAAGATGCTATGAAGAAAACTGCCTTTATACACAGAGCTCTAGTTACTAGAGCCTCTGAGCTAGGGCTGCTATTTCAGAGAATGTTTCCCCAAAAAAGACATATATTATGCAGAATGTGTAACTGGCTCCCCTTGAATGTGGTAGATGTTAAAATGAAGTCATTTTCCATAAGTCTGATACAACTGCTCATTTACAGTGTGTCTTGAACTGTTGTCCCTGAACTCTCAAAAAAAAGTTCAGAGATGCAATGTCTTTATTAGCAGTGAGCAGCTCAGCTCCTCCAGGGGAGAGGGAATCAGAAGCAGCTGTAATTACTGGCTGAATTGATTACATGAAGAAGAGAAGAGCAGACGGCCTTTAGGTGCCCCTAAAGGCTACTGGCACCTGGCCTTGGGTGCAGGATGTGTTTTTTTCCACCTGCAGCTAATATTTACAGCTGCTTCTTACTCAGCTAGCCTAGAGGAGCTAAGCTGATGTGGACTCTAGGGCAGGATATAGAAAGATGAGCTGAAAGAAATCATTCCTGAGAAAGGCTGCGAGTGCTGTCATACTGCTCCTAATTTGGGCCTCCAGGAACTCTGGCTGTGGCTTCCTAAATTGGTCCAGTCTCAAAATCAATAATTGCCGAAGTGAGCAGTGGTGATGTACTGATCAGCTAGTGGGAAATGCAGTTTCAGCAGAAACCAGCGGCTCAAGCAAGGTTGCAAGCGGACAGGCTGGGACTTTACCCCTTAGCTAGTAGCAGTGATCCTTGAAGGAACGTTAAAGGTCCTGGCAGAGCTCGCACTCGGGATTCTTTTCCTGCTTGCTTTTCTTCATTTGTGTTTAAATGCTTTCTGCCCGTTTATGTTCAACTACATGCAATTTTTACTTGTTAAAAAGTCTGTTCAGATGTCCTGAAGACCCTTCCTCTGCCTGGACCACCTCCATATGAGACTGCTGTGCAGATGCTCGAGGGGAAGTCCTGTGAGGGATTGTGTGTTGTTATGTTTATCTGTACACAAAAGCCACTCCACAATCAGTAAGAATTAACTTTAATTTTAGCCTGAAGGAAAAAGACAGCTCAGCGCTCCTGAAGAGAACACTGTATCCATTATCTGTTTTCCATCAGTCTGCAGTGAACAGTATTTGGACATATTTTTTAATTCTGTTCCAATTTTCAGTTTTTCCCAGCTGCCTGTGTTTGATGACAGCAGAACACTTTAAAAAATAAATGTGTAATGAGCAGAAATCTAAAACACAGTGATTGCTTAGTTATACAAAGAATTTGAACTCTTCTTTTTTTCTGCTTCACTGAAAAAGGCAGTGAGACTATTTCCATTCTTCCAAACCCACAGAAAAAATGAATGGTCAAGAATTGAAAACCTTTATTTACTTCCTAAACTCTTTATTGATAGAAAGCTAGATTCTCCCCATTAGGCCCATTATGCAAATGCTAGAGAGTTTTTAATAGTTTGGGGTTTTTTTTCCCCCATTCATTTACAATCTCAAATTAACTCATGTAAATAGGAGTGGAGATCACTTTTGGTTTAATTCTTAATGTATTCATGCAAAGCTTGCATCAATTTGCTTGTGGCAGGTCCTTTAGAAAATAAATCCTGCAGAGAGTTGGAACTAAGGGGTTGGAACCACTGCTTGTCACGCAGAATATTTGCAAGCACGTCCTGTGTTCTCTTTTCAGATACGGGTGCTCTCCAACAGATTTAAAGACTGTGAAAGTGACGGCCAATGCAGAGTGATTTCCAAGCAGATGCAAGGAGCGAGGGAATATGACTGAAGAAGGAACGAGCAGGTGAATGGAGCTTTCAGTGTGGAGAGCTGGAAACAAGAGACTGTAAACTGAGAGTCAAACATTCTCCTTTATTTTTGTTTGTTTTGTTTGTTTGTTCGTTTCTTTTCCAAGGTCTGGGAAAATAAGGCCGCATGTCCTCTTGGTAGTCACTGCTTCCATGAGCACTTGTAAGGTCCTGGGCATTTACATGGTGGGATCAGTGTCAGGGCCGTTGCACTGAAGCAAGCAAGCCTGCAGGAAACGGAGCAGCACTCGGGGAAAGGGATGTGAGGGATGCTGGGCTCTCCTCAGTGCCAGCGCCCATCGTTTTGCCTGCGGTTGTTCCTCCCCTGAACACAACCTGCACCTGCCAGTAACCAAAGCAGAGAAGTAAGGGAGCTCTCTCCCTTACTTATGCATGCAGCCACACTGGCTTTTGGATGAAGTACAACGTTTTCCTTAAAGATATATGCCATTTTTGCAAACTGCTTTACGTAGGTTTCCAGCTGTGTGTGTGTGATAAGCAAAAGGCAAATTTAATAAGTTGAATAGGAATCATATTTCTTTCCTTACTTTGTTACTTTGTAGGAAAAAAATATTTAGGAGTCATGTGCTGTGGTATATACACTGTGGTATTTCTGGAATCATCAAACCATTTACTGCAAAGCCCCTTCAGCTTTGCTGCTGGATTCAATGAACTCCGATGTGATTAGCTTTATGAATGAAAAAGAAAAAAAAACAAAAAACCAAAAAATAACCTGTTTGGTAGGTTATAGCATGGAAATTATTTATTCCAGGGTCCCAGTGAAATGTTACTCATCGTGGAGATTGTCCATATGGTCTGTCTAGCATTTTGCAGATTTGGAGCCAACTTATTTTAAAGATATTTTGCTTCTGAACACTGGCTTTGGGATGCCATTATACCATGAAATATCTTTATTTATTTTTTTTTTAACAAGAACTGTAATTAAGTGCCAGTCAGTTTGATTTTTTTCTAATGTTTACATAAAAGCACTTTTCCTACGGGTGTCTGTATGTAACCACAGACACATATATAGCACAGGGCAGCAGGATAAACCTGACATGAACTATTCAGTGCCCCGTCACCCATCTCACTGAAAGCAAGCTTTCCAGGATGCAGGCTGAAGTGCTTCATGGAGGTGTAATGAGATATTGCCCAAGGAGGAGCAATATCTCAAGTCATTGATTGTACATGCTGGTGGCCAAGTAAGAACCAGTACTGCTTGCCTGGACACAGACTCACTATGTAGCCTACATAACCGTATCAAGTGAAACTGGATAACTAAATTCACTGTGGATAATGCTTACACTCCTTCTGATATTTATGATGAAGGTTTGGTTATGGAAAATTTGTCTAAGAAATCAGGGCTTCTTGGCAGTGTTATTAAATGTGTAAATAAATTGTCATTGAAGTAGACATATAGTTTTTTTCTTCTCTTAAATGAACGTGCTCTACAACATGCCTAGACGTAGCTGCTGGCTGTAGGTCTTGAAGAGGCCCAGTGAAATTTCTGCAGTGACCTTTCCTTATTCTTCAGTCATAGTGTTACCTCTGAAAGCCTGTTGAAATATGTTGTCCTGGAAGACTCCTGCTGGGCAGACACTGAAAACAAGGTACCAATCTGAAAGGCAACCTGCTCCTTAGTCTGTATGTCACACAAAAACTACCCATAGCCAAGTCCCTGGTGCATAGCCAGGTCAGAAGATCCAAGTCTATCCAGTTGCATCCTATCTCCCATTTCACAAACCACCAGTGCAATGCAACGTATTTGCTGTGTGCAGTGCCCTTTCTCCCTCCATGTGTGAGCTCTAGGAAGTGAATCACTCTTAATGTAGAAAGATTAAGCGGCAGTTGGAGTTGTAAGAACTCAAAAAGGAAATAGAATGTGGGCTGAGGAAACTGTTTCTGTGGCGCCTTTTTGAAAAGGAAATGGAAGAGAAAAGATAAAACTTTCATGGCACCATAGGCCACACATTGTTTTACCAGACAGTGACCATTGAGCCTTGATCTGCAGGAAGATCTGCAGGAAGAGTTCTTGCTTCTCTCTACCTGTGGATGTGGCTCCCAGAACGCCAGGATGAGAAAAACAGAAGCAAATTAACCCAAGCCTCCCTCTTCCTCCTCCTCAGCACACAATGGTCTGCCTAAATGACAGGAGACTCTAGTCGGGGAAGGGGAAAACAAGTAGTGAGAAGGCTGGGGGTGAGGAAGGGGTGCAGTGTGGCAGTTCCTACCCCACAGCTGCTCAGCACCCCAGCTTCACCTCACTCTCTCGGAAGGCAAGCAAGCTTTCTCCAGCGCAAATATTTATCACTGAGGCAGTTAGAACATTTTATTTTGTGACTGTAAGCACTGTCTTCTCTATGTAAACAGAAGAATAGCAAATCATGGGAAAAAAAAATCTCTTTGAAACAACAAAGCACTAGGAGATTATTGCGTTCTGAATTTCCTTACTTAAAGGGTAACATGTAAGAAATGCTTCCGAGAGAAAAACTAGGTCAAAAAACCAAAAAATGTTAACTTTATATTTTTATTAAGCTTTCTCATGTTTCATACTTAATTATTGTTAAGAAGATGTCTTGCATTGCCAGATCTCCTATGTCATGATAATTAAACCAAGCTCAGATCTGTTTTCATGTTTGCAATTGCAATATTCTCTTTCCTTTCCTTTCTCTCCTTTTTTTTTTTTTTTTTTTTTTTTTTTTTTTTTTTTTTTTTGTAAGTGAAGAATAATGTAAGTCAAGGATAAACGAACTGGATATTCCTGCACAGAGAACTGCAGGGATCTCCTCTGGGCCACTAGAGCTGTTTACACAGCTAGAGGTTCCCTTAAGTTAATGCAAAGATTGCTCAATTCAAGTTTTCCCACTTCTGTCTGCCTGGGTCCGGTGTAAATCTTGCCTCCTCGGTTTTGTTTTCTGCCTGAAAATTCATGCGCTGAATCCTGCAGTATTTATACAGACACCTAAGTTAGCTGGCATGCCAGAAGCAATTGAGCAGTGATGGTGCAAAGCTTGGCACAGGTTAATTTACCTTTCTGAGTACATCAGTTTCCTCAGTGCCGTGATTCTGCCTCCACTCTGCTTTGACATTTGGATAGCTTTTTCAGAGCAAGCTCAGCATCACTGTACTCCAAACCGATATGCAATCCAGACACATTCTTATGCATAACATGCTAGTCCAAATCTCTCAAAGAATCATGTACAAAAATTATGACAAAATCTGTGAAAAAAGGGAAAAATTCACAAATTTTCAGTTGTTGCTTAATCATTTTCTTTCACTGCCCCTCTCTAGACTCACCAATGAATATAGATAACCGGAGATGACTTCATATCTGAATGTGTTTAGATTCAGTGCTTGGATTTGTCTGTTCACTGAGAACCTATTTACACTTCAAATTCAGACTCACATCCGAAGTTCAGACCATATATTGTTGCAGACTTTGACTACTTTGTTGTGTG
This sequence comes from Eudromia elegans, assembly GCA_003342815.1. Taxonomy (NCBI): domain Eukaryota; kingdom Metazoa; phylum Chordata; class Aves; order Tinamiformes; family Tinamidae; genus Eudromia; species Eudromia elegans. The sequence goes on along the minus strand of PTEX01000074.1, from coordinate 1,972,987 downwards.
CAGCTGTTCACACAAAAGGTAGAGCTTGACCTATCAACTCCTGCTGTTGCAGCAGACATCTCAGTGCTCTTTTATATTACAGAATATTGGAGAAACAGAAATGACAGGAATGTAATAAAAGTGATGAATATTTTCTCAGTCTTCTGAACCTGAGATTATGGAAGGTGAAAACAATTAAATGCCTCTGCTTATTTTCACCTTTTCTGCTCATGATGAAGAGCAGCACTCGTGACAGACCTATATGCCAAGATAAATGTCACTGTTGTTCATATTTTATGAAGCAATATTTAATGAAGCATGAAAAAAATGTAATTCTTTAAAGATCAATTAAAAATATAGTTTTTTTAGCATAGTTTCAAAATAGATAAAAGTTAAACTAGAAAAAAATATGCTATAATTGAAATATGTGCGAGGGGTCAAAATTGTCAAAATAATATTCACATCATTTCTGGGAGGTTTGGCAATTTGATGCAGTGAGAAGTGGTCAGAAGAGAGAGAGAGAGACCTGGACTGAGGGAAGTATATTTGCTTAGGGTGCCCTAGTGTAGGGGACCAAAACACAATTGCCTGGGTCTAAGTGAGTCATGTGAGGTTCCATTTAGTTAGCAGAGTGAAACAGGCACTTCTAGAGGGTGATTCATCTAATCTTAAAATCATGTTTTTTAAATGTTAAGATAACTTAACTTCCTATGTTATCCCCTTGAGCACAGAGGGCTTGGCAATCTAATCTATAAAAGTGAATGAACTGAGCAAAAGAAACAAAATGTTATGAGGGAATAGCATCGAAAATGTGTTATCTTGGGCTGTTATTGTGATATTGTAGGTATCTACTTAAACATAGTTTAACGATTTTGAGAACAGTCTCTGCTGTACATGAGAAATGCACTACAAAAGTGCTACGTCCTTTTTATGTGTTCATTACTGTAGTTAAAATCTGCAGCAGAAAATCTTTGCCCTGATGAAACCAAAGCTCTCACTGATTTCAGGGCCTAACATTTCAGTTGCTGTTCCAAACTGAAGCTGTAAGTAGTATACCACATTATAAAAATTATTGTCCCTGTGGCATATAAATGTATTAATTTAACAATCATTATAAATGTGAGAAAATTCTTCAAAGTTAGGTGAAAAAGTCATATACATTTTCTGGATTCATGGACCTAAGTTCATTGACTTTCAGGGGCTGTTAAGTATTTAGGTGCTTTTGAATATATGTCTGCTTATTTTAGGCATTTTAATCGTAACAAAAAAAAAATCATATCAATAAATCTATAAACAAGGACAGAAGTTCCTCTGATACCTCTTTGATTACCCCACACAGTAAAAAAGACCCCTCTAATTCAGTTATACTAGGTAAATGTTATGTTTAATATAGAAATTTATTTTAGACTATTTAAAAAAATCTTAGTGATTTTTAGTTGTCAAAGGAATAATTCAATGGCTTTTAATGGATTATTTTAATGTAATTTTCTAGACTATATAAATCTTCTTTCTCACTTGTCATTTATGTTCCACTTCTGTAGCCAGGTTATAGAGCCTTTTTTTTTTTTTTTTTTAGCCCTAAAATAAATGTTATCAAAGTTGTTCTGTAGAGTTGTCTTTTATCACCTGCTCTATGTGGAAAATATTGACACTGGCACCTTTTCATTGAGGAAGTAATTTCATATTAACAAGCATTGCTTGATTCAACAGCTACTTTTAACATATCAGTTAGATCTCAGAGATGATGTAAGCAAATGTGGTTACAAAGGTATTTCTTTTATCTTTTGTTCTTTGGAACAAACTAATCTTCATTAAATTATCTCCTATTTCAATGTTCAAATTATTTCCTTGAATACTTACTGATACAAGAAAGATGGTTTTAGATAGCCTGTAACACAGCCAATGGAAGGCTGGTTAGATATTATACAGTACCTGCAGAATTTTTCAAAGGCCTGATACTCATCTGATAGGGGCCCTGCTCCAACAGTGAACACCAGGGAGCTGTGCTGTGTTATTCTAGCAGAAAGTCTTGACAGTTTGTGTGCCCCTATTCACTCCTGAGCAGTATTGTAATAACCTTCATTTTACGAATTCTGTTTTTAAAAAGGAGAAGAGATATTTCTGTGATAGCTAATATTTCTCTGTAATTCTAATCGGTTAAACAAAGCACACTGTGTCATATCAGCCTGTTTGAGTAGCCAGGGCCTGATCTGAAATTCTAGGTAATTTGAAATTCCAGGTTTTGAAAAATAAAGCAGATTTTTCCATCACTGTTAAACAGAAAATAAACTTTTCTTTATAGAAGATGTGATTGCTTAAAAGTATTTTTGATAACATTTCTGATCTATTATATCTTGGAGGACATCCTCATAATTATTCTCACAGAAAAAATATTCCTAACTAATCAACTCCTAACAGCTGAAGCATTCACGCATTCCTGTTGGCCATCATTTCTTCTGATCAAGGAAAATAAATCAACCAAACCATTTTGCCTTTGTAAGGCAGCGGGTTTTACTTCTTATTCCCAACTGACATATGCTTCAAGGTGGACTAATCTGCCTTTCTCTAAAGTCAGGGGTCAAATACTTTGTTTCTCAGAACTACTTTGACCAAACACAGTGGACCAGAAGCAAAAGTCTAACCCTCCTCACCCCTAGAAGGTTTACATGCCTCTCTTTGTCAGAATGGTGATGCAGCCCTTTCTGTGTACAGTGCTGAAATAAGTCTCATTATCTACAAGTCAGTGGTATGCTAGTTTTGCTTTCATCCCTTTCAAGCTATTGTTAATCTTCTCTACTTTCCACAATAATTGCATTTGACAGCTCTCTTATCCATTCACCTAATGGTCCAGTCTGCAATGTACTCATATTCTATAATAATTCTTTAATTTTTACTGCAATATATGGTGGATGCTAAGACTCTTCTCTACTGCATGTGGATGGAGGTCTGAAAAATAAAGATAGTGGCAGAAAGGTTAGGAATTTCATGGAAAATTTTCACATTCTTCATCTAGAGATAGTATAAGGTCAGATACTTTTCTTTTTAAAAAAAAAAAAAAAATCACTGTGCCCAGCTAGCATCTTTTCAATGCTTAATGATGTCAGTGTGATGGACATCTGTTAATATAGATCCTCTGTACTGGTGCTCATTTTCGCCTGAATTCACATCTTTATACTCGCTAGGGTAACAGAGGAGGCTGCATAGAAAATGAGTGGAAATCCCAGCAGAAGTGAGCAGAAGTAGCCACATTATCTCAAACTGCTTTTATACCGTTCTGTCACGAGCAGAACCCAGAGGAACATCTAATAACAGGATATAAGGGAATAATCAGCATCTAAGAAAGTTTCTACCTTTATTCAGTTATGTTTGAGAGGAAAGGTCTGCAGAAGAATTCAAATATATTTCCCAAGATCAAGTCTTGAAAAGTCCTGATGAGATGCCACCTAAGTCTCAGCCACAGAGACACAGAAATCTCTCTGGGGCTGCTGTTCAAATCCTCCAGACCTTTAAAGTGCTTTGGTGAAGGACTTCAAGGAAGTTTCTCAGTGAAAATAAAATTAAGCTGGTCTCAGGCCTAAGCATTTTCAAGGCATAAAGTCAGGGATTCCTCCACTTCTGTTTGCCTGAAGTGAAACATAACAGTTTGTCCCATTTTAAATGTCTCATGGATTTTCGTCATTTTAATTCTTTTTGTTATTGTGTATTCTTATTTATGTAAGTGTCATGACAGCCTCTAGATGCCTCTAATGGCACCTAGATGGATTAAGTAGATTAAGTTTTTGGTTAGGTGCTTGCAGTCTTTACTGAGTTTACTCCAGTGTTCATGCTGGCTCCAGCCTACAGCTACTACTGAAGAAAAACTGAGTGATGCTAAATTACTTTTCATTTTACACTTACTTATAGGCCGATATTGGTCACAGATTATTATGAAGAGCAATGTGGTCAATAATTTCTTTAGGCTATTTTACTGAACCTTTTCCTGTTACTGTTGCATGTTGTGTTTGCACATAAATTGATGTCACTTCAGCTTGTTATGAAATACACAAAGCAGTGCTTTCTAATTAAATATTGTATAAGTTTATAAAAGCATTGTATCAAAGTACCTTTCTGCAATTGTGGTAAATTTTGCAACCTTCATATTTTTGTATTACTTTTGATTTTATTAGAAGCTTAGAGATTTGTTTTATAGCTTCAACATGTGTTTATCATTTTCTGAAAGTTTACAAACTTACAAAGATATGTGATCTTTTATATAGAAAGTTATCAGAATCTCATGTTATAGGCAGGCCAAGAAAGAAAAAGGGAAGAGGCTACTGTTACTTGGTGTCCTATTTCCTTTTCTCTTTAATGATGCTGTTTCTGACAGAGAAAATGTGAAATAACGATAGACTGGAATAGCCTTTGTCCACTCTTCATGTTTCTTACACAAAGATGATATATTTAGCAGAGGCATGAAGTGCCACCATAATGGACTTACAAAAAGGATGTGTATGCTTCTAAAACATGTCATTGTAATGAACTGCAAATTAGTAAAATAAAACTACTTTGATATGAAGATGGATCTTTTTTCGAGCATTAAAAGAAAACATTTATGCAGGGAGTAAAGTGGAAGGATGAACAGATGCCCTTGAAGTAAAATAAAACATACTAGTAAACATATCACTATGCACAGAAGTTTTGTTCACAAGTTATTCCCAGAAAAAAACAGGGATTGTGAAAAGCTGTGATATCTGAGCAAACATAATTCAATGCAACAGTTTGTGATTCCTTTTTCATTTCTTACTTTTCCTGAGTTCTTTTGAAAATGTTCTAGGTTATTGATGTACAATTTGCCAATGTTAAATTTCTTTCTACAGCTTCTACTCAGTAAAGTAACTGGGTAGCATTAGTCTTGCTTTGCCTCATTAACCAGCTATCTAATTCCAAACAAACTGACTGTGTGTTAACAGGCTGGGATGACATTGCTTTTTTTTATGTTATTTAGCATGATAAAGTGAGATGATTCTCATCAAATTTTCAAATACATAAAAATGTTTTATTAAATTGAAAGTTTTCTTGAACTATATCTACAGAAATTATAGATTATACCCAAACATCACATGTTGTGCCTACTGTGTATACATGGTGTTGGATGGAGAGCTCTGGATGTAGGCTCGGGATTTCCCTTTAAATCTGGTAGCAATGTATGATTCATATATTTAAGGAAAAAAACCCCACATTGTTTTAGATGAACACTCTCTTGCAGCTGGTATTCAGTAGTCCCTGTCTATCTGCATGCCTGATTGTCTGATTTATGTGGATTCTCTCAGCCTATTCCTAATATATTTCTATATTCTTTGCTCCTAAGGTCTTCAGGTTAGCAACTAGTTCTCTGTCACATGTTTGGGAATTCCCTAGCTAAGTAGAGCTAAGATATCTAGAGGTAATTATAGCACAACTAATAGGTAATAATGGCAATAATGACAATATTTACAAAACATTTTTTACTTACTTGGAATGATTCTTTTTTTTTTTTCTTTTAGATAGCAATTTCCTCAGGTGAAGACATCTTGAATTTTGTATCATGTTGAATACTAGGACTGACAGAACATTTTGTCCTCTAAAGCTCTGAAAAAGAACCAGCAAATTTGGAAACTGAATGAATTATGATTTGGGTCAAAACAGAGCTTCACCAAATTTCCAGTCCCAACACTGTTGGGGAGCCCTAGGAAAATGAGTTGGTTTCATCTCATCTGTATGTGTGCAGGGCATCTACATACAAAGTAGTCATCTGAGATTCTCATTATGCTTTTGCCCAGCAGGGAAGAAGAGGCACTGTAGAGTGTGACTCATCTAACTTACTTTAGTTATTTACTTCAGCATTCACGCCCCAGAAGCACGCATGGCTTCCCATCACCTACACATGAAATCTATACGAATATTGCAAAGTAGATGTGTCAGCAACTGTACTGCCAATATCTAACATTAGGAGAAGGGAACATTGCTCCCTGTATCTCAAATAGGAGATGAGCTCTCCACCCCAACAGCTGTTGAAACAAACTTCCTACCAGATTCACATTTACTTACCTGCTAAGACTCAGGTAGGCTGCAGCAAGGTGCATAGAGCACCAGACAGAAAAATGAATTAGTTGCATCACATGGATTGTCTGCTTTATGGTGCACAGCTAAGGCCAAGCTGGAACTGTTTAACTGCCTTATCTCTGCTTTTTCATACTTGCAGATGCTTGGGAGGGAGGGGGTTGAAACAGTAACCTAAACTCTGAAATTCTTGTCTGCCTAACATTTAGGTTTCCTCAGATCTGCCTCAGATCTCTTTTATGAGATTTCCCTTTGGCTGCTTACAATCTTCACTTCCCCACCTACCAATGAGTTTGTCTATGAATTTACAATTTCTTTTAACTGTTAATATTTTTATCTCTGGAGGAGATTCCAGGCCAGCTGAAACATGCAGAATTGTGGGTTCACCTCAGCAAGGGATTTGACCGGAAATGTCATGGTAGACAACATCCCTGGCTCTCCCCTCATCCTTTCGTCTCCCATCATAGAAGGCCATCATAGAAGGTCAGGTTTGTCAAACACAGCTTCCCCTTTTTGAATCCATGCTGACTAGTCCTGATCACCTTCTTTTCCTTGATATACCTAGAGAGAGTCCAAGCCTAGAGTTGCTCTATGACCTTTTCAGGAACAGAAGTGAGGCTGATGGGCCTGTAGTTTCCCGGGTCCTCCCTCTCACCCTTTTTGAAGACTGAAGTGATGTTCGCTCCCTTCCAGTCCTCAGGCACCTCACCTGCTCCCCATGGCCTCTCAAAGATGATGGAGAGCAGCTGAGCAATAACCCCCACCAGGGCCCTCTGCGCTTTTGAGTGCATCCCATCTGGGCCCATAGATTTATGGGTGTCCAATTTGCCTAGATAATCTCTAACTCAATCCTCCTTGACCATCAGAAAAGCCTTTCTTTCCCCTGGTTTTCTCTCTTGTGTTCAGGCTCTGTAGTTCATGGGGACTAGCCTTAGCAGTGAAGACAGAAGCAAAGAAGGTATTTAGTAACTGTCGTCTTTGCATCCTCTGTCACCAAGGCACCCATCCCTTCCATTAGCAGGCTCACATTTTCCCAAGTCTTCCTCTTGGTGCTGTAGAGGATCTTCCTGTGTTTCTTGACACCTCTGCTAACTTTAATTCCAAATGGGCCTTGGCCTTCCTCACCAAATCCCTGCATTTTCTGACAATGGTTTTATTTTTCCCATGTAGTTGAACCCGTCTTCCACATTATGTATATTCTTTTTTTTCTCTTTAATTTTTCCCAAGAGCTCCTTGCTCATCCACACAGGTCTCCTGCCTCCCCTTGCTTGACTTATTTCTTGCAGGAATGCACCAATCCTGAGCTTGGAGAAAGTTCTTCTTGAATACTAGCCAGCTCTCCTGGATCCTCTTTCCTTCTAGGACCCTGACCCAGGCATTCCTCCAAGTAGGTCCTTGAAGAGATCAAAATTAGCTCTCTTGAAGTCTAGGGTTGCAATCCTACTTCTCGCCCAACTTCCTCCTCAAGGAAATAAATCCCACAGAGGATACAGGTATCTTTGCTCAGATTTAATCTACATTCAAGCGTTACCCCATGACTGAAGGGAATTTATCAGTTGTAAGTGATAGTGATAATAAAAGATGACAATAACTTTAAAAAGTTAAGATAAATGAAGTTCAAGCATTTCTAGGCTTTCATATGGATTCTTTATTTTTTTTTTATTAATTTCATTGTTGGTGTTGTTTTCTCTTGTATCATTTTATTAGCTTTGCTTGTATCTACTTTATAAACTTTTCATTACACAGACTTGTACTAGGCTTTGTACTGTTGCGTAGATATTATTGGCTCGTAAATAACTTAGCCTCCAAAACAGCTATGCTAAAATAATTCATCATTTGAATCTCAGTACGGAAATATATTTAAGCACATGCTTAACTTGAAATGAGTCAGTGCAGCATTTGGATGCTAGAATATTTGGAAGAAGTTTACTGCTAACAGTGCTGAAAGAAAGGAAAAGGTCATTGTTCTCTCACTGTTAGGCAGTCATACTAAAATACCTTACACACTAATATGCTCCTGTTGTTTCACCACATAAAAGATGAGTTTGGGGAAGATAAAAAAAAGCAGCCAAATTTATCAACATAGATTTATTTATTTTCAGAAGTGGCATGAGCATGTGGGAACTCAGCAGGAGACATTAAATTTTGCTAATTTGAACCTAGATCTGACTTGCAGTGATGGGTAATAGCCAAGGGCAAGTTCCCTTTCAGATCATAGCAGGACAAATAGAAAATACAAAACAAAACAAAGTAAAATAAAATATTAAGAAAAGGAGCAAACTATAATTCAGTTCACAAGGAATTTAATTGCCCAGATTCTCAGAGAAGGCATTCAGCAGGAATTGAACTCTGGAAGGTCCATGAATCAGCCGTAGTTCCCAGACTTTGAGCTGTCTTTGCTGTCTAAATTTCTCTTCCTGAGACTACAAGAAATCATCTAAAACTTTGTGCCTGAACCTCTGCCGATGTCCCGGATATGATGCCTACATCATTTCTGCTTCCTGGTAGGTGTTCTCAGATCACAACCAGCAGGTCAAGTCTTGCATAGAGCTGGACTACAAATAACTAAAAAGCTGAATTTCTGGGTCTATCAGCCTACTGCATTTCAAGAGTGTAAAGTTGCATTGATACTAACTGCATATTTCAAGAATATGCTAATAGTGTCTAAATATAATATGTCAACCTTCCTTTTACCTGAGCTTCTCATGACTGTCATCACAATAAGATAATATTTCCATCATCATAGAATTCTGGAAACTCATGGTGGTAATAACAATATTTTGCCAGAAGAAATAATGCATTTATCTAAACATGACCGGCTTGGATGAAAGGGTTTTTTTTCTCCTCTGTAGAAACTTACCCTATGGCCATTCTCAAGCCAACATTTTGTTGCAGGTTGAGACTGCTGGTGCAGAGCTGTCTGAAAATAACAGAGATATTTTAGACAGAGAAAAATGTCTACATTTAGATGTTTATTCATATTAGTAAGCAAAGTCCATTTGTTTAAATAAGAAAAAAATGGAAAAACAAACCATTAATGTTACTGATGAGGCTAAAGTACCATTATCACTTTTAACTGAGAGAAGGGAAGAAAAAAGGTAAGAGTAAATCACTTTATATTTAAAACTAACCTTGATTTACTTTCAATTCTTAAGACAGACAATTTCACTGCTCTTGAAATTCTAAAGGTAAATTTCTCATTATATTCCAAGTAATAGATCTTGAGTCTAATATTTTGTTTTGTCTACCAGAACAGAATGCTTCACTACTTTGCATGTTTCCAAAGGATGGAATATTGACATCAAATTGATCAAGTATGTGTAAAAGGAAATACCTCCTCAAAGCTGAAAACAATAGTGTCTGTTATTTAAAATAATAGTAGTAAAATGGCTATAAAAGTTAAACAGTCAGTTCAAGACAAAATCAAAATTTAGCACATATTACATATGTGCTTTATAGATATTATTGGCAGGGACAGTTATTTTGAGGGTTATCCAATACTTGATCTATATTTAACCTTTAGGGATGACATTTCTAGGTTGCAGTTTTTCTGTTTTTTTGCTTATGTACCGTATCTCCATATTGCGCTATAGTAGTTAAAAGTTTTGAATAGCTAGGTTTTATCTTTGTAAAAGAAGGTCTTTCTGTGGCAGCTCCAGCAGATAAACTCAAAATTGACAGAGGTCTAGTGTTGACATCTGAGTAGCATAAATATGTTACACTTCTGGAAATTTCACAAAGCTTGGAATATTGCTAAAACACATAGAAAATAGTACATTGAAGTCAAGGATACACTCTTTCTTGTCAAAATGCATCTCTCTGTTTAGTGAGGAAGAAATTCCAGTATTCTGCTAATAAAGGACCCTGTTACTTCAAATAATAAATATTTACAATACTTACGTTGGATGGCTAATTGCTTATAAGCCGTTAAAAAAACACAGCCCTTAAAATCTAAAAACAAGATGGAATTTTCATTTCTCCAGCATCCAATTCTGCTTTGAAAAGCCAGTAATAAGACAGAGAGCTACTGAAAAATTTCAACAGTTTTATCCAAGCATCCACAAATCAACTCCAAGCTCCTTGTTGAATATCTCATGGGGGTACATAGTGACCTTCATTGCTATGCACTTACTAGTGGCCAGCCAGGTCTGTGAGCATCAGCAGTGTAATGTTATGAGCTTATAAATGTGAGCTGATGCATAACATTACCTCATAAAAACATCCTGTGCAAAACTTCATACAGAAGTAACTGATTGCCCTGTGTAGAATTTGAACCTGATCAGGGTAAAAATAAGAGAAAATCCTAAAGGTATTATATTCTGAAGTAAGAAAATCCTGAAAACTGTTGGCAGAGATATGTAGTGTATCCTAACAAAGAAATAAATAAGGAAAAGAGGAAAAAGAAAATGGGAAAAAAAAAAGGAAAAAGAAAAAGATACTCTAGTTTGACAAGAACTATTAACTTATCTATAGCTATTCTAAGAATTTTCCAGGACAACAATTGCATCTTGGTATTTTAGATTGTATTTTGCAGATTCGATCTTGCATACTTTCTTTTCTTCCTTTTCCTCTATTCTTTCCATCTGCCATGGGGATGTTCAGTCTCTTAGGAGGATGAGATTTCATAATGCAATAACTGGCACTCAGAACAAGCTGGATAACATAGAAGCAGCCAGGAACTGTAGTGGTCCAGAAAAAGAACAGCAGGTGAAGTGATTTATATATTGCTTCCATTTATGATTCATCTTTTTCTTTCTTACTTAATTCTGAGCAGATATACTTCAAAAACTTTATTTCCTGTGAGAACAAAAAACCATGAACAAATGCATTTTTTCTTTATTGGCTATTCAAGAGAGCATGTTTGTTTGCAGTTCAGATTTTTTCCCATAGTTATATTAATATTACATAAAAGATTTTTAGACTTAACACTAGCTGCAATTGTTTATATAAAACCACTACAGGATTATTTCCAAGAAAGCAGCTGAGAAAAAATGCGCATATTTAGAGCAGGTTTTTAAAAGTACAATTTGTTGTGCTGTTCATTTATTCTGATTTGTATATTGGCTTGTTTCACCATGACCTGCTAAGATGATCCTTATGAGAAACAAATGATTTGCTCTGCATATTTTCCATACTTTTATAACTGATCTTAAAGCGCTTGTTAATATTTTCAAAAAGACTGATTGAAAACAGCTATAACCAATGCAACAAAGTTTCTAGGCACTGCAAAACCTAAAAGATATGTATTTATCCCAGCAGAGCGATTCATACCTGTGTTGAGGCCTTGAGTTTTGCAAATCAATAGTGAGGAGATGCAAAAGAGGTTCAGAATGCAGTTCAGAAAATCTCTGTGCTGGGAGTGGAATCATGGAGAGCCATGTGAGCTTCCTTCCTTCCCTGGGACATATCTTTAACCATTGTGATGCTTGCTAGGCAGCAATCCTTGGCTACCTTCAGCTTCAGGTGTCCCCAATTGACAAGCTTAGGAATACTGGTAAGTGGGGCAGTGTCCAAGAAGCCCCCTCTTTCTTGCCATGGGATGGCAGTGGTGTCATGAGGATCATGAGTCATGGCACCAGCAGAGCTAGTGATATGAGCTGGCCCTCAATCCCTTTCATTTGGGCAAGCAGGTGGGAGGATTTATGCTTGGAAAATTTATGGTTTTTCGATTAGTCATTGTTAACAGAGTCCCAAAGACTTGTAGCCAAGTTCTTTCTACAATAAAATAGCCCTTCTCCTTTTGCTCTTTCTCCTTCTGGCTTCACAATTTAAATAATTATGGAAATGTGAAGACTTCAGTGGAAAAATTGGAGAATATGTGAAACTGGAATAGCTGCCTGCATGGGGTTAAGGCACAGCCCTTAGCTCTGGCAAATCTGGGCCTGGGTCCTTCTCTTGTGCTGAGGTGGGCAAGCATCTGCAGCCCAGAATTGGGACTTCCCAGGCAGGGAGTCTTGGGAAAGGTGCTCATATTCTGGAAGCAGAGGGATTTTTGAAAAGCATAACCACTACTGACCTTAGCACCCACTCAACAGGCTGGATCTTTTGGAGGATTGAGGGGTTCATCTGCCTATATGAGGGGCTTTTAAAGATGTTCAGCACTGAAAGTTGGGCATTTGTAGAATTTAACATTCACCTGGAAAGCTCTAGACATAACTCATCTGGACCACAGGCTGGGTCTCTGGTAATCAAATTGTGGCTAAGTGTTAGGAATGTGTTATTTTTCCCATTTATGACAAGATCACATTTTAATTTATTTTACAATCACCAGTGCATAGTCTTTTTATCCTGTTGCAATAACCACAGATTTGAGGAAAGATCGTTTCACATTTATCACAGGCCTGTGTAATATGTTTTCTAAAGACATGCACTGTTATTTAAATTCCGTTGAAATGTAATTTTAATATCCTGCAGCATCCACAGTTGTTCACTGACATTTTTACCAACCGTTTGGAAAACCTAAAGTGAGCTTCTGTGACAGTCACAGATATTGTTTTCTCCGTGCTGACTGCTTCTCTGGGCCATATATTCCTGGTAGTATCAATGCTCCTGAAGAAATACAATCTCAGAAGATGCCTCTGAGGATTGTTTAGACTTTGTTTATTTGTAGAGAAGAAAGGTGATCTGAACTGGTTTGTGAAGCCGTAGGAAGATTGGGGAAAATGGTATCGCAGAGATATCAAGCTGGCAGTTTGGACATCTCACTCCGTGTGCAAATAAGGTACTAGTACAAAGCTTTTTTGTAAAAAGCAGATTATATGCATAATTTAGCTCCTGAATAGACTGTCCACGAATGGATGATGGCAGGTAGCCAGACAATGTTCTGACATAATTTTAGAAAGTATTGGCTGTGTCTGGTAACCAAGGATTAATGACAAAAATTACTCTCTCCCTAAAATACTGTACAGGCTGCCACAGTCACTAGAGCCTTAGATTTCTTTACCCACAGAATCACAGAATGTTTGAGGTTGGAAGGGACTTCTAGAGATCATCTAGTCCAACCCCCCTGCTCCAGCAGGGACCCCTAGAGCACGGGGCACAGGGTGGCATCCAGGCGGGTTTGGAAGATCTCCAGAGAAGGAGACTCCACAGCCTCTCTGGGCAGCCTGTTCCAGGGCTCCATCATCCTCACAGTAGAGAAGTTCTCCTTCATATGGGGATGGAACTCCTGTGTTTCAGCTTGTTCTGTTTACCTCTTGCCTTGCCACTGGCCCCCATCAAGAAGAGTTTGGCCCCATCCTCTTTACATTCTCCTCTCAGGAGTTTATACATATTGAACAGGTCCCCTATCAGTCTTCTCTTCTTCAGGCTAAAAAGGCCCAGCTTGTTTAAATTCTCCTCGTACAATAGGTGCTCCAGTCCCTTAATCATCTTTGTTGCTCATTGCTGGACCCTCTCTAGAAGATCCACATCCCTCTTGTACTGGAGAGTTCAGAACTGCACCCAATACTCCAGGTGCGGCCTCACCAGGGTTGAGCAGAGGGGCAGGATCCCCTCCCTTGACCTGCTGGAAACAGGTCATTCCTCCTGGTTGGCTGTTAGGGCACATTGCTGCCTCATGGCTACCTTGCTGTCAACCCAGACTCATAAATCCCTCTCTGTGGAGCTGCTTTCCAGCAGGGCAACCCCTAATCTCTACTGGTGTCTGGTGTTCCAGTGCAAGAGGGTGAACTCTAAACCTCCCCGCACTCTTCCAGTTTGCAAATGTGAATCTCTGTGGTGTTTGTTCATCAAAGAAGAATGAGCTCTCCTTGTGCCTGACCTCCCTCCTGCATGTTACTCGTTGCACTAGAGCTCAGATTTTATTTCGCTGCAGCGCAAAGAAAGCCAAAAAAAGGGACAGATAGCAAGGACAACTTCTTTGAGATGAATTTAAAGAAAACAAAAGCAATAACAAAAATCTTTCTGAGGATCCTGAGAAACTTCCAAAGAGTTGTTCGTAGGTCTACAGCTATCTTTAATATTTTATTTTTAATCCTTCTGACATTATTCAACTGCTAAAGATTTGACTTGGGTTTTGTTTGAAGATGGTAGGAAGCTAAACAGACTTAGTCCAAAGTACTTTCTGAGAAGTGATATTAGGAAAGAAAAAATTAAACAAAAAATTACCAAGTAAAAAAAAATGCTGTGGGTAGTGGACCATTGTCAAAACTGGGATACAAACCAAAGGAATCTTACTGGTGGAAACATATCAAAATATAATGGGGGAAAAAGAAGAGAGATGACATTGATACTGTCTTTTTTTTTTCTTTTTCTTCTGTGTAACTTTATTCAGTGAAGAGATTATTCATTGAATTCCTCCAATTCTATTACGTACATTTTAAAAAAATAGTGGTATCATCAGGGAGTTAATTTAATACAGCAAATGAATTTAATAGAGCATTTGAAAACTAAGGCCAACATAAAATCAGTAAATTCTTACTTTGAGGTACTGATTTTCACATAACTACCTTCCAGTTGCCTTCAGTGTTGGCAGTTCAGTTCTCACAGTCCTGTTCAGTACCTTCCTACTCTTAATTCTACAGTATATATATATATTTTAATGAATATCGATTATAAGGAGAACACATTTTAAGGGTCAGTCTTTTTTAGCTGTGTTCTTTAGCTGTGACAGGCTAATGTATTGTTTTGCAGCAACTAAATTTGTAATTACAATCAAAGTACAGCTCACTTCTGTGCATGCCACAGCTTTGCTACTCTGTGTTTCTTTAGGTATGTGTGAATAGAAAGAGCTCTTTTCAGCACTGTTCACATTTTTTTTTCCATTCAAACCAGAAATGCTGGTTCTTGATCAACTAATGGTATACTTTGTTTTTCTAAATAAGATAATGATAAAGAATTAGTAGTGCAAAATATGATTTTATGAAAAACAGATCAGGGTTCATCTTAGGAACTTTCTTTCCAGGTCCCATCTCACTCCATCTTTCCCATCTAACAGTTCTACTGCTGACTCAGAGAAATTACTGCAGCTCCTGATTGTTTCCACTATGCCATCCTGTGTACAAGTGGTTTCCGACATAGGAATGTGTCAAATTCAATCTTTTTTCGTATATATTTAATTATATAACATAAATGAAGAACAGACTTGCTCAGGGTACTAGAAAAAAAAAGCAACTTGATGCTTTTTGGGCTTATCCCAAGATTTTGTGATTGCAGCTTTCCCTGTTCTTTCCAGCACCGATATCTTGGATGCAATTTAGGCACCAATCCTTAAAAGTCTTAGACATTATTCAGTATTGCAACACCTAATCCTCAGTGGCTTGATGCCCAGTAGACTGTTTAACCCTGAGTCAAATGCTCTGTTCTTTAGCGATGGGGAGAACATTGTAGCAATAGACCAACTGGGGAGGCACCATCTAAATTATCCTGAAATGAAATCCCCAGGAGAGAAATGAAAGAAAGCTATGCCTGTGTGTAATAAAGAGGAGTGCTGAGCCTTTCCCTGCCCGCTTCCAGATTCTCAAGTTTAACTAATGATTTCTGCCTGTGGAGGCACAGATGTTGCTTTTACCATCAGCGCTGAGTTTAGACAAACTACAAGTGGACCTGAAATTTTTCCATCGAGCTAAGTTCAAACTGAGTTACTGCAAATAAGATTATGATCAAGGATGATTCATTTCGTGTTTAATCGTCAAAGTAAATGAGGAATTCAGTGTTATTTCTATGACAGCTTTCAGTGCATTGGCAGTATGTTTCTTTTGCAGTGTCAAGTTGCTGAGTCCTTGGAGGACCAGCAGCCCAGAGTGGAAAGCTGCCTTTAAGTAGAGCATAATAAAGAATTCATTTGCTAAGCTTATAAGCATTATCTCTTTTTCCTACCCTTTCTCCACCTCTAATGAGATTTTCATGCTGCAAAATTTTGCTTTTGCAGTTGATTGAGCTACAGCAATTCTTGATATAATCTTAAGCAGCACAGTATAACAGACCTGGAACACTTACAAATGAGAAAATAGTATTCCCTTTCATAGAGGCTCCCCACCAAGAGATCATCTGGGTCATATTTCTCTGTCTGCAGCAGAGATACAGGCAACCTAAAAGTCAGGCATTTGTTTCCATCAGGTATCCATCACTGATTCCTAGGAAGCTGAATATAATTTAGGAATAGGAAGAGTTGAGTATAACTAGTAGGGACAATATTTTGCTGTCTTGTGTTATATCTTGCAGCCCAGTGAGCAACTAGTATATTATATGTACTAAGCAGTGCACAAAAGCAAACTTCTGACTTTAAACAGACTTTAACATTTCCCTGTGTTAACTTATTACTTTAAAAGTAATCTGCTAATTATCTCTGTATAATCTGCTACTGCAGAATAGAAAGAAGTAGCTCACTGAGGAATGTAAACAGCCTAAATTTAAGATTCTGCCTCTTAAATGCATAATCAGCAATTGTGTCTGTGTGTCTGACATCTTTCGGTAAATGTGTTACGATATTTCTTTACACTTCTTGTTTTAACAATTTTCTCACCAGTAAAATCATTGGCTATCGAAGGCACAGGATTTGAAAAGGGGATTTCCACAACAGATGAACTGCAGCTACATTTCTACCAGTAATTGAAGCAGGTCAGGGACTATTCTGAGGCCCACAAGGTGCCTGGCAGAGAACGGCTTGTGTGCACCCAGCTGAAATCCCTTAGGCCCCAAAGCTTCTTATTTGTCAGCAACATCAGCCCAGGCAGGTCCCAGCTCAGCCTGGGCACTGTCTCAGAGCAAGCTGGCTGTCTTGGGCCAAAACCCTGCTGAGGAGCAATGTGAACAATTCAGCTGGATACAAGTGCCAGATTCCCTCATGTGGTCTAATTTGCTAATATAGGCAAAGCAGACTACATTTATGTGATAATACTGCACATTTTAATCATGCATGTTTTAATCAATATTCACTGGGAATATAGTTTTTCTTTTTTTTTTTTCTTCCTCTTTAACTTAATTGGCATCAAGTTTTAGGCCTAATCTTCCTTAGAAGATTGGCATTTCATGTGGAATGTAGTATGTTTCCAGCCTGGGTAATGTTAAAAATCCTTACTCTGTCTGTGTGCCTGAGGTGTGCAAGCGATATTAGTAATAGTAATATCAGGAAGGGGAGTCATGAGCTGTGGTTTAGCAAATTTTATTGAATTTGGTTAGCTTTTAACATAAACATGTGAAAAAGAAAGCAAAATTAATACAGATAAATCCAGCCTATCCCTGATACTTCTATTCAGAAAAAGACATTTCAAATCATAGTTCAGATATAAGGGCATTTGGGAAATCCTGAAAATAGAAAGAGATATAGAAAGAGATGTACAATAGAGAATGAAAGCTTAAAGGTAATTGAAGTGAAATATGGTGGAATGAAAAGAGAAGGTCAATTCAAAGGCTTAAAGCACTGAATTTCAGAAAGCACTGCTCAAGTTTTGATAAGAATAGAGGACAACAAAAAAACATGGCTGCATTTCCATTTTTAAAGAAAATAAAGGAATATTGTATTTAATTTCCTTAGTATGGTTAATCAGTTAATGAAGGATGCAGTGTGTGATATTCTGACCCCTAGCAAAAAAAAAATAAAAATAGAAAAGAATAAAGGCTTCTATTTATTTATTTATTCATTTGATAAAGAACAATGCTGCTCTGTATATTGGAGTTTTCAGTCACCATGGCAACATTCTGTAGATTCAGGGCTCCTAATTCCAGTTCCTGATTCCCTATGTCCCAGTCATAGTTTAACTATTTGTCAAGGCAAGACATTGTCTCTCACACATGTGTCCACTATAGAGTAGCGACTCATTGGTTTCTGAGCAGAGAAAACTGACACCTTTGGGCCAAAAGGCTCATAGAATGGATTGTACTCCAACATCAATAAATAGGGATCAAGGACTGAAAGACAGCGCACGGGGAGTCAGCTCTCATGACAAGAGTGAAAGGTCATGATAACAAGGGAGAGATGCTGAAAAAATCAGATTATGCTAGCACCAATCTGATAAAGCTGAATTAAAGTCTATAGTCTAAAGTCTATTACCATTTTCTCCTATTGCAAACATAGTATGGAGTCTTATAGTTTCATAATTCATGAATAGTCTGTAAAATTAATAATTTACAGAAATTCTTTAAAAATTGCCTCATTCACATTTCTAAGGACTGCCAGATAGGATTTTTTTTTTATTTCATATGAACAGAAAACAAAAAATCTTTGCTGAGAATACAAGAATAATTATATTCTTATATTTCTTTAAGAAACGCAGCAAAAAATGTTCTCTGTTGCAGTCGGCTTTATCTTTTCCTCTCTTTCTAACAAAATATACTTTCTACATGGATGCCTACAGAATATATCAGAGTGACATTTACATAGCACCGTGAGGATTGTTGTTAGGAAAAGGAAATCAATTTGTGCTGAAGAAGATAGAAAGATGTGAGAGCAGCATGCAGCAATCACTCTGAATACTTATGCCGTGTAGCTGACTTCACTCCCACTCTTTCTTTCCTGCACAAGGACAAGACCTTGGTGCCTAAACAAACTACTGTGGAGCTCCAGGAAGCATCACTCATTGAATGCATCCCTGAAGATTCAAGGTTGAAACCCTTAGGTATAATTTGCAGGAGATTTCTGTACTGGAGTCTGAATGTTGTACATTTACATAAAATTTCCATTCAAATTTTACTTATTCGTGAATTTCTATCGATGGTTTTCAAGCTAAGCTTGCCTCTTTTTTGCTCACTTTCCATTTATTTGTTCTGCTATATGTCCCCAGCTAGCAGATATTTCAATATTATATTATTTCTTTCTGAAGTATTACTCAGTTTATGCTTCTCATTCTTTTGGCTTTTTTGATGGTTCTTACAATAATGCTAGAACAATAGGAAAGTATTTGTAAGCCATATCATTGTCAACCAACACATCATCACAGATGCAAATTTTATCCCAAATTAGCAAATGTTATTCTAATGACTAAACTATAGTCTGTCAAGAAGCCGATAACCTTTTCATCTTAATCCTGTTCTTTCTTTCAAGTTTTAAATAATGCCCTGACTCATCGAAAAGGATAGGCAGACAGACAGGTATTCACTGCAATATGTTTCCCAGTCTCTTCTCTCTTTTGAAGTCTACTAATAACACACAAGAAAATAATAAACCTGGGGAAAAGATCAAGGCTGTAATTTGAAATGAGGAAATGAAGTACTACTGAGAACAGTGACAGATGCACTTGTTTGCAGGTCATTTTAATTCTATATTCTCTATGCACAACTCTGTTTAGAGATAGATTTTGCTGGCATTATACAACATTTTAGTTGAAGGAGCTAGATCTAATACCAGAGACAGATTAGCTACAGATGTACAGACAGGTGTTCTGGGGAACCTGACTCATGATTTACAACTGTCATTGAAAAGGCTTGTGTGCACAGACATTTTCCATTACCTCAATGAAAAGTGACCAGGAAAATAACATAACTCAAAGTGACGCAGTAGTCTGTAGTCATGAGGAGCTATCAAGAGCAGATGGAGGGAATAAGAGGCAAAATTAGACTTGCAATAAATGAAGCAACTAATGGTAGGGCATAAGTATAGTCTGGCTTTGGGTATAATGTGAAAATATTATAGTGTGCTTATAATTAGAGGAGTATAAAGTAGATGAAAAGCAGGCAGGATAAAGATTTGATAATCTTTAATAAATATCTACCACCAAGATGATACCTTCAAAGATACCTTGCTGAATTCTCCCTCAGATTAAATATTACTCATTCTTATAGAGGTTGTGTCCATATAAGCGTATATAACTAGTACTGGGAATCATATGAGAATTCACAAAGGTCTCTCTAGTTATTTCAAGACAGCCATAGCCTGCTGATTTTGCTGAGGCTTCGAGGACCAGACAAATCATCCAGACTTTGAAAACCTATTACGACATGGATTTATTTTTTTTTTTTTATAAAGCTCATAACTTGCAGAAGAATTTCTCTTTACCTTCAGTCATACGGACCTGAAATAGTAGTTTTCAGGCAAGAATGTATTTCAAGCCTGAAATCAATAGTATTTTTGCCTGACCAGCCTCTATCAGCAGAGAGAAGTTGGCTCATTTGCAATTCTTGGAGTTGGGCAGATTTTCCCGGCCAAGGCTGCTAAGCTGTGTCCATCTTAGATGGTCAGAAAGTATAGGCTTAGAAATGACTCTAAGTCAGTGCTAACCAGTTACATTTACCAGTTACCAGCTGTTACCTGTGCTATCACTATAAATACTTTATCACTGTAACTTCAGCATTTGGCCCCATTTAACACTCCCATAAAACATGATATCCTTGAACTATAAAACACCTCTTTTTATGTGCCTGAGCAAAACTATGAGCATGTACCATATAGTTTTCTCCTTTTCTATTTATAACATTGCTGCACTGAGTGACCTCAGCTACTGAAAAAGTTGAAATGTCTTACGTTTTACATTACATACATTTATGCTTCTAAAACCTGACTATATCTGCCTAAAGGCCACTTTATCCTCCTTATTCCTTTTCTTTAGATTCTGACCTATTTGTGAATTTGTGAATATCCAGTGAAGTTCAGTACACCCATGTAAAGGAAACACAATCTTTCATGGAGCCTGCACCATCTACACAGAACACGAAGCAGCAAGTGAGGGAGCATTCATGTTTGAAAGGTTTCTTCTTGGTCTAATAAACAGGTAGTTTGGGGCTATTGGTCTGTGAACTTTGTGACCAGCAAAGTCTTCTTTTCCAAGGCGTAAAGTTCCTGTTTCCTTAGGAAAAACACAAACTGTTTTTATTGTTTTGTTGCCATATGCTTAGAGATAGATTTTTTTTTTTGGAAGCATTTTTTCATCCAGTTTTTCGCCTTTTAATTGTGTAGTGATGAGCTAAGGGGGAGAGCATGTGGAAAAAAGATTGATAAGGGAGTTTGGTACAATTTAGGGAGAAGGGCAAAAGGACTGAGAGCTCCGTGAAGGGATAGCAAGGGAAGAGGCAGCAGCAGAAGTGAGCAAAACGGCTTGTTAGCACAAAGAAGCCATAAGTTGCAGCTAACACTTAAATGACATGTCTGTACTTTTTAGTCCTTGCTGCTGATCCTGCTGAGATCACAGCTCCTGCTGTTTGAAAACCTATCATTAGAATTCCCTTTTTTTTTTCCCCTAATTGAAATTGGATTTTGACTGAACTGGTTATTTTTTTTTCCCCAGAACCTTTTATTCTCTGAACAAAACATTGGAGTGTCACTGGAAGTCCCCTGCTGTTGCCTCTATATGTTTGGGCCACCCTGCTGGCTCCCTACACTTCTGCTCTTCCACAGACCACTCAGTTCATGGGACAGGGAGGTGTAAAACCTCCATTTGGTCAAGGGTGGCCTCTCCACAGTGCACTCAGCCTGCTCGGTGAGCTGCCCTTTAGTTTTGTATGCACATATTGAGTTTTAAAACCAAGCTGAAAGACATCCTTTGAAATGACTGTATTTCAAGTACAGTCGTTTGCAAAAGGCACTGTTCTGCCTGTAAATAGTGAATTCTCCATATGAACCATAGATTAACACATACGACCTGTGACGTAGAGGGTTTTTTATTTTTTTTTTTTCACATGGAAAGTCTGTTGGTTGCACAAAAAGTGATAAACGTGATAACTGGAGAATACCAAGGATGCAGCAGCCTTTAGGCACGGTAGTACACACTGGAGCACCCTCATGCGCCTTATTATATTTGAAGTGTCTAGTTTGATCTGACTGATAAAGCTCTGTGGCAAGCGCAAGTACCAAAAATCAGACACAGAGATCTGACCCTGAAACTTTGACCAAGACGGACACGGCACAACCCCCAAATACAGTGACCTGGAGAGAGCATCACAGATCTCAAAAACAGCTCTTTTTTCTTGGTGTAGATGTGGGTACAGAGCCACACCACCTTATCCTGCCAGAACTCCTGCTAAATGAGGTCCCAAGGTTAAAACAATTCAAATAAACAGGCCTAATTCTGTTGTCTGGGCGTCCAAATATTTTTAGTATATTACTAGTGTAAGTGAGATCAGAGAACAGGCCTCTTAGCTCAGTTCATTCTGTGGAATTACCCTAGAGTTATATCAGTGAGATTTCAGAATTAGGTCCTTATGAGTGTTTATGGAATTGTCAAAGAAAAAAAGGATGAAAGCAACAACTAAAGATCATCTCAATATTTACTGAAAGGGAAAGAGAGGAGTGTATGAAAACCTGAAGAATACAGAATTTTCTACCTTGACATTTAGCAGTTTTAAACATTTGCATTTGTATCTATAAAATTTAAGTTCCAATTTACATTTAGTCAATATTGTTAGATAACTTATCAGGTAAACAGAGTCTTCTCTCACTTGGTAAGTATTCAGTTTAAAGATATGCTA
Organism: Eudromia elegans; assembly: GCA_003342815.1. Classification (NCBI taxonomy): domain Eukaryota; kingdom Metazoa; phylum Chordata; class Aves; order Tinamiformes; family Tinamidae; genus Eudromia; species Eudromia elegans. The sequence goes on along the minus strand of PTEX01000074.1, from coordinate 1,950,592 downwards.
CATAATTATTTCATTTCTCCTGATCACAGTAGGAAAACAGCTAGAGGAGACATGATCCTGCAGGAGCCGAGATTGGGTGAAAATTGGCAGTAATAATAAACATTCTTCTAACAGTGATACCTTTCCATGGGTCTGGGACACAGTAACATGTTGGTATTAGGAAAAATTGTTCTGTGAAGATCATATTTTAAACGACACATAGATTAAGTGGAAATTTCTTTTACCATTGCTCTCACTGAAGAGAACTTTGGATGAAAACACTGCTAGATTAAAAGTAGAAGGAAATATAGACTTCTCTACCCTTAAAGCCTTGCTGTAAGGACTAATTTTCACCTAATAAAATAAATGTGTAGCTACTCACTTGGCTGATTTCACATTTTACTCTCAGTTCAGAGATTTAAACTCCCTTTTTCAAGTGGGTGCAACATATCTGGGAACCTTCTGGTATAGAAGTTAGACAAATTTAATGTTTTTACTGCAGTCATATTAAGAAAAATACTTTCATTAACTTGAAAGGCAGATTATATATTTCATTGTTGTTTTTTACTTCTGTGTATCAGAGTTCAAGACTTCCCCTGAGAAGGGCATTGGAAATATAGATTAGGTACTTCAGATGAGACAATACAAAAGAGAACACTTCATATCAGTAGAGGACATTATGAGTGTGGCCTCAGGTAAAATGCCTAGTGAAGTTATATTTTGCATGGAATTCTGTTCATGGTTCCAGAATATTATTGCATAATTTGTGTTACAGTCTGTGAAGTACGCAGAAAGTATGAAATAGGAGGTTGTTTTCCACCTGCAGTAGGAAAATTTTAACGCTTATGTTCCCTAGAGCATGGATTCTATTTTATTTAATTAACTCTGGCGTAGAAATTCTATTAACGATATTAGGCTTTAATGCAGCTGTTCTCTCAGGTGATTCCTCTCATAGAAATGCATCTATAACTGCTTTCAATTTTATCTACTTATTTTTAAAAAAAAAAACAAACATATCCTAGACAGCCATTGCCTATCCTAGAATCTCTCTGCTATGCGCAATACACACACATGAAGTTAACAAGTATGGCTCTGATGAAAAAGAAAAAAAATGCAAAGGACCCTGAGGGTCTTTTTGAACCACGACTATATTGGGAATCTTGGCATAATACCCGTAGACAGCGCTACAGGCAAAGTAGAGGTCAGAGGAAATCAGCATAAAGGTATCACATATCAGAGCGGAGAGGAAGACGGGATCTCTAACCTGACCGCTGTATTTAAATGCTTATAGACAGACGTCTCTGCTGCCACTATAGGTAGCAAGGATCTGTGTAATATGGCCAGTAGAATCTGTAGAGCTAACTGTCCACCAGATGCCAATTTTGGAATGAGCTGAAGTGCTCCACAGACAACTTGGTCCAAGGATTTGATTCAGTTGCCTAAATGGCATCTTGACTGGCCTGAGAGGTTACAGGGTGTTCTGCATTGCCTTCACCTGCTAAGCCAGAGAGCCAGATGTCTGCCAGTCTTGTGCAGTTGTCTCAGATATGTAGGGCATCTCAAATGGGACCAGCTGCCTGTGTTTAAATAACTAAATCACTGTGTTTAAATAACTAAATAACTAAATCAAGCTCCACCTCTACTACCTATAATGAAACATATGCCTGCATGTAGCTGGATTATCTGTCACTGTCTTAGATGTAACTATCTAAAATGTGTTGTCTTCCTCTCAAGCTCAAATCACCTATCATTTTACCTTTCATTCATGAACAAAACTAGGAAGGGAATGTCAATTGAACAGCTCTTCTGAGAGAATTCTGCCATGAAGGATCTGAGACACAATTCCAGGGTGATAAGGGACCATTTGTACTTCCATTGCCTACAATTCATTTCTGCTTGTAGTATCTCTAGGATTTAGAGTCTGTGGGTGTTGTACTATGTGGTTCCTTCTTCTTGGGTCTGGCACAATCACAAAAAATATTTGACTCTTTTAGAAATCTCTTCTACAAGTCATAAATCATCCAAGTGGAAGACTTATATAAGCATAGGTCACAAGCTGTCATGGGAAAGCTCCGTCTGTATTGGAAAATCCAATTCACCTGGGAGTTTTCTCTGATATTGAGGCACAGAGTGACCTTGTGTGTGAGACTTTGTATGCATTATATTGAACAGTTCTACCTTGCCAGGCGTGATGGATACATCCAGCCTGATATTAGGAATGATTTCTGGTGTTTGCTAGTTGACAAATATTGATAGGTCAAATAGTTGACCAGGAATCATATCTGAGACTGCTAGTTGGTTTAATGCAAAGCTATATCAGGACAGCCAAATTAGAAGAAAGAATTAAGATAGGGAGCTTTCTCTGGCACTCCTTTCTTTCCATCGTGGACAATGCCACTGGAAATGTGTTCATTCATGAAAGGACTTATTTTCTTCTGCCAGTCTGTCCTAGGAAACAATGACCACAGCCAAGAACTGTCACATCTTACAACTCGTGTGATCCCTTATATGTCATAATCTTCTCTTGTAGTTTTCTTTGAGAGAGGGAAATATGTCAGCCTTTAGGTATCATCAAAGTATTTAGTGCCAGCAAACAATGCGATAGTCAACCAACTGATTGGGAATGATTGTACCCACTGGGACTGAAAATGAACTAATGCACTAATTAATGGGCTACACATATGCAGTAGATATGCATCACAGAATGGCTGAGATTACAAGGGACCTCCAGAGATCATCTAGTCTAACTCCTCTGCTCAAGCAGGGACACCTAGAGCCGAGGAAGTTAAAAATGCAGTTCTCACTGCACTCAAAAGTAGAGCTTCAAAGAGTTGCAAAGTCATATCATTTACAGATCATTTGCCTCCTTTTTCAAAGCACAGATTAATGCTTCTGAAGTGCAATGTGAATTGTGGCAACAGCAACTGCTTTTTGGTAACTTTTTTAAAGTGTCTCTGTGACCTGGACACCAGCTCTGAAAGAATCCTGCAGGACAGCTGATAATTTAAATATTTCTCTTTTTCTAGAAAAACTAACTGAACTGCTCACAAACAGCCCTGGAGGTTCCTGCAGAGCATTGATGATAACTTTTGACACAGGTTAGGGAGGAGCCAACAAGGAGAGATGGGTTTCTGGACCTGATACTAACAAATAGAGAGGGACTTGTTGGAGATGTGAAGATGCAGGGCAGCCTTGGCTGCAGTAATCATGAATTGATGGATTTCAGGATCCAACAAGGAGGAGGCAGGGCTGTAAGTAGCCTTGCAACCATGGACTTCAGGAGGGCCAACTTTGGCCTCCTCAGGGACCTACTTGGAAGAATCCCATGGGCTAGAGGGAAGGAAGGGAGGCCTGAGAGAGCTGTTTAGTATTCAAGCAGCACTTCCTCCACGCTCTATATCATTCTATCCTGATGAGCAAGAAGACAGGCGGTGGCAGGAGGCCTGTGTGGATGAGCAAGAAGCTCCGGCAAAACTCAAATAGAAGGTGGCAGTATATAGAATATGGAAAAAAGGACAGGCCGCTTGGGAGGAGTGCAGGAATGTTGTCAGGGATTGCAGGGATGCAACAAGGAAGGCTAAGGTGCATTTGGAATTAAATTTGGCAAGGGATGTTAAAGATAATACGAAGAGCTTCTTCAAATATATCAGAGGAAAAAGGAAGATGAGGGAAAATGTGGGTCCACTAATGAATAGGATTAGTACCCTGGTTAAGAAAGATGCAGGAAAAGCAGAGTTGCTGAATGCCTTCTTTGCTTCAGTGTTTACCAAGGGCAGACCTCTGGAATCCCAGATTCTAGGGAAAAGAGAAGAAGCCTGGAGAGAGGAAGACTTGCCCTGGGTAGAGGAAGATTGGGTCAGAGTATACTTAGGTAAACTTGATATCCACAGATCCATGGGATGCACCCCAGAGTGCTGCGTGAGCTGGTGGATGTCTTAGCTAAGTCGCTCTCCATCATCTTCAAAAGGTCCCGGAGAACAGGGGAGGTACTGGAGTACTGGAGGAAAACTAGTGTCACCTCAGTCTTCAAAAAAGGCAAGAAGGAGGATCCAGGCAACTACAGGTTAGTCAGCCTCACCTGTATTCCTGTAAAAGTGACTGAATAGCTCATCCTGGCTGTGGCCTCTAAGCATGTGGGGGACAAGAAGGTGCTTGGGAGTAGTCAGCATAGATTCACCAAGGGGAAATCATACTTAACTACATACATACTTAACTGACAGCCTTCTGTGATGGGATGAATGGCTGAGTAGATGAGGGGGGAGCGGTGGATGTTTTCTATCTGGACTTTAGCAAGGCTTTTGAAACTGTCCCTCACAGCATCCTCCTGGGCAAGCTCCAGAAGCATGGATTAGATGAGTGGATGGTGGAGTTGCTTGAGAACTGTCTGGATGACAGATCTTAGAGAGTGGTGATTAGTGGTGCAGAGTCCAGCTGGAAGCCTGTGTTGCCCAGGGGTCAGTCCTCGGCCCTGTCCTTTTCAATTTATTCATTGATGACCTGGATGAAGGGACAGAGGGTCCCCTCAGCAAGTTTGCTGATGATACGAAACTGGGAGGAGTAACTGATCCCCCAAAGCGGGGACCTGGACAGACTGGACAATTGGACGGTGAGAAACCTGATGAATTTCAACAAGGGCAAGTGCAAGGTCCTGCACTTGGGGAGGAATAACCCCAGGGACCAGTACAGGCTGGGAAATGAACTTCTGGAGAGCAGCTCTGCAGAGAAGGACCGGGGTGTCATAGTGGAGGACAAGTTGACCATGAGGCAGCAGTACCCTCATGGCCAAGAGGGCCTATGGGATCCTGTGGTGCATTAAGAACATCTCCAGCAGGTCAAGGGAGGTGATTCTGCCCCACTACTCATCCCTGGTGAGGCCACACCGAGAGAACTGTGTCCAGTTCTAGGCTCCCCAATACAAAAGGGACTTGGAGCTACTGGAGAGAGTCCAGAGCAGGGCTATGAGAATGATCAGGGGCCTGGAACATCTGCCCTATGAGCAAAGGCAAGAGAGCTGGGACAGTTCAGCCTGAAGAAGAAGAGAAGGCTGAGAAGGGATCTAAGTGTCTATAAGTACCTTAAGGGAGGGAGTGAGGAGGATGGGGCCGGCCTCTTTTTGGTGGTGGCCAGTGATTGGATGAGAGGAAATGGCCACAAACTGTAGCACCAAAAGTTCCACATGAACTTAAGAAAAAATTTCTTAACAATGAGGGTGGCAGAGCCCTGGAACAGGTTGCCTAGAGAGGTGGTGGAGTCTCTTTCTCTGGAGATCTTCAAAATCAATGTAATCCTGTGCCACATGCTCTAGGCGACCCTGCATTTGCAGGGGGGTTGGACTAGATTTTCTCTAGAAGTCGCTTCCAACCTTAAGGATTCTATGATTCTATGATTTCCAAAAGGGAATCCTCATTTCTTGGAAATGTCATTCACAGTGCTGGCTGTGCTCTCACATGATAGAGAATTCAAGAGCTCTTCTAGCATCAGATTTAACCTCAGGATTGTGTGATTCTACCACTTATAAACAAATAAATAAGTAAATTGCTCTAGATGTCCCTGCTTGAACAAGGGGGGTTGGACTAGATGATCTCTAGAAGTCCCTTCCAACCTTAACCCTTCTGTGAGTCTGTGACTCTGTGAAATTGAGCATCTTTTGTTATTGATTCCAAAATTTTAATCCCTATTCCAGTTGTTCTTGTAACCTAATGAATCATCACCATCTCACTGTAAAAAGATGTTCTTTGAGCATTGTCATGATTTCTATGGCAAGGGCCAATTCTGAATTGTCAGTGTAATCTTCAGTGTATTTTTTGTGATTACTCTCCTTTTCAAAAGGCTTTATATTGCATCCTGCTGTCAGTAGCAAAGACAAAAGGCTAGAGACAATTTAACAACAGATTTTTATTGTATGGTTGTGAGTGATGCCATTCTGCTCTTGTAGAATAAATGTGTGAATTTAGCTTTTACTCTTTTTGTCCTGGAACATTGCTTATACTCTGTGTGTATGGAAACACATGGAAATGTTGTGCATAAAAAAGCACAAATATATCTTTTGTAGCTTGCAAACTTAATCCAATTCAATACAGTCCAGTTTAGAAGAAAAACACAGGTTTCATATTCTGTTCTTGTGCTACATGATCTCTTTATTTTCTAATGTGTGATCATCTTACATATGGTGATAGACATACTATAGATAGACACACACTAAATTTCATATATCAATAAGATCCTGAAAGTCACAAGTTGTTCTGGAGAATGCAAATTAGGTCAATGGGACACTTACTGGATTTTGAAAATGTGGTATTTGACTCTGGTCTTACTATTATTCTTAGCATTTTGTATGCCACTCATGTGCTAACGTTTGCTACGTCAGAACAGCTTTTCTCCATCGCTCTGGAAGTGCGACTTATAGCTACCCTTTGGGGACCACCTCTGTATCTGAAGGCAGGGAGTGAGAAGCAGCTATGATTACTGTCTGTGATGGTACTTATCAGCTCTCTGCTGTGGAAGAAGTGAACTGCTGGTGGCAATTAAAGGTCATTTGCAAGTGCCTAGCTAGTCTCAACATTTGAGGTGAAATATGCCTGCATAACTCTGCACTGCAGATATCTACACTAGAGCTAGTCAACTAAGTCTTCCTCTTTAGTCTGTAGAGAAAAATGGGTATGGTATTTTGACCTATTTGTGTAGCTACTATAAAGTGACATGAATTAAACATTCTGACAAGCCTTTTCTTTTCATTGCTTAAAAGGAGAAATTAAAGTGACTAAGTCAGATGCATGTGATTTGACCCTACAGCTCAAGTCCTGCTAGTTGGATAACTAGGTGTTGTGGCTATGTTTCACTCTGCTGCAGAAGAAATTCATTTCTGTTAAGATATAGCACATAACTGTTCTTGAAAGAAGCATGTAGCTGGAGAAATGTTACTTTTGAGAATTAAATGAACAATTCATACTTCAATGCTTTGTACTTCAGAAAAATATACATTGATTTACACCAACAAAAATGAGAATGGAATCTGTTATAAATAAAGTTAGAATAAAGCAATTTCTTGATTTATTTTCCATAGTAGTCTTACGAGATCGCTTATCTAAAGCTTGACAAAACTACAATGAAACCGTATATCCTCATCACCAATATCTACTATTTTATTAAGACGCTGAAGAAAATGGAAAGAGAAAAAAATTTACAGTAAAAACTGATGTGGTGGCAGCAGTTATGAGATATTCTGGTTTTATTTCACTAGAGGCAGAGAGATAGCAAGAGAAGTTTTATAAGACTGTGGGGACTCAGTGAGAAGTGAAAGCATTAAATCTCAATGAAAACACTTCCATATATTTATCTTGGAGGACATATAGTTCATGTAAAGACACTAGTTATATAATGGATGGTAGCTTGGAACAAATACAGTATTCTTGAAAATAAAATGATTTTTACAATAGAAGAGGAACTTGGCAAGTAGCTCTTTTGTTTTGATGCTTAAGGCTCTTCCTAATGTAACCTAGCCAGAAAAAAACAATCCTTGCATCTACGCTGTCAGTCTTTAACACTTGTATTTCACAATGATTTTGAAATATCAGTTCTAACGTTTTTAACCTTAGGAGGAAGGTGTCATCAGACAGAAAACAAACAAATTAGAATCCAAGAATGCAGGAAGGATTTGCCAAATGTTAGAAAGAGAATCATTGATATTAAGGGAAAGAGAAGGTTAAAGCAACTCCGGCCAGCACAAGACTCCCACTATTCAGCTAGCCACTATAAAGCAGGAAAGATGTGATATTGAGCTCTTCTGTTCAAACCAAGATAGACAGAATTACTTAGGGCTAGATGTTGAGATAGATGGAAAGTAGAAAGGAGACAGAGAAGGAAATCTTAACCCCTCTCACCTGTGTAGGAAAGAAACACAGTTTTGTTCATAGTGTCACGCTGCTGGCGTAGAAGGAGTGTAAAGGGGAGGCCAACAATGATAGTGTGTTAAAGAAGGGAATAAGCAAGGACTCTTAGGTGAAGGCATGCCAAGTCTTTAAAACATAGACCATGGCAACGCATTTCTTCAACAAGTACTGAAGTCTCTAGATGATTTTCATCAAAGCAGTTTTTTTTCTACCAATGCTACCGTTCATGAATGCCTCATCCAAACCCGAAGGAGGCATAAGAGAGGCAAATCCAAAGCAAGACAGCTTCTTGTTTTTTGTCTTTTTTTTTTTTTTTTGAGGCGGGGGGAGGTGGGTGGGAGGGGGGATTGGGAGAGGGTTTTGTTTGCAAGGCACACTGCAGTTACACTGAAAGCTGTCAGAACAGATTTTTTTTTTAAAAAAAGTTTTTTAATACCTTTTAAACTTAGATACTTTACTATCCACTACTAGACACAGCATAGTAATTCCAAAAAGACATGGGTTATGCTTAAGATTTATGTGCCTTCAGAACAATTGTATCACAACATTCAGACAAGTAACCTAAATATTAAATATCATTGTTTAGAAAAATCTAATAGGGAGAGAGAAAGAGAAACAGCAGTTTAGGTACTGCCAGCAAAACTCTCCTAGCAACATCAGATCATATTCAAAAAATTAGGAAAGTTGACACTATGCAGAAAATTCTGATAATACACAGATCAACAGAAAGGACAATGTACAGAAACCTGTTGTTCTATGAGCACACTGATTATGAGAGAAGTCTCTATGGAATTTGCTTGCACAAGTTCTTGCATGAGCTCTATTTCATCCGATGGAGGAAGGCAACGTTTTGGGGAGACCTACTTGAAGCAAATTACAATTTCATTGACAAGCAGGGGCACTGTTATTCATTAACAAGCAACATATTTTATGTCATTTATTGTACTTTTCCCTCATTTCAGGCATCTTTGTTGTGACACAGGAAGATACCTATCGACGACTCTGTCCTACCTTGCCAAGCCTGTGTATGGTTTTGTGGGAAATATCTGTTATTGTGCAAAGCTATGATTGCAGAATCCAATGCCTACTGAGGAAAATAGTACCTTCTTAATGCCTAAATCATGCCTGCTCTACATCAGAATTTCAGAAATATATCAAAATCTGATTGAATTTGGCAGATTCTGGGATCTGGTGTAGGAAATCACTTGTACCCAGAATGACGCAGAGCAAATCTGAAGCAGCCGTGCTAATTTCTTCAGGTAGCAAAAAGATAAGCTGAAAAGGAATAGTGAGAAGCCACCCCTGAAAAATCTCCTGGGCCTGTCTTTTTTTTAATCCAGCAAAATCATGCTTTATATTATTTTTTCAGTAATTAAGGTAATTATGAAAACAAAGCACATCACAGGATAAAGAACTAATATTTCTGTCTTCAACTAAAAAAAAATTATACCCATTTCCAGTACCTCCTCTATACACATAGCTGTTACTTTCCAAATTTTCTCCACCATATGAGCTATAGCCACGAAAACAATGAATAACAAAATGCATGAAACCTCCCCATGTCCAGTGAGAACACCTGAACCTAGGAGCTCAGAAACATTCCTTACACTCACAATTCAGATAGTTCAAGATTTGCATACCGGTCCACCCATGAACTCTAATGGTTCAGCTCTGTAATGGACACAGAAATAAGATTTTTCATTCTGGGCAGTCCTAAAGCTTTCATGAAGGGCTTGGGAGAGAAGGAAAAGCAGGAAAAGGGCTTCCAATAGTAGACCAGGCTGCTCAGGATCAGATCCAGTTCAATTTTGAACATCCCCAAGATGATGATTTCCCAGTCTCTCTTCACAAGCTGTTCTGCAGAAGAACTGAGAAGAACTCAGCTCACCTCTCGACCCTGATCCTGCCACCTGTGAGCACCTTTCTTTTGTGCACATACCCACGGTCTGTATCATAATTCAGAGCTGTTTAACTTTCTTACAAACTGTTTTAGAAGCCTGAAGATTTAAGTGATGAGGTCTGGATCTGTCAGATCTGACAGTGGAGTCTTTTAGCTCAGGAGAGAGGCAGACTGGAGTTTCTTCTGAATAAATAAATATGGATAGCCTCAGAAGGCTATAGAAACACGTGATTTGTGACCTTAAACTATGGAAATCTTGTAAATATCTCATTCCTTCCTTCCCCTTTCTTCCCAAACAGTGCATGTTAAGTACCTGAAAGAGACAACCTCGGTAATTTTATTCGGCTGTGCTGATCCAAGGAATGCACATCGTATAATGGGGCCAGGTGAGTCCAGTATCTGCCTCATTATGTGGTCCTCTGCTGTAAGCAGTGATATCTCTCTCTGCAGTCACTACCCTCTTCTTCACTAACCACATTCCAGCTTTACCTCTGTGGAAATACATCCTCAGAGCATTTTCATTTACCTGCTAACCTCTCACCCTTTAATTCTTGCATTCTAGCCCTAGTTGTTTCATGGTATTAGCCACGGAAATGCCATTCCCTCTTGCTTTCTGTTGAGTTTTACTTTTTACTGATGGTGTTTTGTGCAGAAAGCAAAACGCCGTGCCGGGGGGCTGTACATGCTGAAGATGATTCCCAGATGATCTCTTTCCAGCTATAGAAGAAAACAGAATTAGTTGTCTGTGACTCTCTTTTGATGGTCGTCGGCAAGCTCATTCCTGTCCCTTTTGAGAAAATGAACCAGGACCTGACTAATCCTGATTAACTGCACCCAGGTGGCTGGAGAGCAGTTTTTAGTATAGCGTATAGCCGAAAAACAGAACCACAGTGTTTAAGGGATGGTGGGCCTGGGCTCCAGTTTCTCCTGATGGGAATTAACAGAAGCAATGGTCATGCAGTCGATGTAATGTGTGTGAGCTTGTTAACCTCAGCATGAGTAATTATTTCTAGACCATCTAGAGAAGGCACATGAATAATACTCATAGATGCACACGTAGCAGTAGAAGCTTCCTGATTTATGTTGATGAAGACTGTGCCAGAGATACAGGAAGCTAAGGTGGCAAGCAAATTACAGCCATGATTTCACACAATGCAGATATTTATGATATTGCTCTCTTACACCATATAACCAAGGTGCTTTTGGAAAAACAAAAACCAAAAACAAAAATCAAAAAACAAGAAACATTGTGAAGAGTGTATAAAGATCCACCAGGTAAAATCTTGAGTAACTACTGCCTATGCACTGCTTCTATTGTCACTTGAAAAATGCAGAAAAACACAAATTGCAAATTAAAAAAAAACACAGTTGAGGAAACACAACCTGTTTTTTTCCTGTCACATGTGTTCAATACAACCTTGTAAACCACTTTCTAATCTAAAAAAATGTAGGCTGAGGACGTTCTATACTATAAATGAAACCTGCTTAAGTTCTAGAAATAAGTAAGTAGGTCTGCTGCCATAGACTAAAAATGGATATGATTTAATTTATTTAATAAGTTAAAAAATTATAAATATTAGTTTATAATAGCACATACATAGTCCTTGATAATGTCTCAATATACATCTAAAGGTGAACTAGGCTCCTGGTTTAGATTTTTGTTTACTCTCTCAAAAAAAAAGCAAAATCTGTAAGTCCAAGAATAAGCATTCTACTAGAAATAGCTTTTGTAAAAATAGGGGATTTTGGATATATTTTCTTTTTTAAATCCTATATTTGAAACTAGAGACTTGTTAGTTTGTCTAGCTTCTATATTCGTTGTGTCAGTAGTGTGAATACTTCCAGACTGAAGTGTACTAATTACTTCATGTAGCATTCTACCTTTTTGTTCCAGATGTCATAAAGAGAAATAAAATTTCGATCAAAACTTGCACTACTCAGTGCAAATAAGACAAGAACAGAAGATCCATTCTGTTCTTGTTTAAGCATCTGAGGGAAATACTATGTGAGTATCAGAAGTCTAAAAGTATTTCCTGGCTACTGTTTACTCAAAAAGTATAAAAAAATAGGCTTATATTTTAAACCAGCAAAATGTAAGACATGACATATGGTGATGATGTTAAAGCCTGGACCTCCAATCCCAAAATTATGGCAGGGAAACCCTGAAACCGGAGTGCCTTTTTTATTCTTCCAGCTCTGATAATTTAGTTTTAAACTACTTCTTGTACAGTGTTTTCTAGCATGAGTAGAGGTCTCCAAAGGACTTGCTTTCCGTGCTACGTTCTCGCAATGTCATTTGCAGGCTTGTTCTGGAAATTTTCAACAGCCTGTCCTTCCATAATTTCCTTCCTAACAATTCAGTTTGTTGATCCACAGCTCTAAGTGTCCAGCAATTTGGAGAAGGGCTGTGTGTGTGCAGATATCTCTGTGTTACCTGTTTCCTTACTAACCATATATCTTTGAAAAGCGTACTGCTGACAACTTTAGAGAGTGGTGCTTCTGCACAGAAACTGCAGTAGTTGAAAGGCTGGATGGGCAGTGCTGCATTCCTGTTTCAGGAAGGGCCTGTCAGAGACAATGGCCTACGAGAGATTTAGAGTGTTTTCTTTTTTTCTGTTTTTTTTAATCATCCACTTTGGGAGCTCTTAAAGTGATATTAAAAGGAACAGCTCAGACAATGCAGGGAAAACCAAAGTGAAACAAAACCCAAAACTAACTTTCATCCTTCAATATTCACAATTTTGTGCAGCCTAAATTGCATTTTACTTTTATCAGAGCAGGTCAAGAATCAACTAAATGTTGAAACTGGCTTTGTGAAATACTATCAACATCAGTTTGATGTAACTGACTACAGAGAGTATGGTGTGCCCCTTGCTTGGCTCATTAGAAACCCAAAATAAATCATAGATCATACAAGTTTTTCCCAAATCTTTGCTGTTATTGAGTGAGAAACCCCACTCTTGGTGCTAGACTTTTACTTCCCAGGAGGTTTCATCCGTCAAAGTAATTTGTGTAGGAATGGATCAGTTGTGAGTGTCCACAGTCCTTCACATGGCTTCTGAACAACTAAGCTATTCAAGCATTTTAGAATGCTTTAGCACTTGAGAAACTCACTAGCACTGCTGATAAAAAGGAACAAGGGAAGGGGAAGAGGTAAGTGCAGGACCTAGGACAAGGGTGAGGGCAAGAGAAAGCAAAGGGAAAGAGCATCCTAAGCTTTGTTACTTTGGGGAAAAATAAAAAACAGGACCCCAAAAATCTAAAGCTTAAACACTAACATGATCAGCTAGACAAAAGACAACTGCATATGTGAGTTCACAACTTTCATCAGTGTTCCTCTGATTTTTTTCCTGATTTTTTAAAATGAAAAACCTCCTCAGAATTTTGACTATTCGGATTTAGTAGTATTTAAAGAATAAAAGCTGTGAGACCAAACATGAGTCATCAACTGAATTCAAGAACATTTCCTAATTGCACATTTGTACACATGAATCAATGGTAAATACTGAGAGGACCGCAAATGAATTGACTGGTTTTATACTTAATCAATTATTTATTATCTGTTTGCTTAAATTAGCAATAGATAAATGATAATGTAAATTAAGTTTGGTGAACAGCTCTTAAAGAACATCTAAAATTGACAGACTTGTTAAGTATCAGGAGAAGAAATAGATTTCTCCAAAACTTCTATTTATAATACAAATGTGTTATTCATATACAGTCAGTTAGTCTGATGATAGACACTTATAAACATTTTGATCGTGCAGGTAATTAGACTAACAAATGCTAGTTATAACTTACTCTGTTTCAAAGTCAATTCCTTAAATGATTTAACATTTGTTACATGAAATAGAAATACTAGATTAACTCTTTAGTGTTCGTTCTACTTTGCCTTACTTTCAGGGTTTTCTGTGTTTGAAGCTTAAAGCACAGCCCGGGTATGATTTAATTTTAACGGAGCAGCAGACGACTTCTGGGGTGTAATCTTTATAGTCATGTTTCCTTGAGTTCCTATAGTTTCCTTGAGATGAAAGGCTCATTCGCTGTCTTGAAAGACTGGAAATATGTCTGAGGGAATACGCTTGCCGATCAGAGAGAATGTAATGGAAATCAGAGCTGAAACAAAAGTACCCTTTTATGTATGTAAATGCTGTAACTTCTGCAAGGAGCTAAAGAAATTTCAGAATAACCACAAGGATATCAGTTCCTGGACCCAAGATAGATTATAAAAGACTGTTATAACAATTTTAAAATAGCATTCTAATGAATTACTGTAATTCTCATTTTTTCAGAATATATACCTAAGTGGGTTGGATTCTCTATCTTTATATCTGACTACCTTCTGCTTCTTTTTATTCCCTCTTGCCTTTATTTTTTTTGATATATTAAAAAGTCCTCTGTTATTCAAATGTGATTTCTTTGCATGTACTTATAGTTTTAGATGGGATTTATTAATTATCTATAGTTCAAGATTTGGCCTTTTGGTTGTTGTTGCTGTTGTTGTTGTTGTTGCTTTGTTTTGTTTTATTTTATAAAAGTAAATTGTATGTCTAAGAAAGACAGTGTATATCATCACAAGCGCTTTAATCTCAGACTCTGACCAAAAGACAATAATGTGTTTTGGTGATAACCCCTGTTTCCCCTAGCCATGATGATTTGTCTTTATTATGGCTCCATCTTTTAATTCTTTATGATCTCATTCCAAATCATGATGTTTCCTTGAAACGAGTGCTCATCTATTATTATCTCAATCCACTTGTGTTTCAAGAATACTGGCTCAAAATTATTTCTTTTTTATTAAGTATAACATATATTTATTTTAAACCAGCCCTACATAGTCATTCATGAAGATTTTCTTTTCTTCCAGAAACTCAAGGATGTGCATTATCATGGTTAAATTAAAAAGAAGAAAAAAGAAAGAAAAAGTTTAGCTTTGGTAGTTGTTTTATATATACTACAGACAAGGACAGTATTGAAAGTCTTTTATCTCTACATAATGATTTGGCTCTACCCTGGATGGAAGAAAACATTACTAAATCTTTCTTCATTTTATAAAGTGAGAGTAACTCTATTCTTGAATATGATGGTTATTTGCTATTTCTAACATTTTGATTCCTCTTGCTGATTTAAAGAGAATCTCCTCATTTTGTATTTAACCTTCCTAGATACAGAAATTTTCATTACTACCTTTATTTTTTTGCCAATTGTCTGCCAACTGTATTCTTTATTTACTTGTTTGTGTTAATTACTCTCAGTTTTGTGGTCTGTTTTACCACTGATGCTTCTATCTTTTTATGATACTGTCCTGCTTTTACTACCAAAAGCCTTCAAATATTAATGAAAAGTTATGGGAGAGAGGAGTTTATTATCTTGTCAGATATTTCTAGTGCTCCTGACTCTCAGTTATTAGGTTGCATTTTCTATATAAAAATATTCTGTTATGATTTTGCTTTAGGGCATTGAATTGTTTAAAATCAAAAAACAAACAAACAAACAAACAGAACCCCCATTAACTCAGTCCTTTTCTGCCTTCTTGAGCTTGCAAAGCCTTTTAATTTTCTGTTTTACTTGGCAATGTTTAGATATCCAAAAGGTATAATTTCATATCTATTTATGTTAAAGTACACTAACTGGTTCATAAGTTACTCTCAGAAATATATGAATATCTTTTATACATTCAATACAATAATTTTAAACATATATTTAATCCTAATGCCACTGGGAATTTTATTGCTTAATAATATAAATCCTCTAGCAATTAATAAATAAGCTGAAAATATAATTTAGTTGCTTAATTAATATTTAGTAAAAGAATATTATGCGTTATATAAGGGGAATTTTCAATCAAAGATAACATTACAAATGCGGGCTAGAAATACACCCACAGGATATGTTCCCACAGGTCAACAGTGTTGGCAAACCAGTCCCAATGCCCAGGAACACGGGCTTTAAATATTTCAAGCATGTTTAATCTACTAGTATTTATCCAGCCAGGTGACAAGACTATTCCCACACACTCTAGCCTCCATTTCATTACAAGCACACAAGAATTTCCTTCACCTGATTTTAGCAAAGTAATGGTTTAAACTAAGCTAATGCTAGTGAACAGTCTTTCCAAAGGTTTTGGGGGCTTTACTTCCTTTCAACTATTTGAGAATGAAGAAATGACAAGTCAGAGATCTTTGTAGTGTCCTAAAACGTTTTCTAACTCCATAGGCAAACTGCTTGTTCCCACAGAAATAAGCTTGATCATGTAGAAGCATAAGGAATGTCTTACACCTCGTGGTTCGAGCTGATGATCAGCTCACAGTAGTGCTCATAAACACCTTGATAAAAAGGGAGGCAAGCTGGAACGTAAGAGATCTATAGATCTTGTTATTATTTTCCAGTAATTTCTCCATCTGTCGGCTATATAAGGACATATTAATTATAAATACCTCAAGATCTGTTCACAAAGTTTTCCAAAAGTTTTGTTATTTTCAGCATGAAATCCCTTTATCACCTCTGTTTTCAAACAGAAACCTTTCACTGTGGCAAGTTTAAGCTAACCTGTTGCCTTCCATCCTCCCTCAAACAATGCTTTTTTTCCTTGCCTAAAGAAAGTACTTTTTATAACGTATATTCTTCACACAATTACCCTCTGAATGTTACTTCAGTGTATAGATCTTTATTCTGCCGTGGTATCATCCACAAATTTAATATTATTCAGACTGCCCTGCCTATTAGAAATGGTCCTTGGCATACATTTGCTCCTGAACCATGCCTAGGAATAGTTTGGGACAGTTTGGGATATCTTAAGTGCCCAGACCTAGACATGCATAAGACCATTCTTATTAGTTATAGATGTTATATAGTTATAGATGTGTCAATAAGGTAGTAAAATTGGACAGCATCCAACTCCGTGCATTCTAAGTAAGATTATTCAGAGACTTTAGCCTGTCTCCTGAAATTAAGAGTTTAAAAGGCCACAGTACCCCACCCTAACTACTACATCGGATCTAATATGTGTTTCACAGAATAGCCTAGTGCCCTTACTCAGGATTGAATAGCATACTGGATGAACCCATACTAGAGCAGTATAGAGTATACCTGATCTAACAACTCTTTTTAATGAACTTTTTAAAAATACTACCCCTATGCAACTGCTGAGGCCAAAAAAAGTAGCTTCTACTAGAATGTGTTTTACATTACTTTTGCCATATCATCACAGTTTAGACTATGATGACTATCACAATCATTGCTAGATTATAATTATGTACATTTTGTGTTGCCATAATGTTTAAAGACCCATGTCAGCAAGCACATTATAGTTCTGTTTAGGTAGCATGCATACATGAAATTAGGCATTTCCCATCTGAAAAAGTTCCCTTCTATAGATGTGAAAAGAAATAACACCCAGACAGAATGAAAATACCAGCAGAATGAATAAAATAACGAATGAGGTTTTAATGAATGTCCATCACAGCACACCAACTGCAAGTGTAGAAACTGTTTAGCTAAAGTGCTGATACTTCAACTGCTTATTCTCCTGAATAAACCTAATAATCTGAGTGTTTTCAGGGTCAGAATCCCTGCTTGCTTTTTTTTTTATGTCTGCCTTGGGAGCTATGAATTCACTAGGTTTCATGTTTTTAGCAAATTTCCTTGACTTTCAATGTGTTGAGATGTTTGTGCATGACTGGACGTGAAAGTAGTCAGCTGTGCTAACTTCACTGAGAACCCTTGAGTGCTGCCAAACTAAACTTTGGGTCTCACAGGCAGTTGATAGAAAGAGATAATTCTGCCAAAAATATTCTGGTAGAATTGTTCAAACTTTAGTCCTGTTCATTTGTAAAGAAATCACCTCCTTTGTTTCTTAGTGCCATAAAGAACCACAGGAATCAAATTTCAAACCTTCAAAGAAAAGGAAGGAAGGAAGGAAGGAAGGAAGGAAGGAAGGAAGGAAGGAAGGAAGGAAGGAAGGAAGGAAGGAAAAGTAAATGGGAGCTGTAACTTGTTAGCTCTTCATATATACATGTGAAGCTTAAGTTAAGTTCTGAATTAAAGAATGCCAGAACATAAAACGCCAAACCGTATAGCGCAGCTATGGCTTTCTCTGCAAATGTCACCAGTATCCTAATACTTCTATCCATTTAACCTGCATGTCAAGCTGGAAACTAGCAATTTCAAACATTCCCTAATACTGTGTTTCAATTTGTTCTGTGGCTGGAGAAATGACATTTGTGTGAAGTTATTGCTAGGCTACTGGAAAGCAGGACCGCTGTCTCCTTGGCACAGTACAGTGCCTTTGTTTTGACAGGCAATGCAAGTCTTTCTGAAATCTTACTTGATGCCACATTCAATGTCATGCACACTTTACCAACTCTGGAACTAAAAGTACAGACCCATTTGTGACCCATGAATTCTGATGCCATGTCACCAAGCCAACACAGCAGAAATGCTATAATCTGATTATTCGGGGGTTTGCTCATTAATATCACATAGCTAATAGGCTTAATAATGTACTGCTGATAGAACCACACAGACACATATTGAAAATAAAATTCTTCTGAGCTGCTGAGCTGCACATAATGTCAGAGACATGAATCGGTAAGTAAATTAAGCATGTTACATGGTCAGAACAGACTTTCTGGAGCTGTTGGTTTCTTCAGATTTTCTGAAGATAAGAAAAAAAAAAGGATGAAGTAGAGCCAGTACAGATTTTCTAAATAAGATTTATCCCATTGTATTTTCAATTACTTGTCTTTTTTTTTTTTTGTTGCCATGTGCCCCATTTCTCTTCTATGTAGATTTGATTTGCAGCTTCCTGAAGTACTTATTGCAAGGACTGAGGATGCTACATAGATAATCTGGAGAGCGTTCAGAGATGCTGCAAAGAATCTGATGCTTTGCGCTCATGTCAAATTTCTGTGTTTGCTTAAGCAGTCAAGCAGGTACAGGTCTTTAGAACTGCAATTAGGAAGGAAGGACTGTTTGTCAAGAAAGTTGAGATGCTTTTACCTTTCTCTCCAGGCACAGAACATTTCATCTTTTGGAATGAATTCCGCTTGTTCCCTGGGAAATATGTGAGCCTGGACTGATTCTGGGGTCTCCTGGTTTTGCCTTGTGGTACGCATTTTAGCTATGGAAAAATTCTTTGTCTACGTAAGGTCACTAGATTTGGGTTTGGGTTTATGAGTAATGTTACAGAATGGTCTAACCACATAGTCATAATTTCTTTTAGCCTTAAACTGTTGATTTTTTTCATACAAGAACTTTATGTTCACTTTTTTGTAAATTCCAGTATTCTGCATCTTTTATGGGTGACACTTTACTATTTATAAGACTTACTACAGCTGGCAGCCTACTTGTGCCGTGAACATTTTCTCCAGTGACTTCAAGACCATGTAGACTCTTTCCTGCCATCATAACTGCACTACACATATATTAGCCACATCAGTTGTCTGTGCTATATGAATGCAGTTCAGGGAAATATTCGCAGTGCTCCTCTTGGAGCTTCTTCTCTCATCTCTGTAGGCTTAAAATCCTATAAATCTTCAGATCCAAGAATAACTGCAAGTCTTACTATTGAGCTTGCCTTAGATTTTAAGTTCCTCTATTGTATTGTCCTAGAAATGTCACCTTGACAGCATGTGAGCAAATGGATGGTGACACCTCTGTACTCTGTACTATGTAGTACTCAGTATACATAGGAAATATAATAGGAATTAATGTTTATCTCTGTCTCTATTGCCACAGTGAACCACAAGAAACACTGCTCAGGAACAAGCCAAGCCATTGTTACTGATGGGACAGTGCTGTAGCTCTCACACAAAATGGATGCAGATGTTCAAGTCCTTTTGAGTTTCCAACTGTAGAACTGGCAGCAGATTTGCAACTAAAAAGCATCTGTAGAAATGGACACAAAATTTTCACCAATAGAATTCGGTTGCTAGTGATGGAATGTGAAGCAGATGCAATGGGAAACTTTTGACTAATCATACCCTTACCTTGTAAGTGGAAGAGTAAACAGTTGCAGAGAAAGTTATGGCATGAGATAGCTTTCCTTCCATTCTACGTATTAACAGTACTGTCATTTTTGCTTTCATATGCTGATGTATTGATAATGGATTTTAGAGACTGGACTTCCTCAAGAAGCATAAATGACTGTGAGCTGTGAAATATTAGGTTATCAATAGTGTAAATGCAGGCACAGTTTAGTATGGAAAGCTCTTATTGACAGCAATGATGTACAGGAAAGAAAAAATGCATCATGATGACATACGGCTTCCCATTTTCCAGGGAAGCCAAATGAATACACAAGTCTAAGAAGAGGCAGAAGCAGATTTCTGAGATGACGACATTTAATACATAAATTATTGAAAATTGTGCAGAAGAGCTGTTAAGAAGAGTTGTAAGGAAGATGAATGGAAAACACTTTGAAGTTTTAAACAACAAAAATATGGATAAAACTTCATGCACTTTACTTCATGCTTATAACAGCTGCAGAATTTCTGAATATTTAAATTTAACAGTTACATAACTTACATTTAGTGCAAGTTTGCGGCATTAACCTATTTAATGTTTTTTGAGAATGATGAACATTTACTGTTGAAGATTAAATACTGAAATAATAATATCAGGAAATCAATCGAGGAACTGCATAGAGTACTTTTCGGAGTCTGAAGGATAAAAGTATACATAATATGTGTACCAAGGCCTGCCATTTTGTGATTTTGTGGTGTTCCTAGAGAGAAGATCTTCCATACATAGCTGTATAATGTTTGTTGGTTGGAAGATTTGGTTGACACTTTTTTCCTCTAATCAATTATAGAAAGAGCAATATTAGAAAGTGAAAAACCTGATGAAGGATACTTTATTTTAGCATAGTCAATGTCTTGGAAAACAAATATTGCTGGTAGATGAATAAGTCTCAGGATTTGACATATCAGCAATGCCTCTAAGAGGTGAACTTGTATTACGGTTGTGCACTCATTCCTAAGCAACTGAGTCTTCAATCCTTTCACTTGGCAATTTAATTTTGTAATTTCAGCACATCATTGAACGTGGTACCTTTGAGAGGGATGATGTGTTATGCTCATCCTTGTGTCTGTGGTGAGTTTCAGGAGATGACTCAACTCCTAAAGTGGAGGAAAACATACATTTAGAGAGAGAGTCAAAGGCAGTAAGAGAAAGAGAAAAAAAATACATAATGGAAGAAGCAGAAGGGAAATCATGATAGAAAGATGACCATGAGCAAGATATTTGTGTGAATCTTTTTTTTTTATTATTATTATTATTATTTTGAACAACTGAATGTGAGGTCCACCATATGGGCTTCTCTGATTAGAGTACTCACACAGTACTAATGCTAGGGTCAAAAGTATCCTTAGTTTGGAAAATAGCTTGAAAGCGTCTGCTTATTATAAATAAATGGAGAATGCATCTTTTGTTGTTGAACTGAAGCCAAATGTTAATATCCTGAGGGTGGAACATGGATCTAATCTGCCTGCCTTGTCTGGCTCACATACTGAACTACTGCCCCAGGTAATTTAACATTTTGAAAGGAAGTACAGATGACATAAGTATAACAGACTTTGTTCTGATTTTAACTTTGGATTAATGTGCTAGTCTTACGTAAATCTGTAAAGAACTCTGAGTTTCAGACAGTTATGTTCTTTTTTTTTTAACTGTCATAATTTTTCCTTTTTTTTTCCTAAATACTCTTTGATTTCCTACATCATATAAACTCCCACTGCACATTTTCATTCACATATCCTATTTGATTTTGGCCTAAGCCATGAAAGATTAGAAAAGCATGATAAATTCCATTTGAAGATAGTGCTCACAGCAACATCTCTCTATTTTTTAGCTTTTGTCCTTAGTTACTTCTTTATCTACTCTGATCTTTCTCGGTACAGGTAATTCCCCTCTTCTCATTCTAGGAATACAACGGTGAGACATGGATGAATGAGACTATAAAATGGACTGTTAGGTGTATTAAACCCAATGTATATCATATCTTAAAAATTTAATAAGCAACTCATGTTGAAGGTGGACTGATATTCGGAGTCCTTTGTTATTCTCATAAAAAGTGAAAGGTTAAAGGACAATGTTGGCTGTAAAACAACTGGATAGTCAAAACACATTACTGCATGTATATTATGTAGCCTAGAGGTAGAACTACATTATGAATTCTACAAAAAAACCCACTTATGTATCCATACATAAGTTAAATAAGTTAAATAAGTTAAATTAAGTCAATAAGTTGAATTAAATTTAATATGGATAACCTGCATGTAAGGAATTGAAGTTAATGAGAATTAGTATATATTTATGGGTTCTGTGCAGGTTTTGCACAAGTTTTCCACCAAAGGTTACGATAGGAACTCTTAGCTAACTTCATGTGAATTGGAAGCCATGAGATTAAACAAACCATCTAGTAATCATGCTTGTAAAAGACGTTTCCTGACTAAGAGTTACAATGCTAGTACAAGATTTATACACACAGTAAGCAAAACTAGTAGCTTTAACGTGGCTATAAAATCATCCATGCATTCATAGCTGTAAAAACTTTGTGCAACTCGTCTCGAGTAACTGTAAGTATACATTGAAGAATTGTAGCAGCTAAAAAACAGATATTATATTTTAAAAACAAGATCTTTCAATAAAATGTTGGTATTGCAAAATATTTAAAGCTGTTTATAATTCCCTGACCTATAAAGTGACAATAATAAATGACACACAAAGGATTTTTCTCTCTTACTCCTATAGTTTTTGGCAAACAAATAGTTATAATGACTTTTCCAGGACTATATCTTAAAAAAAATCTTATTAAATGGTATTTACACTACAGCTGGAGTTCCTCTGTGTAAATGCTTTACTGTTTAAACAGCCTAATGCTCAGTTCAGTTGTGATTCATACCAAGAATTAGGAGGGGGAAAAAAAAAAGCTTTAATGAAATCCTGATATTTAAAGGATTAACAAACAGCCCTTGCTGGAACTTTTTATTTTAAATTTCCAAATCTCTTTGCATATGTCCCCTGCTGACAGAAAACAACTGCATACTAAAGCCAGACAAAAGGTATAAAAAAAAGGAGAACAAAATAAAACTGAAAAGGAACAGAAATTAATAAGTATTTCTAACCTATCTTTACTAAATATTATGCTTCTGAATTCTCTGAAATGTCCTTATTTTGTTCACAAGCTCTGGCTGTGCTGCAGCTGAAAGGCGGGGGACGAGGCCAGGGTAGAGGGAGAATCACTTTGCACATCTGCAGGGACGTTTTCAAAGACACAGCTGACAGCAAGGTGCCTAGTCTGCATGTATTTTTTTTGAAAAACTCTCAGTGTCTGGGAACCTACGAGATAGATAGATTCAAGGATCTGGAAAGTGAGCTGAGCAGGGCAGTCACACCATGAGCTGGAGGAAGTTACAAAATACTCTTTCCTGAGAGTGCGAACAGATTCAGACTGGCCAGAGGCTAAACCTCAGCAAGCAGAAGAATTTTCTTATGAAAACCGACTGAATCAGCAACTTACCCAGCAGCGAAGTTGCGTCTCTACATTAGGTCTGTATAAAAACTCTGAGATAGTGTCTTTAGTTTCAATCATATCCAACTTCGCATCCTCAGCTCTCCACATTCCAGGTGAACAAACCCAGTATTTAAAGGCACAATCCCTGCTCTGCCACACTTACTATAAATGGAAACAGTAATGTCTTGCAAATACTCCTCAGTGTTTTTCCCAGGAGACGAGGAACATAGATTTAGCATACCTCCTGTTTGTGCACAGATTCCGAGTGGATCCACGAGGTAAGAGAGTGGGAGGCACACGGTGCCCTCTGTGTATCCCCAGCTGGCATCTGCTTACAAAGGAGCCATTGACAGCTGTCACAAAGTTCATTTTAAGTAGGCCTCACTTTATTTTGGACAATAAAACATTATTTATTTTGGAAAAGTATTATTTATTTAGGAGAACTCAGTGAACTCATACATTAAAAAATATTATGGTTGTGAATAAATTCTGAATTACAGACACTATTATATAATGACGTCAACCTGTGAGCCTCCTGGATCCAAGCAAGGGGAAAAAAAGGGAAAAGAAGAACTTTTTCTGGGACATGGCCTCATAATCCGCTCTTTCAAAGCTACAACATTTCATCCTTTTGGATATTTTCCAGTGTATTATTCATCCTGTCCTATTTTGCCTTTCCTGCTAATGCTCTAACAGCAACACCTCATTGCAGATAGAGCGTAAGGGACTTTCAAAAGTTGGTTAAAGAAATTCCTGTTTCCAAACTGCAGTCTGTCCTTTTATCTGGAAGGAGAAAGGCTGCCATGTGGGTTATTGTTTTTCTCTCGGCCGTCCTGAATGGATATGCAATCCGCAGACATTTCTGGATAGGCATTCTAGGATTTCCTAACAACTGCTCATACTTCAGCTCCACACAGGCCTTCAGATTCCCTCTAGGCTTCAGGAAATTCCTGTAGTTTATCTGGAATGACTGATTTATTCATTTCCTACTGCATAGGCAATTCACTTTGGAAGAACTGCTGAGCTCTTGTTGTGCTTTGTCCCAAGACCTAAACTTAATTTCAGTAGAGTGCTGTCAGTTGTTTAGTGCTACGTCTTCTAATATCTGTGGGTGGATTGGATTGATAGCTTAGTACTTAACGACATTAAGGAGTCCAGAGCATAGAAAGATATAGTTTAGAGAACATCACATAAGTGCTTTAAGAACTCAGTGCAAAATCAACTGAGTTAATTAAAATCATCACTTCAAACCTTTGATTTATATCCCTTGCTAGAAGCGAGCATTTATCAAACAAACAGTGCAGTCACAGTGACTGTTGCTGGTGATATATGTATCTGGCAGCCCTTGAATTCCCATTCCAAACTTTTCGAAAATTTCAGATAACAATTCAAGGTTAGATACAGTCCACTTGCTGCAATCAGCTATAACTGGAAACATCATCAGTATAAAACGGTTCTCTTCAAACCTCTTTTTAATCGCAATTCTAAAGCAAATTCTTATTATTGTCAACAGTGGCACCAGATCTTTCACATTAGTTTTCATTAATGGCAATGGAAGTTATTCTAAAACATGCATAATTCACAAAATCTGTGTCATGCTGTTAGTGCTTTAGTGAGCACTAAGAAACAAAAACGTCGGTCACTGAGGTTCCTTTGTTTCTCCTATCTAGAGATTGCTCTGTAGCCTTTCACTACCACCTGAACAAGCATAAGACACGGCTTTTAAAAAATATTTATTTAGATTTCTACTAAGCTACAATAAACAAAATCATATTGTTCAAAAGAAGAAGTGGAGAGGAGTTTTTGGAGGAAGTATTTCTTAAAAAAAAAAAAAAATAGAAAAAAACCCCCAGCGTCCTCTGGGCTTTAATGATAAAGATTCTGTCTAAACTAAAAAGACAGAGAGAAAGAACTCACGTTCCCCAAGCTGAGTTTCAAGTCACTGCTACGAAAGAGCTTGGTATAGCAGGAATTTAAAAACAGACCTTCAGAGTGCCAGAAGTTTTGCTTTGGTGCACTGGCTGCTTTCTGACAGATCGTGGGCAAAGGGTGTGTCCTCTTCTATTTTTTTAAAGTCTTGGTTTTGTCTGAAGACAACATGCATGCCTATATATATATAAAACTATATATGTATGCATTTAACAATTCAGACTTTTGTCCAGCTCCGTCGTGAAGAAAATATGTGACAGTAGAGGGAAAAGGATGACTTTTATGCAGTATTTCGCATTGTTGAATATAGACTAAAAGATAGATATGTACTTAATACATTAAAAGCATTGTGTCACACCAGGGGCAAACAGAAGAAGAAAGTTATAAGTGACTGAAACATTGCCTTCCTTTCTTTTCATTTGTACTCTTTTTTTTTTTAAAAAAAAAATCCAATAAGTGGTCTGATCAAGACTTTTCAAATAATTTTATACAGGTTTTTTTTGAAAATAATTTTTTTAACACATATATGGACGGAAACTTTTCATGTTTATGGATGTGTGGTTAGATTATTGGACAAGTTCAGTTAAAACCGCATATTTCTTTCATTATTTTTTCTGAATGTTAACTTTTTTGAAAGCAATATGTGGTACTTTTTATTGAAGGCCCATGCTGTTTTGCTTAATGAATTTTCTTGCACTGCAGATTTTGTGCAATTATTCGATGAATTATTACATAAACGTAAGTTCGGTTTGCAAACACTTTGTTTGGCCTGATGCAGACTTACAAATATTCCCTCATGCACCCAGCAGGCAGTCCCAAAGAGCCCTTTACGAAGCTGCTTCTGCTGCTGGGAATCTGGCATATGCTTCTCCTGCACCTGCTGCTTTGCTGTTGCTCAGGGACATATTGTTGCTTTCACGTCAACTGTTCCTAATCTGTTTTCAACATCTGCCAAGAACCCAAGGACACACGCATGCTTCTCTGTAGTGGAATGGAAGAAAACACTTTTTTTTCTCATGTGAAAATATGTGTCCATGTACGAGAATTACTAACTACCATAATCTGCGCTCCTATAGGCACATCCTTCTCGGGAGAACTTTGAAACTGGATCTGGACCGGCATCAAGGTCTGATTAGCAGGATTTTTTTTCCATTGATCTTCATGGCTGCAGAATGAGGCCCCATGGGAGAAACTGGCACAAGTTCAGATGGTCTCTGATGAAGAATGAAGGCATTTCCACAGCGGCTGCGACCATTCACGTGTGGTCTCTCTTGAGTCAAGAGAACAGCTAGAACAGCTCCACAAGCAAGGCCAGGAGCGAGATGAGTTGGGAGATCACAGCGTGACAGTACAATTAGTACAAAATTTAGGATCTGGTGCCATATTGTTTAACCTTCACCGAAAGTCACACAGTTCTTAGTTTGTTTGTTTTTTAGCTTTTGCACAGATAAACCATCCCAGATAAACCAGGAAAGTGTGCAGTATCCTACTGCTGATGGTAGAAAATGAAACAACTTTAGTGCCTGCGCTATGTTTTTTCTCAGTGTGATATGGTCACGAGTATTTTATTTGAGCTGATTTGATAGAGAAGTAGTGAAAAATTACCTTTTGAACGGACCCATTAGCATGCTGAATTGTACAAACTATGATGGAAGTCAGGCATTAAGCACACTGAACATAGGCAGCTGTCACAGAGTTGTGTCAAAACATAGTGCTCATGTAGGTGCTTTAGTTCTACCCCATTTTACTTCATGACAGTTGAAAAAAGGGATGTGCCAAAGTATTATTAAATGATTTAATTCATCAATGTAAATCCAGTTTCATAACATATTTTTATCTTTTCTTTTTTTTTTTTCCAAATCAAAACGTCTCCCAAAAAGCACTAGGGAATGCCTTCTACTTACCAATGCAACCTATAAAACTATAGGTAGAGACACATGGTAACAGTAAGAAGAGAAAAAAATCCAAGACCTTAAATTTGTACTAGACAAAGCAAGGATTTGCTGTAGCCCAGTGGATCCTAAACTTTTCCCCCTCCACATGTCACCACTGGCAGCAGTGGCGAGGATCACTGGCATCCCCATGCAGGGGGATGAGGAAGGTGAGAACAGAAGCAGAACAGAAGCATCAGGGCAACTCTTGCAGACGTGGTACTGGGGCTGACTGGAGTCTGTGGCAGGAACTAGCGTTACATTTACAGCAAAGCTCTACACAGCTACATTAGAAGGTAATTCACATATTTTATCTATACAAGGATAAGATCTATTCCCGTTCTCATCCAGCCTGCAGCACATGAAACAATTTCAGGCAGGCCAATATATGTCTGGGATGATACCAAGCAGAAAGCAATGAACAAACATGGTATTGGCATTAAAAGATGAAATAAATGAGCGTAGGGGTTGTGGATCTTTAGTGTCTCTCTCTTCTTGTGCAGGCGCTTTTCTGTCTTATATTTGCATGAATTCTGAATTTCCAAGAGGGTAATTCCAGGAAAACAGCACCTTATGGATGGGAGCAGTTTTGCTTACTGCCACAAGAATATTTCCACTTGCTCCTGTTTTACAAGAGCTAAGAGATTATAATATCACTTTATCCAGTGCCAATTCTGGGTGCATCTGAACAAATAACCTTCTGTAGTATTAATTTTTCTTCTTCTTCCTGTTTCCCACCTTTGCAAGGAAGTGGTATCATACATAGTGTCCCAAAATGCCATCTTTAAATGTCCTTCAGTATTTTAAAATATGCCTAAAATCCATCTGCAGATATGCTAGAGTCTTTAAAGTGGTAACTGGGAAGATATACAAGGCTTATATTGTGCTCTGCAGTATTTGTATTTTTGGCTGTTCTAAAGACCAGTGCTCTGCAAAGGAATGTCATGTAAGAAAATTTTAAAACAGCAGAGAGGAACACGCAGTTCCACAGCCTGATTATCTCCAAAAATACTTCTAAGGCAGCTTAGAATAAGTGAAAGCTAAAAGAACAAGCAAAGATGAGAGGGCCTGGCTGGAGGAGTGAGTTTTTCCAGACAATTAAGAGAAATATAAATAGTGTTTGTTTGTTTTTCAAAGAAAAATCCCATTCAGGATCCCATGGCCAGACACCCTCATAAAGGGACCCACATAAATCACCCTGCTCGCCTCCCTCTGGCCCCGCGCCGTGCTCCAGCACCCTGCCCAGAGCGGCAGACGGTTCCTCTTCTCCCGCACGGGCCTCCTCCGAGGCCCGGCTCTGCTGGAGCTGTTTGTCTGCAGTGATTCATCCCAGGATGTGAACCAGGAAAAGCAGGCTCAACTGTCTCTGCTGCTCAGAGGGAGGAGGGAAAAAAAACCCCACGGCCCACGTGGTCTCGAAGCACGTATGTGTCTCGCTCGCTCTGAAAGGGAGAAATCACTGCAGGGCTGGATTTCTGGGTTTCAAAAGACCACAGAAT
Organism: Eudromia elegans; assembly: GCA_003342815.1. Lineage (NCBI taxonomy): Eukaryota > Metazoa > Chordata > Aves > Tinamiformes > Tinamidae > Eudromia > Eudromia elegans. Next base: position 1,921,949 of record PTEX01000074.1, on the reverse strand, counting down.
TTTAAACACCAGGGATGTTTTCAATAAACACTGTAGATGTTTGGCTCATAACCGTGCTCAGATTATGCGTTTCAGTCTGCGCACTGCGGAAATCTGTCTCCTCAACATATGTCAGCAACCTGAGCAACCTCCTGAGGACGGGAACAGTTTGAAATCTGCTCCTCTCTCTTCTTGCCCTTGTCATCCATGACTGTCAGTGGGGTTAAGTCACTGCATCAGGAGCGGGAAGGGAGCTGGAGCATATTGGCTGGCACATGGGCTGCTGGGGCTTTAATGTAGGCATGAACTTTCAGGAAATTTGCATGTTTTGTGTAATTGCATATTCTGGTTGTTTCCCAAAACTCTCCCTCTTCCTCCAAAAACTTTTGCAACATGTAAACCAAGGCTGAAGTCCGTCTTTATTGCATCCAATGATGAGGAAGCAGAGCAGAGTTCAGACAAAATAGACTTAACACATTTCTTGCATCATCTTCTCTCACCTATTTTGCACCACTCCTGCTTTTAAGTTGACGTATCACCATGCTTGATAAGAATAGACTTCTTGTGCAGCGTATGCTGAAGAATCACTGTCACTTGCATACCCTTTGTGATATCAACCCGGGAAAGCTAAACCTACCGAATCTGTATCTAAGAATGCACTGATAAACACTAGTCCTTGATGGGAGAAACTGTCATGAATTGTCATCACAGGCTTTGCAGGAAAAATACACGGAAATGTATTCGCAGCTTGTCTGCCAATGCTAGTGGCAAGCATAAAAATAACAGCACAGCTCTTCAGAAGAGAAGAAAAGCACTTAGATGGTGAAAAGCAATCCAGTTTGCTGTAGCATTTTAAATTTAATGAGATAATGCCAGATAGTAACACAATATTGGCTACCTTCTGGGGTAGCACTACTAATCGTATACAGAAAATGGGGCAAATATGCAGCTGCTCCAGTTTGCCTTAGTTCTATTCATTTTTGCAAACAGAAGCTGTGTCAAAAAAGAAAAAATAGTCCTTTTTTTTGCACTTCAACCTACTGAATAGTCGCTTGGCATCTAACTGTGGTATAAAGACACTCTGGTTGTAAATTGGAAATGCAGTGATGCTGAGGCTTTGCTTTCATCTCTCAGCCAGGGCTATTATTTATATATCATTAAAGTAACTAGCAGAAGCAGTAAAGCATTACATGTGAAATAAATGTTTTTTGCACTGCTTGTTCTGAAACTACAATTAGCAATTATGATGACTTATAGGGACTACTGGGTACCCAAAAAGACAATTTGCCTTTATTCTCTTGTGTATCATCCAGCAATAAAGGCACAGGGACTCAAAGCATCGTTCGCTTTTCATCTGGAGACACGGAATGAACTAACTAATGAAGTGGCGCAGAGCAAGCTAGCTTGACTCGGAGAGACCCCATCACCACCATCACTGCTCAAACACGGGAGGCATGCTGTGCTGAGGGAGAAAAGGAGCACACACAGGCACTTTAAAAGTAGAAGGCTAACACAATGCACTCAACTTAACTGTGGAAATCACAGAGTGGTCCAGTTGCTGCTGCCAGTTGTGCTAGACTAAATCTGGACTTACTGCACTTCTACAGTGAGGGAGCTGTGCACGGACTTGGCAAGCGCCTTTGTTTTCACATACAAGAACGTGGGAGCTCCAAGCCCGATCCTTAGGATAATCACTGTGCAGAGATGGGAACTTGCTAATTGCTGCAGCATGTAAATAGGTGGACTTTCTTGCTGCAGCTTCAAGAACACACTCCCCTCCCTTCACCACCACCCCATTACTGTTAATTCCACAATTGCAACTTTTCAAGCCTTTTTTTCTTCTTTCTTAACTTGCTGTTGTTCCTCAAGCACCCTTCTTCCAGTGACCTGCAACCCCTGCAACTTTCACAGGACTAATGAAAGGCAAGTGTGTGGTTTGCTAGACATAATGAGCAGCTCCTCACATAAGTCAGCATTGCTCTTACTTAGGGCTAGCTAGCATAGTCTGCCAATTTTTAGTTTACAAAACCATAAAATGCAGCTTATGCACATCAGTTCAACTTCTGTATCTGGTAAATCCTATTAATGCTTGTGGGTCTGTACCATTCAAATTCATTATCTTCTTAAACTGGAGTTCATACAAATTCCAAGAGACTAGCGTTCACGTCTGCTGCCAGGGGAGATATTTGGCGTGCATTTTGCACTGTGACGCTTTATGAAATGACACATGGATTTTTCAACCTTTTAAATATATTCCAGAAGAATTAATGGCTGTCTCAGGAAAAAAATATCTGACAAAGTTTGACTATTACTTTGAGGGTAAGCATGGCTAGCAGTACAAAACAATACCATAAATCAATAATATATGATTGTGCAGCAGATCCCCAAGCATAATTTGTATTTCCTCTGAAGGCTTTGCTGCCTGAACAGGAAGTTTTCTACCCCAAAAAATTCCTCTTCTGATTGGGAACTGAGCTCAAAAACACACTTGGTTATTGAGACTGCATCTATATGAGCAAATAAAATGGGCTAGGAATTGTTTTCTCATCCAAAGGCCCAAATGACACAGTACTAAAACTTTGTTATTCCCCTACAACCCAGTACTGGGAATAGTTTATGGCTCCCCTTGGCTGTGCCCAGGCGCTGTCTGGGAAAATTTGACTTGGCTATCATCATACTGTGCCAATTTGGAAGGTGGTTTCACTGCTCAGCCCTGACACTATTTCACTCACTTGTATTTAATTTGCTTGTGGCAAACATAGCCTCATCTTGTAAAACTCCTCTGTCCAATTTACTATTTTGTGGCCTGTTTTTTCTCCCTTTTGAATTATTACTAAAGTCCATATTGGGCTTTTTGTGATTTCAGTGTAGACAGAAAGAGAGCTGTTGGTGTGCAAGAAGGGGAAAAGGTAAGAATGCCATACTTGGGATCTCTTCCTGAGGGGACAAGGTCTGAGGAAGAAATGGACAAATTCAGTCCATTGCCTGCATAGAAAGATGGGCCAGGAAAACCTTCACACACTAGTTCCTACTGCAGGAGATTCAGGCACAGATGCATCATACCTGTATTTTATTCCCTGACAGAAAATGTCTGCAAGAGAATGACTTATTGATCTTTCTTCTCCCCTTTCACCTTTTAGGCCAGCCAAACACCATTAATGGCAGATTCTGCCTGCAACCAGGGCACACAAAATTATGGTGCACAGACAGAGAGAAGTCAAGCAGAAACCAATGTTAATTCTACTAGAAAAGGAAAAAAAAAAAAGATATTCTGATCTTGCCACTCTCATCTAATGCAGTCTGCTATTACTTTCTTGCTCCCTCCGCCCTGCCGAAGGTTTCCTCATCTTTAGCTTGGAGTGGCCAAGGCGTACGCAGTGTTAAGTGTGCGTGCAGGGATAATAGGGCACAGACTCCTGCAAGAGGTCAATATGGGCTGTTTTACCTCGTGAACAAAGCCAGAAACTGATATAAGCATATAAAATCATCCTGACAGGAGAAGAAATGACTCTTTGGTCATTGGAGATGTCCACCTCATCTAATATTCAGCCAGTAATGGAGTCTAGTAAGGGAGAGCATAGGACCATCCTCTCCTCTTGTCCCATCCATCCTGTCCCATTCAGGCCTCCTCAGCAACCATAATGGTAAAATTAAGGATATTATAAATTAAGACTGACAAAATATCCTCAGCATCAGACTTAACAGATCAGTACTGCTAAAACAGACCTTGTTCTCACTGACTGATACCCATCTACTTCGCAAACAAATCAAACAGAGTGCTTACCTTGAGGTGAGCCCTCGTGCAACAGCAAGAACCTGTTCATGGGCTAGAAACAGGTGATATTTTGCTTGCTTGGTTATTAGCACGAGTTCAAGGATTTCAGGAAATATGGAAATGTTATCAATCCTTTATTATCACTACTTCAGACAATAGCAGTGAATGCAGATATTTGCTTCAGATAGGAGATTCACTGCTTCAGATAACTAGTATCCGAAATTGTTCATGATGTTGAAATCAATGCTGATCAGAAATTATCTGAAAAAAAAAAAGAAAAATTTAGCAGAATTGTAACATCTTCAGTTGCCCTTTCAAAAAGGAGAATGTCTCAGGCCCAAGAGACACAACTCTAGGCACCTATAGCTTTTTGAACACGATTCTGAGTTTTTTGCATATCTTGTCCTTACCTCCATCTTTCTTCTTCAAAGGGGTTGTTGTTTAATTTTGATAGGGGCTAAAACGAAATTGGATTGCCAACAGAGGAAAAGGTAAAAATATGCATTTGAATGTTAAGTCAGTTCTGAGTATCATTCAACTAATAAGCCATATGCCAAAATGTTCCTGAAGAAAAAGATGTTTAAATTTTTTAACGCTGTAGCGATAAAAAATAAATTAGAAAAATTCCTTATGAACTGAGTAATGATTAGCAAACGCTCAAGTTATTTTTTTACAGAAATTACCAAAGTTGCAACTGAAGCAATAGCTTCAGTTTTTTAATTAGAACAAAATTTTTAGGATTTAAGGAAAACAGGGTGAAAAAAACCCTCCAAATAACACACAATTAAACACTAATTTCTATTCGGGAATTTGTTGTTCCTTCCAACTATCTAAGCCTGGAACATTTCACCTTCAATAAATATTTCTATTCCTACATGGTCTTCTGGAACAGTCCCAGTTTGAATGAAAAGACCAACTTCTTCTAGAAAGCCACCTCGTTTACACAAGGCTGCTGAAAGAGGTAAACTGGATGAGTCTGGCCCCATTTTTTAATCCTTAATTATGCAGCAATATACATTTACATATTAGTTCAAGAGGGCTTTTTTTCAGGAATAGTCTGTGACGAAAGGAAGAACAGCACTGAGCCTTTTTGCTTTGCCAGTTTTCTTAAAAAAATACTAGAGATGCTTAGAAAATTCCTGCAATTTCCATTCAGGTGTCATGAACTCAGATGACCTTCTGGAAGATCCATTTTTAATAAACTTTAAAAGAAAAAATATATGTTCTTTTCTTTTTCTTCTTCTTTTTTTTTTTTTTTTCCTTTTTTTTTTTTCCCTAGGAGATGTTATAGCATGCAAGTATTTTTGTCAGTCTCTCCTGGGAAATAACCCTAGGCACCAGGATGGGCTGTGGCTGACTGGTTTGAAAGCAGCTTGACACCAAGGACCTGGGGTTCGGGTATAGCGCAAGGTGGCCATGAGCCATGAGCATGTCCGTGCATTGCTGAAAGTCACTTGCATATTGGGCTGTGTTTGCAAGAAGGCAGCTTTCAGGTGGAGGGAGGAAAGCCTTCCTCTCTACTCAGCCCCGCTCCGGCCACCTCTGGGGTGAGCTGGGTCCAGGCCTGGCCTCTGCAGTGAGAGATACATAGACTTAATGGAGGGCTATGTACATGGCTGGGGTTGGGAACACATTACTCATTAGGAGAAAAGGAGCTTGGAAAAGTAATTGAGGCAAGATGTAATCGCAATCTTCAAAACCACCAAGTCGGAGGTAAAGCAATATATGTATACAGAACACAAAGGAAAACGCTACTTTTAGTCAGAAAAGGGACATTTTTCAGACATGCGATAGAAGGGCAGAACAGGCATCAGGAAACAGCGACAGGGACCAGATATGTCTGTTCCTGAGGGTGCCTTGGCAATGGGGCAAATGAGGAGTGGGCTGTGAGTAGAATATTGTTCCACTGAGCTGCATCTAGCTCACAGCTGGGTGTATGCTATGTTATTTGCAGACTACATACCACCATAATCCCAAAACTCAGTCCTGGCCTATCTTTAATCTAGATGTAATCACAGAACGTGCCCTGAACACTGTAAATTTCATTTGTGAATTGAACCTTTTGTGGCTTTTCCATACTTGGTCCCGTGCTTTGTGATTACCTTTTACATAATAGGTGGAAAGAGAGAACCTTGATTAAATGCTCCTTTAATTACCATTAGGAGCAAAAACAATTTCTAAATCAAAGTCAAAGGTCTCATTTTTCTAAGCAGTTGCTAGGGGGAGAGATTATTTTAATCTTTGAGACATATTTTCCAATTTCCTGGGTCTGTCGTGTTCAGAAAGTATGTAAATGTTCAATGAGCACCAAGTAATTCTCTGATGGCCTATTTTAGCAGGGAGTAAATCTGCTGAAGCTTAAAAGACAGACCAGTGGTCTTCAGCCAAACTATTGACATCAGCTAAAAGTCTCCTTTCAATTACATTTTTGTCTACAGCTGACTGATATAAGCAAAGCCCTCTCCTCTGCTCTCCTCTCCCCAGTTAAAAAGAAAAAAGAAAAGGTAGGGTAAAGTATATTCCTATAGAGTCATACAGGTCTTAAAAATATAAAGTTATTATAATTGCAAGTCCTTTTGAAATATGGCAGATTTAGCAACAGATAATCTACCACCCACAAAACTGACTTTGTAGGTAGAAGTAAACTAAATAAATATATTAAATATGCCTAAATATATATAACTATATATAAATATATATATAAAACCAGTTACTAATGCAATATGCCATTCTATATTCAGGCTATATATACAGTACTTCATATCAACAATTTTCCTTCCAACTTAGGCTAATCTTTTCTAAATAATAGATTTCTAAAGGTTTGTCCTGTTCAAAATTATCAACCTCTTTCATCAACCTCTTTCTATTTTCTATCAGCCAATGAAGTATTTTGAAGAAACAGTACTAATGACTTATCGCACAGAGACATAGGTTATTACGGGCAGATTTTTCAGAGAGGAAGTATTTTTGAAAAGGTGAAATAAAAGTTGATTTTTTATGTGAAAATATATAGGTTTTTAATTGAAAATTTGTTTTAGAATAATTATTTTCATTATTAACAAATTATCTCCTTCCTACCTATTAAAATATTTTTTCCACTGAAAGAAGAAAATAAATTTAGAAATAAGACTGTGGAAGTAGTAAAAATTATTTCTAATAATTTATTTTATTACTAACACGAGTTCCTATTTCTGTGAATATTTCACAGTTACAGTCTTAGAAAAGTATGGAAAATACTAGGTGAAGGAAAGCTCTACCTTTAAAGCTTAGACGTGACTTTATCCATTTACTGCCTTAGAATACAGTAAGAGATATTCATGCTTACATTTTAAACCAGCCCTTAGAGGACAATAATTAAAAGGTAAGCATAAAGTGAGTCACAAATTGACTAAAATTAATCTTCTTTCCAATTCCATTCCCAAAGTTAATGTGAACATTAAAACCTTTTACACCTTACTCCTGTGAGTTACTAGAAGTCCTCAGTCTGCAAGCGATAGGAAAGAAATCAAATTTCTTGTCTGGGAAAGGGTTTTGAGAAAAATGGAAGCTAGTTATGAAAAATATCAATTACATCCATTTGCCATTCAGAGGATAATATTTTCTGAAATATATATTTCCATGTCTTCATTTCTTCACATTTCTCCTTTTGTATACTATGTTTAGCTATATTATTTACAAGAAAGTGTTTAGTGTGCAGTGACAGAGAGTGATTAAACATTATAGAGCCATAGATAGTAATATTAGACAATAAAATCTATCCTATTAGTTTCTCAGTTTCTGAGATGGTCTTGGTTCTAATACTCAGACATTTAGACAGACCTACATTTTAAATCTTGGACAGGTAGTGAATAAAGTCAGATCAGCAATTCATTATCAAATCCTTCATGATGGCATAAATCCAATAAGACATGCTAAGAATTTATAAATTCTTAAAAGTGTCCCTCCCAAGATAATTATATACCAATCAACAAAGTATCACTGCTGGCATACTCAACAGCTCACAATTTATGTCAAAATAAAACTATTTTAAAATCATGTTTGTCAACATTTTTCTCTTTCATTTGTTAATTTTCCTTAATTTCTTCTTTCTCATAAATGTGTGGTGTGATGGGTGATAGATAATTAGTGCATCAGCTGGTCTTAAAAATAATGGCTTTCTGCATATCACTTCCTTCATATATTTCATTCTGGAATTTAAATACCAAAGGGGTTTGCTCTCTATTTAGGAGAATAATTCATTTTCTGTTTGCTGCAGTATAGTGATATTAGGATATTAATTCTGCTTTTTCTACAGTAAAATGTTGAAGTTTAATAAATAATTTCTATTTGTAAAGCAAAAGAATGTATACTTTAATATAAAAATTCTTTCCTTAGATATAAATCAACACCAAAAACACCCAAAAATAATCTTCCATTACAATTATCATATTTTCTCTTTGTTTAAGATTCATGAGGGTATAGAAGTGTCTTTATTCTTTCTGATTTTTTTTTCAATTTCATAATACTTCATAATAGTTTATGTAAAGGTATTTTCAGAGTACTTCATACCATTCGAGATATCAAGTACTCCATTTGAGAGAAGCAAACAGAACTACTTGTTGAATGAATCTTTGAAGAAGTATGCTATACTCCACCGTATATGAAATTTGTTCAGTGTGACGGGAATCTAGGGTCAGTTGGTAATCTACAGCTTTTTATCCCTCATATTATAGAAACAGAGATAACTTGAAATTGAAGTTATAAATCCTATAGAAATTTATGTATTTCATTCAGATGTATATTATGAAACAATTTTTTTTCTATTTCACTGAAATTTGAAAGTTTGAATCTCCCAATCCCACAATTCCTTGTTTCTGACTCACACAGATTTAATTTAGAAATTCTACCAAGGATCACCTGGACATCCCAAATTGAGAATGAAAAAAATCACAAGTCATTTTAAGAACCTTGATTTTCTTAAGGAACTAGGGAAAAAGGAGGAGTAAAAGGGGATAATATAGCCTGGGGAATTTGTGTTCTAAGCTAGTTTCTTTCCTTTTTAACTTCTGAGACAGAGACCTTCCTTTAAGCATAATTCCTACCAACCTACCAAAACACAATTATTGCAATATTTAGAACTGCAACTGATGTTGCTGTGCTTTTCTCCTCTCCTATTCCCAGCGACAGAGCGTGCACACTTAGATTTCCTTGTGGTGGGAAACCATGAGGTCTCCAGTACAGCCTTAATCACAAAGAAGCATCACAAAAGCCATCCTTTTATGTATATAAAATCATCATAAAAAGATGTCAAAAAATAATAAAAGATGACCAAAAAAAAAAAAAAAAGTCCTGTCACAGACATCACCATCTTCCTCTTTGGCTGCAACACGGCCCACAGCTGGCCTAAACACAGGGCAGCACGTGCATGTTAAACACAAAGCCAGACAAGACAAGGGCAAGAACAGTTCTCCAAAGCAGAACCGCAAGACAGCAGGTGAGAGGAGGAACCATACAAGTGCATGTGAATAACCTCACTTAACAAAATGGAGGGAAATGCATAAATAAAAGTCCTGAGAGCAGCATAATGTTTCCAGAGCTCTGAATAGAACTATAGTCTCTGGATTTTTATTTTGAATCGTCTCCTTTATACTACAACAGTTAATGTATAGCAGTAGCTCTGGAAATTATACGTAGTTTATCTTGCATGTTTTTTCATCTGTACTTAGTATCTTAAATTAACATGCCCCCAAATTTGGAGATACTGCCTTGCGCACAGGGGCGACTGAAAACAAATCTGGCAAAGCATTTCTGAATGACGGCAGCAGCAGCAGCGACACTTTTCTGCAGATTAAGTGGTGGCAGCCGTGCTGGAAAGGAGACAGACTTGGCCCCTCCTGGGGCTCTCCCTCGCTCTGGGGAAGTGACTCAGACTTCAGTGGGTTCTCCAACAGATGGAAATGTTGCAATCTACAAAGGCTTTGCAAGCAAAACCAGACACAGCAATTACTAGAAGGCCAAAGAGAATTATTATCTATCAAAAGTCCAGGCTGCCAGTTATTTCGCACAGGCATGCCACTAGCATACAAAAGAAAATCCAAGGGAACTACTTCTGCATGAATTGTTGCTGATATTAATAGTTTACACATCCATCAAGCTGGCAATGGAAAGTTTGCAGAAACAGGTAAATGCCCAACAACAGCCATAGCAAGCACGCAAGCACGTGCATGTGAGAATAACATGGCTCAGCGCTGGCATTGGAGATATAATTTGCTGACAACCTTAGCTGTCTAGGCAGCCCTACTGGGATGCACTTTACTTCCTCCAGAGAGAGGAAAGATGGGAAAAAGTATTTTAAAATAATCTACTGCCTTTGGAATTTAGTAAAAAGATCACATCTGGAGGGCTACTCATTTCTGCTGTCAGAACTCAATTTTTTAAGAGTAATTTCTTAGTGGAATAGCAGTACACTTCGTGCCAAGCCAAACAGCAACTGATCAGAGAGGACAGTGGCAATAGTTTCAAGAATGGATCATGAACAAAATATATATTCCTGTACAGATATCAAACATGTAGACAAAAATTGGATTGCCAATAGAGGATATACATTTTATATATGCATATGTATATATGTATGCATTCTGTTTACAATATGCATGTATCCATTCTTTATTGGTGGGTCACTACTTTTGATGTCACATTATCCAAGAAATCACTTTTATGGTTACAATTACTAAGAAATGAGAAAATGTGCTTAGAGGCCTGTGTGCTCATATGCTTATTCTTCAGTCATTGCCAGTTACATAAATAAGAAGGCCACTCCTAGCACTGCCCTATGTGGGGTCATTATATCACTGCGTAATAGTAGACAAACAGAATATTGCAGGAGAGGTTCAAGAGACATGGAGTATTTTGGCAACCTAGTGTCCCTGGTACAGTACCAGAATGTGAGCATCAGTTTGTCTTTACCACCATTTTCTTTCATCTCTTAATAAAGAGACGTGAAAATGACTCCAAGCATCAAGCAACGGCAGACCTGGCTACGTCATTATCTTGAGCATGCTCCAGAGGATATATACATTATTGCAGGTGTCAAAACCAACACGTGACTCAATCTCTAAACAACAGCTATGGATATGCTACCATATAGCACAAATACTAATAAAATATGGCAATTATTCACTAAAAATATGTACGAACTACTTCATTAAATTACCGCCAGTTTGTTACTACAAGTATAACAGTTTGCCTGGGATATCCAAGCACACGATAAGAAAAAACAGACATGGAGGATCTAAATATTGAGTCGGGAAAAATTGTAATGTTGACCACGTGATTAAAGAATGTACTGGAAAGTCCTTAAAAATCTTTAGTATTAGGCCTATGGCTTTACCCTGCTTACTGAAAAGAGATTCTTCAAGGATATTAGCAACACTTCACAGATCTTCTAAACGCAACATCCAATACTGGAAAGTAAGCTGCAAAGAATGCCAAAACAAGTGGTGGAGTCATCAAAATAGATTTAGAAAATTTGAAAGGCAATTAAAGTAACGAAGAAGGGGAAATACCCTTCATAGTTAAAAAAAAAAAACACACAATGTGTCAGAGACAAGTAAACAGCTTTTTTTCTCAGCACTTGGAAAACTGAATGCCACTATCATCAATACACTTAAATGAAAATACAAAAATCCATGGATTAGCAATTACACTGGCACAAAAATGCTCTTTAACTTTGTGCAAATCACGTCTAGAATACTATTGGATGGTTTCTATTAAAAAAAAAATAGCGAGCAGCCCATCATGTAGCTTAAGAATCAAATGGGATGAAATTGATAAGACATCTTGATTTCATTACTTACAAGAAAAACATAGACAACAATACGAAGATCAGTGGCCAAATAAAGCTTTTCGAAGTCATGGTACTACCTGATGATAAAACACTTGGTCAGATGAATACAAAGGCAATCACCTCTGGCCTTTTTTGTCCCCCAAGGGAAGATGAAGTAAGGTTGCCCTATGGGTGTGGATGCTAGCATAGCAAGGCTTGTCAGGACAATCATCAGTACTTTTTTGATACCTGACAAGATATTTAAATTCAGAACTCTGAGATTACTGAATACAGATGTCTACACATTGAACACAGGAGGCATGCAAAAGTCTACAAAATGTCTTGCAGAGTAAGTTGGACTTCATGAAAAAAAAAAAAAAAAAAAAAAAAAGAAATTTAGATATCACCTGCAGGTGATAATGTAAAGATAGGTCGAGTAATTAAAAATAGCTGTATATGACTCCTGTCTTGATAATGAACTTACACAACACTTTTGCTTTCAGAGACTAAATGAACAAACTGCATTAGCAATGCCAGATCATCTTTTGATTTGTTATCAGAAAGAAACAGAAAGAAAGAGGAATCAGATTGCAACCAAATCTTTCTTTCTCTCTCTTTCTTTCTGTTATCTTTTTGTTATTGAGAGCCCAGGCAAATGAACATCAGATGGCAATACAAAAAACTGCACTGACAATATACCGAGATGTGACCATCATCCAGTAAACAATGCCTTGTTAACAACACAAAGGCTTTGTCATAGCCAGGATAGACCAAAAAAAAAGCTTCCATTTCTGATGAAAAAAAAAGAAAAAGAAAAAGAAAAAGAAAAAGAAAAAGAAAAAGAAAAAGAAAAAGAAAAAGAAAAAGAAAAAGAAAAAGAAAAAGAAAAAGAAAAANAAAAAGAAAAAGAAAAAGAAAAAGAAAAAGAAAAAGAAAAAGAAAAAGAAAAAGAAAAAGAAAAAGAAAAAGAAAAAGAAAAAGAAAAAGAAAAAGAAGCAATACCCCATCGAGTAGTAATACACATGTAACTGGAAGGTCTTTCCATCTCATTCACAGACTCGCTAGTCTGGAATTCTTCTGTGTATACTCACACACAGAAAGAAGACATGATACCAGCAGCAATGTCATTTTAAATTCCTAAATATAATACCATTAACAGACATATATCAAAAGTAAATTCTCTGTGAGAGCCCTTGGATAGTTCAAAGGGTGCAGTCACTTCCATTTGGCTTTTTCACGTAAATGATTACCTGGGTGACAGCACTCCTACCAAAGATTTTGGAAAAGAGACTATCCACAGCTTGACACTATTAAATTCTGCATGCTGCAGCCCATCCCATACAAAAGTATGCTTTGCTGAATGAATTTGTATTTCGTTTTCTAACATTTATCTTCATTCATTGCTGTGGCTGTCACAAATGCTTTCCGCCTGTGTGTATGGAGGTGTAGGTGTGAGTGTATCCCTTTCATCTGTCATTCTAGTTATCAGGGAGCCCAACATGGTGTCTTGAAAACCAGAGTCACTATGAATAGGATTTGCCTTAATATAATGAGAACAGCAATATTCCCTCTGGTCTTCCTGTCTTTCACCATAAGCTTCATTTTCAGGTTTTCCTACTTTCAGGTTTTCCATCTGCAATAGTTCTGTTCTGTTTAAAACAGAATGTGACAGTCCAACTGATGAACAGGAGTCACTAGATAGTCACCTTTAACACTAGCCGAGCATCAAAATTAATCTTGAAATTAAGCAGCATTTGGTTGGGGAACTACCCACATCAGATTCTCAGAGGGGTGCCTGAGGCAACTGAAAATGTGGCAAGGGTTGTTTCATGACCGGCATGATATTCAGTTGCCTATTTTCGACATTAAATATATCTGATAACTTATACTTGACCGTGGAAAAACTACAAGGTAGCAGTGTCAGCATCATCTTCAATGTCAACAATTTTCAGTGTTCACCATTCTTCCACTTTCTCCGATGTTTTGTTTGAACTAATCTTCTTGTTAGGGTGAGATATGCCACCATTTCCGGTGTTCTGTTAAAGAAAATTGTTACTCTACTCTGAAATATCAGAAAACATTAGGTTAACCTAGACTATGCAGTCTCTTACTTCCAACTCTGGGGTGACTGAGTGTCTTCCAGTGTAGCCTGCAGAGGCAGAGCAAACCTGAGACTCCTCTGATCACATGAAAGCCAGTGAGTGTCATCACAAGCCAGCAATAAAGGTCATGTTTGCCTTCAGAAGACCAATGCAAAAGTTTAAATTACTCCCTTCTTTTTTTTTTTTTTGTATTCTTTAAACATTGTGCTTTTTTTCTACTCACAGGTATGATAAAGTCACCCCTGCCTGCTGTTCCTTTTTCTCCTGAAGCCAGTGAGTGATCAGTTCTCCCAATTCGTGCCATTTTGACCTCGTTTCCTCATTCCACAATGGCCACTGCCTCATTCATTGCAGCTCTCATGCTGTTGAAACCATTCATCACCTCCAGTTTTTCCTCTTTGAAGTAGAAGGATTTTAGGCGTACAGAGATAGTGGATCAAGTTCCATGCATTAGAGAGGGCACAGCTTCCTGAGGTCCCTGGTACATTAACAGTGTCATCCATCCACACAAGTCTTTCTGATTGTAGCTGTGATTCTGTGTATCTTGTTAACATCATTTCTCTGCTTTGCTGCTCAACATGAGATCTGGGTTGCATGATCAAGCAGAAGTAAGTTTGCCTTACTAAAGGGTAAAGATGTGCTGAGAAGAGCAATATGAAATATTTTGTAAAGAATAATCAAAATTAGGTCCCAATATTATTTATTTATTTTTTGAAGGAGAGCATGGGAATATTTAACGACACAAAAGAGATACATGTGCAGTTTCTGAAGATACAATCTACCATACTTGCAGACCTGTAGCTAGAGGCAACTTCTTGTTGGCCAAGAGGATTTTTTGTTGTTGCTGTTTTTTGTTTGTTTTTTTTTTTTTTTAGAAATTGTCCTGCTGTCTGGAATGCAGGCTGATTTGTTTATGGCTTGATATACAAATACTGATTTGATTTTCTAGCGTACACTTATATGGACAGCTGATCCTTTCACAATTCATCTGTCAGAGTTATAATTTTATTTTGATGCTGCTTTGGCAGCATGTGATACCCTGGCACTATTATTGAAAACTGCTGAAAAAAAAATAGTTTTTTATACTTTGAAAATGTTCATTAACAAATTCTGATGATTCATTTTGCAATGGCATCTATGTGACATATGCCTTTGGTCTATTTTCCTGTAGTTAAGAGACTCCTAACAGCTGCATCTGAATTGTGAAGCAAATCCTTCTGCAGACTTTCCAGTCATCTAACCCAGAGTCTGGGTAAGCCATGCAGCTGCCCATGAGCTTGCTGCAGAAACTCTATGTTACAAGCAAAAGTATTGACAAGTAGCTAATCTTCTTGCAGTGAGACAATCTGCATAGCTCTTTTTCCATTTACCGGTCAGAGTTCAGAAAGTTTGCAGAGCCAAACAAGTTAGCACATGTTAACCTGGTGGCACATCTGACAGCACAAGAGAGTAACACTGACTGCAGCTGATGGCAGTTCACATCTTACCTTCCTTCATGATTTGGTGCATTACTCCAGTTCCAAGATTAAAGAAGCTGAGGACTGGGGCTTCTTGTTCAGAGTTTCTCAGTAACACTGATGAAAATTATTTAATAAGGAATATAAAATTAATTTGTAAAACTCTCTCTGTGTAAAGACTCTTTTCAGAATAATAAAGTTCCACCACAATTCAGCTTATTTTGTTTCTAACATGGAGTAAAATAATTCATTTTAATTATGATCAAGAAAACCTTCACACAGGAGTTTATCCCTGTATAATCCCATTTATCTAGTCTACTTTAAGTCATGTATATTATATATATATATAAAATTAAATTAGGTTTGCTAATGCTAACTCTAAGAAAGTCCCGAACAAGTATGTAAGCAGACATAATACAGCTTTGTTTCCTCTTCAACCATTCTACAGTAAAGAAAGAAAAAGCTAGTTAGGTAGTGACTGAATCATCTTAAGGAGATAGTTTAAAATGATGAATATGGTTATAACTCTGCTACGAAATGACCAAAGCACAATAAAAGATTAGAAATACTCAAAGGAAATAAAGACCATCAACTTCTACAAATAGCACCTAAAGCCCATAAAGACAATTGTCACAATTGCGGTCCTAGAACACTTTCATATTGATTTTTTACCAGGTTGACTCATTTAGCATTGATTGGGCATGAATTTCACAGTATTTATAAACAGGTCACTGTAAATTTTCCCACGTAAGTACTTGCATCAGAAATGATTTTGTTTTCATTCATTCAGGGAGTACAAATCAATACTACATGATGCATGTCATCCTAATGAATAAAAGATCTTGAATTTCAAGTGCTTGATGTAGGCATCGCAAATTGGATATTGGACGCTTTCAGTGAGCTGCTCATAATCAGCACGGAGAAAAACAAAAAATGATGATCATGAATGCAACAAAATTACATGAATGCAAAAAACCAAAAAATCCAAGGATGAATGGCCTGATATGTAAATATTCTGTGAATACAAGATTAGTTGTATTCAATTACTAGATTGGTTGTATTCAATTATTATATATAAATTATTTAGTTCTTGTGTGTACCAAATGAATGTAAGGAGAACATGAAATGCAAAGAATGATATAAAAGACCGGGTACTTTAGTAGTTTACAAGATACAGCTAGTAAGACATACATCAAAAACAAGAAGAGGGAAAAGTAAAAGAAAATGTTTAAGCAGCTGGAGAAAGAAAGTTTTGAATATGTATGAATATGCCTGTAAGTAGTGCTTACAGCCTTATGAGTGCATGCCTACAGGTGATGCCCACATGGTACACATTGACTTAACATAATTCAGTATAAATTAAGGTAGTACTGAGTTTTATACCAGGTAAAGATCTGGCATATGGTGCATCTGTTTTGTATAGCATATTGAATAGCTCCTTTTATCTTTTTCTTTTCATCTCAAAACATACTAACTTGTGCTTCTTATAAACTACTTTGTATGAGAGCTGGTTTCATACAGAAAGATAACATTCCTTCTGCTTTTTCAAGTTAAAATGTGTTCTTAGTCTTCTGAGAGAGGCCCAGATTTTGAACTTTTGCTCTGTCTGCTTGCTTTTTTGTTTTTTCAACTTTTGTATGCTAGCATTTTCGTTTTAGATTTAGACCACAGAGGAATATAAACTTTACGAACATAACAGATGATTTCTCTATTGAGTTGTTGAACTACTTATGTAATAACTTCATAACAGAGTTGATCAAGGAGCTCACAAAGAGAGGTTCTCTGCTGGAACTCACAGACAAAGAAGTATTGGTCACGGATTGGAAAGTCAGGGGCAAGTTTGGCTGCAGCATTAACAGGATCATGCAAAAAGCTGGGAAAAAAGCAGGACCTCAGATTTCAGGAGGGCTGACATTTGCCTGTTCAGGATCTTCTTGGAAGAATCCCAAGGGATAAGGTTCTGAAGTAAAGAAGGGTCCGAAAGACCCTGTTGATATTCAAGGATTACCTCTTCCAAGCTCGACAACAGCCTATCTCAACAAACAGGAAGTCAGGAAAAGGCTTTAAGAGGTTTTCATGGATGAACGTGGAACTCTTGACTAAACTCAGCCATAAAATGAAGTGTACAAATGGTGGAAGCTGGGACAGGTTCTATCTGGGACGTTTCAGGGATATGATTTGGAAAATTAAAGCCTAGTAGAGTCAAAACTGTCAAAGGACATACAAGAAGTCTAGAGAACACAAGGTCTTATTGATACATGTGGCCAAGGCCCTGGGGACAAAGGACACAGAAAAGGCTGAGCTACTGAACATCATGTACACGGTTTCTTGAACACTGCCAAGCATGGTGAATCTACCACTTTCCTGGGCAGACTGCTCCAATGCTTGTCTATTGTTTCCATGTAGAAATTCTTCCTAAAATCTAACCTGAAGCTCCCCTGGCACGACTTGAAGCCATTTCCTCTTCTTTTATCAGTAGTTATTCTGGAGAAGACAGCAACCCCTGCCTCACTACAACCTCTTTTCAGGTAGTTGTATAGAGCAATAAGATCTCCCCTGTCTCCTCCAGACTAAAAAAACCCAGCTCCCTCAACCTTTCCTCCTAAGTTTTGTGCTCCAGACCTTTCACCAGTTTCGTAGATATGGTGTAGAGAGGTTTGCATTTGGACTCAATGATCTTAAAGGCCTTTTCCAATAGTAATGATTACATGATTCTGTGATCTTCATCTCAGTTTTCCCTATTAAGACTGGCCAGTGCACCTTCAGGAATTTTGTTGATATTGCAAAACTGGAGTGGCTGATACACCTGAGGATTGTGCTGCCATGTAGAGAAAAGGACCTCACTAGACTGGAAAGATGGGCAGAGAGGAACCTCATGAAGTTCAGCAAAGGAAAACGCAAAATCATGTCCATGGGCAGGGAAGAACTAATCCTAGGCACTAGATCAGAGTCGTGACCAAACAACTAGAGAACAGCTCTGCAGAGGAGGCCCAGGAGGCCCTCGTGGGCAAATGGTGAACACGAGCCAGCAATGTGTCTTTGTGGCAAAGGTGGCCAGCAGTATCCTAGGCTGCATAATGGTCATCATTGACATCAGGCGAAAGGTGGTGATCCCGCACCTCTCCCCAGCCTCAGTGAAATCACTTCTGAAGGGCCCAGTCCTGAGCTCCCAATATGAGAGATATGGAGTAAATGCAGTCGAGGGCTGTGAAAATGATAAGAGACTGGAGCATCTGACACATGAGGGAAGGCTGAGAAATCTGTGACCATTTAGACTGAGGAAGAGCAGACCCTGATCAATGTGTATAACTATCTGATGGAGGAATGTAAAGAAGACAGAGCTAGGCTCTTTGTACTATCCAATGAAAAGACAAGAGGCAAAGAGCATATACTGAAACATGGAGGTATTCTATTTGAACATAAAAAACCACTTTCATTGTTTTTGTGGAGTTTGCTGAAAACTGGAATAGTTTGCCAGAGAGGTTTTATAGTCTTCATCCTTGGAAATATTCAAAACTTAATTGGACATAGTCTTGGGAATCCTGCTCTAGGTGACTCAGCTTGAGTCAGCTTGAGGAATTAGAAAAGACGATCTCTGGAGGTCCCTTTCGGCCACAACAGGTCAGTGATTCTGTGATGAAATTACTTAAGTACATGATATGTTTTTATAAGGCTGCAACACATTTCAAGCCCTCATGGAAAGATATGTGTCATATAAAATAAGCCATCTGTAGAACATAATAGTTCTGAAAACACAGAAAAGATACTATGTAAAAATGAGTGGACTCAGATAGTCATTAATCTGTTATTATCTTAATTTACATGTTATTATCTTAATTTAGATGAAGATATGTATTTTATAGACCTCTCCTGTAAAGGAAATTTGATGAATAGGTCTCTTCTTGATTACTATTTCATGGATTAACATCATTCTAAGGAAGGATAGCTATCTCCAGAATACAAAACAAACAAACAAACAAACAAATAAAACCTATTCACAGGAACTATATCAATGAGGATGTATATTATCTTTGAGTTCCTTTAGTGAACAGCTTCCCTTCCATTAGCTTGCCCTCTTCCTTTTCCTTCTTGTCCAGAAAAAGCAGAAAAAGAGCCATCCCAGTTTCCCAAGTGAGTAGAGAATCATGTTTGCTAAAAAATATGGAATAGCAAAGCCTACATTGGCTCAGGGAGATTTGACTAGAACTCCCAGGCTTTCTGGCACTTGAGGTTTTGCAAGGAAAAGCTTTGTTTTATTATTACTATTTTTTTTTCCAGATTTGATAATGGCAAGTCTAGTCCTTTCTTGGACCATCATTCTTAGATTTTGATCTGACAGTTCTAAACCTATTTGGTGGCTAATGCAAGCAGTTAAGCTTATTTGTTCCTAAATATTTGTCATTCATAGTTGAAGAGAATCCTTCAGACAAAAATGAAGCCAATGGGCATCTTCACTCCTGGAGACCTTTGTCATTCGACACTTAAACACTTAAAACACTTAAAAATATTATTGGTTAATTGGAAAGGTCAGTAGAGAAAGCATCTGAATGTCTGAAATGCTTGTAAATCTGAGAGAACCTATATCTAATATAAAAGATAACATAATAATATTAAAAAAAAAATGAATATATATCCAAGATATTATGAGGTACATGGCCAAGCAGATTTAGGACATGGTGGAGAAAATATATATGGAAAGTATGATATAAAAGCATCAGAACCTGATTTTGATTATAGGTTTAGATAAAAAATATGTTGAAATCACACTCATAAACACATTATGAATCATTTATGGATTACCAAAAGTCTCTTTGCTTCCTGTAATATTATGTTCTTAGTAAAACAATATGTAGAACTTAAAACCTAAAAGCCCTTTTAGTCTAAAAATGGTGCCATGTATATACAGATCTTCAGAGGCATGGTGGGGCACCTTGTGTAAACTCTATAGCTAAATAGGTGACAAGCCAGTTTTAAGTTCTTCCTAATCTTCCAAACTTTGAGAATGGTGTTTGGGTTATGAATACTCATTGAAATCTATACATTGAAGTCTGAAAGTCTAAATAGCAGAAATCCTTTTGCAGAAAATTACAGAAAAAAAAGATAAACTGTGAAAAAAAAGTTGGTCTGCAGTGATTTAGAAAAAAAAACGTTATGTGGAATATCATGCAGTCTTACTTCTATGAAGAAAGTGGTCTTTGAAGCAGAACTTGGTGCCCAACTGAGGGCTGACTCTAAGGTCAGAGATGTTCCTTCTTGCCCCGTGGCTCCCCTTGTACCCCCCCAAAAAATCTCCACTTAAATTTGGAAAAAAAATAGCCTGCTCATCTGCCAGCTAAAGCAATGCTAAGCAATTCAATTCTCTAAAGGTCCTATCTATACTAGGTAGCTTGATATCTGTAACTGTAGCATCTGCAATTAGTTTGCTGGTCTGCGATTCAAAATGGTTGCTTTCACCAGCTTAGAATAGCTAAAAAGTTTGCCCAGTATCAAAATTGAAATCAGGTGACTTTCCCTTTGGTGGTTTTGATTCTGTCTTTATGGTCCACTGGCAGAATTCAAGAAAAGATGGATAGGCTTCATGGATGAAATACAGATGGCACAAGATCTTGCAGAGAGGACAGATGAGTGGGATGCAAAGGGAGAAAAACAGAAGATACTCAACATAAGGATATAAAAGAAATCAATAAAAGTAAACGGAATGAAAATATTAGCCTAGAAGGGAGAAATAAGGAACTTTCAGTAAATATAATAAATCAAATATTTATATATGTACTTGTCAGGGTATCTTTCTGCTTGGTTTTATTGCTGCGATGGCTGTGTGCATCAGGTGAGGCCAAAACCTCCTGTCATGCAGCAGTTTCATCACAGTGAAATAGCAGGTGAAAGAATGAAAGGCTATGGGCACAGACTGAACCACAAAGCATTCTCTCTCTTTTTTTTTTTTTTTTTTTTAATTCTGTGGAGGTTGTTGAGCCCTGAAATAGTTTGCCTAGAGTATTTATGGACACTTGGAGATACTCAAAAGTGGTCTAGGCATGGTCTTGGGGAATCTGCTCTCAGTGATCCTTCTGGAGCAGAAGGGTTAGAGAAGGTGATCTTCAGATGTTCAGCAAATAACAACCTGGGGGCTGATATTCAAGGAAAAATATTTTTAAAAAGGTTACTAGGTGTATTTGGCCTTTCTTCAATGACTCTAAAGTGACTATTCAGAGTGATAAACCAAATAAATTGTTTAATGATTAAGCTCTGCTCTAATCTCACTAGCCAGGAGCTGAAGGCATAAAGTGAATGTCTCTCACATTTCCCCTAAAAGTTCATCTTAGTAGAAACCAGAGATTTAGGCTCTAGCAAAGGAAGCAAAAAATATTTAAAAATTCAATCGCTTATCAGAGAAGGTGTCCACAATTGTACAACCATCTCAGTTAATCTCTGTGACTTGTTATACAAGACTCCAGGATGACTTGTGATATTGCATATACTGACAAATACTAGTGTAAAGCTGCATGAGTCATGTGTACATTCTTAATCATTTGATTTGTTATTATCATTACAAAAGTATTTTAGGAACTGAAAATCACCTGAGTTCAGTCCAGAACATTATTAGGCTCTACTTTGGATGGAAGCATTACAAATAAATCTTTCCCTCGTCAGGGAGAAGAACATAAATCAAATCACAGTAAACATATAGGAAAAAAATCGATCAGGTACTGAAAGAAAAACAGAAAACTCAGAATCTTTTTGCATAACGTGGATTTATCTCTTTCATCTGTACAGAAACCATAAAAAGTATTCAACCTGATAAAATCAAATATGAAGTTCATCACACTTGGGGCTACATATAATGTGCTGTGTAATCTGTTCTGATTATCCACTCCTTCCAGGCCTATTTGAAAATGACTATCAGATGTTTATGAGGCCTAATTTATTTTACAAAAAGCATGGTTTTCATAATGCTAGTTTTACTTTCTCAGTCACATATGAAAAAGAGGAAATTATCTTAATGGTGAATTAGAATGTAGCATTTGCTTGCAGTCCAAAACTCATGAAGGACATCCATTGATTTGAGTGCAAGCTGTATCAAACACTAAAATTCACACTTGCATCCAGATTAGATCCGAAAGTTTCCCAAATGAAATATTCATTTTTAAAAGCTTCTGCAAAGGATGATTAAAAGAAAAAAAGTACAAATTATGAATTAAAATAATAGCAAAAATGAAGAACAGCTTGAAAAGAAACTCCAGTCCTCCAGAATTTAAGCCTCATGATGAATCCAAGATACAGATCTTATTTCAATGCACACTGAAATCAGTGTATGCTAACTATTTCTGATCAGGAGAGTCCAGATGTACAGAATAAATCATTTGTGCAACTAGTGAACAAATACTTTTCCAAAGAGAGAATGCACTTTGGAAGAATCACTTCCATTGAACTGCAGTACACAGTGGGAGAAATATGTCGCTGCCAGGAGATGGCGATGAGGTCCATATTCTGGTTATTGTGCAGAAGAGTAGGGATTCAGATGCTCATGGGCTTGGGAAGAATTAAGAATTACATATCAATAGGATGACAGTAAAGTTCTGGACATAGAACACTATAGTGTTCACCCCATTAAAAAGTAATGCTTCAGAAACACAGGAAGAGTGACAAGGTCATAATTTCCAACTTCTATTTAGTGGAAGACTATCTAAATATCCACACTGACTGGGGAGATCTTCTATTTCTAAATTATTTATATCTATTCTGTTGCTTTCCTCTGACTTTGGCTTCTGCTTGTCTCTGGGTCTGGGCTGAGACTCTTCTCATTTCTCTGTCAGATAAAGTTTGTCCTTTTGCTTTTTGACCTTGTGATTATTTTCTCTTGTCTTTCCACTCTCTATTCCTTTTGAGTGCATGGAAGGAATGGTTTTCTATTTTGAGTTTCTTTCTTGATTTGATCAGCACAGCAGTCTTCAAATTTGTGAGGTGAATCTCTAAAGCTCTCATAAAATATTTATGTTCCTTTGGATTATTTAGTCTGTGGAAGGTAAGCTGATTTAATTAATAGTAATATAGGAACATTTCAGTGAAATGGATGTTTTAAAATTATCAGTAAGCCCGTTCTCTGTCACATGCACACATACAGTCCTAAACGGATGGGTAAATGCAAGTCAAAGCTGTATTACACAAATGACAAGCCTCTTAACAGACATTCTTTCAAACAAGTCTAGTTTCCATTTGGTTGAACCATTTTGGAAAACAGTATTTTTAAAAACAGCTGTTGAGGAAAGTGAACAATTAACAGTAAATACTTAACTGCTCACAGAATGGCCAATTCACTGGAGGTAGCAGCAGATGGTAATTTCATTATATGTCATTACCTTCACCTAAAATAACTGACCTTGCTCACTATGATTCCCCTTTTTCTTTCTTTTTTTTTCTATTTTATTTTCTTTTTTTCCTCACAAATTGTTTATTTGATGTATAGAATATATAAATAATTATGCACAAAAATAAAATAAAATCTACGACAGTCTCCCAGTAACTGTTCTCATTGCCAATGAATGCAATACTATGTAGAAAACCTGGAAGAAACTCCGGGGTTTCTGAGGCCATATCATTTCAGAAGCATTTAGCAGAGTCCCAAGCTTGGCAGTGCTGAGACCAAGCTAACAAGCTGTGTTACATTAATCCCTAGCTATTCTGTCCCCCCTCATCTTATGCATCCAGACAGTTTAAATGCCCTGGTGCCACAGTGCTCTTCAGAGTAGGGCCTCAGGCTGGGAGCAACCAGTTAGACTCAGTCTGACCCCAGTTCTAATAGTGCCTCTGAATATCCTGTTGGTCGAAAGCCTATTTTTGAGGTACCTTAACAAATTACAAGAATCGAAGACAGTTCTTCTCTCTACACTGAGTTAATGTGCTGGTGTTGTCATTACTTTTTAAGCGAAGCAATGCAATCTGTCTTCAGGGAAGGTTGCCAAGGTTTTATTGAGCTGCAGTACTTGGCTCTTGCTCAAGCATTTTAAAAATTCACTCACCTTGCTGAGTTCAGTGATAGCAAGCGAGACTTCATGGTACATAGAGTACCCTGGGGTAAAGCTGCCGGGGAGACGACCCACCCAGTCCATGTGGGCAGCAACAGAAGCAACAGACGGGATGGCTTGTGCGTGTGTACTGCTGTGCCCACCTGCCTTGTCTTGTTCCCTCTCACAGTCACACAAAATGGAACCCTACTCCTTCCAAGGGTTGTATTCAGAGCTTTGGATTCCAGATTTGGGCCTGTTTCACTAGAGCATTTGTACAGATGGAGTTGCAAATAAAACATGGATGCTCCATGTGTTTATACAAGGAGAAAGCCAAAGACTAAGAGGCCAGACAGAACTAACTCATCTTTAAAGAGGGGTTTCATGGAGATAGCTTAGCTCTTTGGCCATAATTATTAGAGACAAAAGAAAAGTAGTGTGGCAGATGCCTCCTGAATTACAAATGGTCACTAACTCTTAGGAGAAGGACAATAGGAGAAAGTATTGGTCTGGAAAGGGTCTGATGGTATTCAATTTAAAACATTAAGCACTGTGAAGTCACAAGTGTCTTACAACAGAAGGTAGTGCTGTGTGAGAGGGGAAAATAGATGTGCAATAAGAAATCTTGTTCTTGATCTTTCAAGCCTGAAGAATTTAAAACAAATACAACTAAATAATTATCCATCAGATACTGAACTCACAACCTTGTAAATGTCGACATCTACTTGCTTGCTTAGTACATTTCTAGTTCATATAAACTGCTTCATAATGTTTCTTTTATAATCTACATGCATAAGGGATTGCTGTGCTAGCTAACCCTCTGTGCATTTACAGATTCTATATGACGAACAATGTTATGCTCTTTTATTATTTTTTTAAAGATGGTTGTTTTCCAAACTCTTAGTATGGCTGCCATCTAACCACAAAACCAAGAAATCTTATTTCAGGGAATTGATATTTATTAGCATATAAGTGTTCCACTGAACCATTTCCTTTCCATTCCTCTTGTAGCTGCAAAATGACTATCAGAGGCTATTTCCTCTATGTTGGTTTGGATCTTATGTAAGTGGGTGCTCAGGTCTCTGGCTAACAATTATTAAGTGAAAGGAGAGGAAGACTGATATATATGGGAGAATATGATCTAGCACACATTTCAAACAATGTTCAACTGGCAGCACTCGCAGGCCATCGCCTGGTCCTGTGCTCTAATTCTTACCTTGGATCCACATTCTCACTGTCCAGAAAAGATTATGACTTTCATATGGGAGAGCTCTGCGTAATTGCTCGGATAGGGAAAGATATTCTTGCTGTTCAGCAGGCAAACACGGTCTGAAAGCAATTGAGAAAAGGATGTTCTAAAGAGAGATTGAAAGTACAGAGGACATAAAAAGTAGGCTGCTTAGAGGAAGTTCACTACAGGTCTGGCTTGCGTCTTTCTTAATGTAGTCAAAGACAAAAGCCACTTTTTTTTTTTTTTCAATTCAAGATGGAGAAATTAATCCCTTCCCCAACTATCATTCTTAAGAGAGCTCATCAGGAGAGCTCTCAATATTTTTGCTGTGATACTAAAATTCTAAACATTTTCATTGAGTTACAAAAAGCATCCTTGCTGTGGTGGAATTTGTGATTATTAAAACAAACCCTTCAGTTTATTGCTTTATCCTCAGAGTATATAATTTTCTCTTTGGAGAAGGTATTTCAAAAGCACATTATAGTGTACAGTGAATACTTCCAAAGTCTTTTACAAGATTTTCTGCACTAAAGTGTTTTCAGATCATTAATTCAACATTTATTGCAATTAATATGCCTTATTTTGAAAAAAAAAAAAAAAAAGAAATGCAGTCTGCTGACAAGAAGAGCCCAAAACAAAGCTTAAGATTTATTGTGTTAGTCTTCTGACAATCCTCTTTACCAAGGTGAAAATGAGCATAAATATGCTACAGAACTGTTAGATTTCTGGGTTTTCCCCTGTTGTAGACAGAACAAGAACCTTTTCACGCATGCTTCATAAGAGAAAGTAATTCAAAGAATTCTTCATTTTTAGTTCACTTTCCATTCACAAGTTAGGAAAGATCAGAAACAATCCAATATTTCTAAACAGGTAGTTACACAAGATGTCAACCAGCTATGAAGGAGACGCTGGAGAGGGGAAGGGATTAGACAAATATTTTCTTAGGAAGAGAATTGTATCTAAACGGAGACCTCTTGTGCAGTTCACCATGAGCTCAAGTGAACTGCACAAGAGGTCTTCCTTTAGACACAAGTCTGTTCCTATCAGAACAGTTCACTATATTTACAGTTAAACTTTTTCATGTTGAAGTAGAAAATGCTGGTGTGGACCCTGTGCGCAGACGTCAGCTACTGAAAGCTACAGATAAAGTTCTAAGTAAGGATGGGTGAGAATCTGCTGAGAAATGGGTCCTTGTGCCCAACTTTATCATTGTGCCCTTCCGTTTGCTTGCTCTGCAGAAGTGAAATCATTTAATATTTTTTTTTTCTTTGCTTGATTTTTTTTTTCCTAAAACACTGTTTGCTGCTCCCTTGGGCCTGTATAAAGTATTATTTGAAATAACGTATGATATTGATAGCATCTTAAAATTGTTTCCAAACATTCAATGGAGAGATTTGCAGCGGATAAGAAGATCAGAAGTGCAGCAGATAGTGGTCAGATGCCTGATTCTTGACTCATGTCAGCTGAAGTTATTTACATCTTGACAAAGTATATATATTTTAAGAAGCTGCATGAATATTTTTTGTACACACTGTACAAGTCTGCCTCAAATGCAAATCATACAGGACTTTTACTTCTCCTTTTTAATCACTACTTAGATCAACCTTATCTCTAGGACCTGACAAATATTTTCCAAATTTATTCCTGATTTTTAGCTAGATTTGCAGTCATTTGTCTTTAGTTGACACTGAATTAACAGAGCTTACCGTTTTCAACATTTCTGTGACTCTTCTGTGTCTACCCATTAGAATGGTGTAAGCCGATTTTCTTTATCTGTTAAAGTAATTATCCAGCAAAAGCAATTTTAGCAAACATTTCATCCCATTGCTTGCTGTGCAATATAACAAGTGCAGGGGACTAAAACCGGTAGTTTGAAGTTCTTCTAAATGAGAAGAAGATGCATCTTCCAATGCATCTTCTCTGGGATGCCTGAGAATGACTCATAACTAAGAAATTTAACTGCCAGAAAAATGTGGTTAGATTGTAACTCAACGCAGATACAGAAATCGCAGCAGAGCACAGTCCATTTCTTTTTCCCAAGTGAAGAATTTGTCCCAAAAAATCCAGATTTAAGTGGTGAAAATTCCATTAAGAAAAGATGTGGTGCCTTCACTTCCGAGGTACAAACCTGGAAAGATACCCTGAAACTTTCAAAATTTTGCCAAGATCCTGTAACATCTCCACTTACTACGCTTCCTCTTGAAAACATTTTTTGGCAATCTGGTTTGGTGAAAATGGGGAACAATCTCTTAGCCAGGAAAAATGGCCAACTACTGAGTTTAGTCACAGCAGCCTGTGCCAAACATTCTTTCATTTCATTAAAAATCAGAGAATTTCACCAGAAAGCAAATGATGTTTTTAAAAAGTAGGACAGCAATTTTAAATTAGCAGCCAACTGTGACTTTAAATCAATGAGTCTATGTATATCCTCAGCCTCAGCCTAGTTGTGTCATCTGCCTTCTCCATTTGCACAGCACAGTGAAGACACAAGGATGAAACCCCCTGAGCACTACTGTTGGGAAAAAAACATAACTCATACTACTCCTGAAACAAAATTAACAAAACCTGGACCCTATTACTGCAAAGACTGAACTAGCCTGTTTTCTTGGAAAAAAATTCTTTGCTGGTGTGATGATTTCACACACTGTAGTGGTTTATATAGGTTGTCTTTCTCTCCCATGCCAGTCACTAGTTTCATGCCATAAGTCATCAAATTGTACCACAAAGCTGCCAAATTTTCAAGAGATTTTGTTCCTAACTAGAAAAAAATAAGCAAGTTTTCAAGCACTCAGGGTTATGTACCAAGTACAGCCAAATGGTATTTTGTGAAAACCTTTGAAAAGTTTCATATAAGTACAGAGATTTTATAGGACAAGCTCATTAGTTTTTACTGCTATAGCTTGTCAAGTTTTATCACTCCAGCTTCAGATTTGAGAAGCTCCTTGTCATTAGCTTTCTTTCCAGCTGGTTATAATGTTTTCTTCTCTCTCAAGTTCATAAAAATGATTGGAATGTAATGTCAAAAGCCAGATAGAGCAGGGAAAGAGTATACCTCCTACACCTGGGCTCCTGTACTGCCTTGAGCTTGTATATCGGGATGAATTTTCCTTTGGATGTCACTGGCCTGCTTAAAAGAAGGCTAATCTAGGCACAATCCCCTTCTCGAAAGACTCTAACTGAGGCTATGGGACCTCATCAAACACTTCCAAGTCTGTTTCCTACTTTATCAGAGCGGTCAAAACCCAGAAGGAGTCTATAATAGCAAATAGGGCTAAGCCTCATTATCTGGCCTTAAAAACAGCACAGAGTCTGGCATTGTTTGGCTCATGGAGGTAAAAATGTGCTTTACCCCACAAGAGAGTATCCAAACCACCAAAGGGAAGAGTCCCTGGGCTATGCCATGCCCCAAATCAGCACTGGATATTCTCTGAAAGAGTGGTCATTGGCATGGTCCAAATCTGTGCCAAAAAGTATGCTAACATTTCAACAATCTTGATAAGAGCAAGCTAGTAACTGAGATTATGCTTAGTTCCTTTCCAGTCTTATACTGCAGACATAGTCAATATGCATGTCAGCAATGGTGCTAACATACTGTGTTTTTGGTAATGTATGTTGCATTTTTTTATAATGTGGGTATTTCCCATAAATAGAGAAAAACATATTATGCAGAAATTAACTTCTTTGTAATCTTAAACTCTGCAATGGCTTTGATTCTTATATTTCATAAGTGAGAAGTATATGGTTCCAGATACTATTTTTATACAAGGTTAAAGTTCTGAAAGAATTCTCTCTTCTGTTACTTTCTACTGAGGACAGGATGGAATTGCTAGCAACCCAACAACAGGCTGTACCCACACTAAATATATCCAGAAAGAAAGCACAGAAATATCCTTTAATTAAAAAGAACACTTAGAAATAAAACAATCTAACCAAGATCTCAATTGATTTTCTCTCATTACTGCCTAAAAATTGTAGAAATTCTTTGCAGAAGACGTGTTACATTGAAACAAAATAATGAACAGAGTTAAAAGCTATGAACACCCAGTAAATGCAAAGGGGAACTTCAGCATTTTGGAATATGTATCATCCTTGAGAGAGTTAGTAATGCAGGAAGAAAATAAGTATTACAGAACATAAAACCATCCCCAGTTTGTATATGGAGCATCTTTACACCACCTGATCCAGCAGCTGGTATCATATGTTCCATACTGGATTTACAGTGGACATTTATCAAGGTCCCGGTCTTGTAACAGTATGGAGGAATTAATTTTTGAATCCCATCCAAAGAAAAGCATAATGCCTCACAGTGGAAAAGACATGTTGTATAGCAAAGAAGGACAAATGCTCTTTTGTTGATTTTTTTGTTGTTTTAGTTTTCACTCTAATTTGTAAAGTGTTGTATGATATTCTAGGATGAAAGCTTTCTTTCCCTGAGGCCTAGGCCTGTCATACCATTTATTCTACGTATCAATCACCATCATATTATTATTGCTAGTTTCTATGTATTTTATATGTCCACCATGAACTGTATAGGTAGACACTGTTTGCTTTTTGCTCAGATTAGTTTACTTTTGTTTTTCACTGCTAAAGATGCTACAGCTTATTTTGGGATGTTTTCAGAAGTTTGTCCTGACAATCCTAAACTAAAACCATGAAGTTATAAACATAGATTGTCTCACCAGTTGAAGAAGCAGTAGGAATCCACAGAAAATCATTAATCATCTGAGAGACTAAGCTGCACTCAGAGCTTGCAGGTAGCACTGCTAATATGTCCATTCTGGACATGATAGTTCCATTCTCTTAACACTGAATGTGAGGACCTCAAATGAAGTCAGCAGAGAGATCTCACACAGGGTAGGAATTACAGCTGTGCTATTAATACTGACTCAACTTTGTGAACAGCTCCCTTGGGCCTTGTGCAGCATAAATTGAATTGATTGTTTTTCTTCAGTGTCAAAAGCTGTTCCTTTCCTCATGGTCTTTATTCTTATTCTGCTATTCTTACTGTAAAAAAAAAAAAAAAAAAAGGTCAAGTGGAAACAGAACGAAAAATATATTTGAATTATGGTTTGCTCCTCAAAGTGTTCACATGTTCCACAACTAAAGTTCCAGGGTCACTGTTGCAGCTCAGCATGACTAAGGAACACTGTGACAATATATGTGTGAAGAGTAAGTTTTGACAATGGATGACAACAATTTGACAGGTATTTCATCCAAGTAAATCCTTACCTGGAAGAAATCTTGCAAGATGGCCTCTTTTCACAGTAGGTCTCTCATTAGATTGCTGAGTTAAAAGAACAATTAGAAGCAGTCATTTCCTTCCAACTCAAGCTCAATCAGGTTTCACAAGTTGAATGATCTGTTGATTTAAAGAAAAAAATGCTGCAGGATGAGAATGAGATAGAATGGAAAATCTCAACTACTTAAGCGATGCAGCCAAAAGAACAGGTACCTTGATTACACGAAGACTGTAAAATTGTCCTTCAGCAAAACAAATTAGTTTGTCATTTTGATTACCCCTACCAGTGAAATATCAGCTTCAAACAAACAGACACTCCACTGACAAAACTCTGGGAGCAGGTGTCCAATCTGTGGGCATCCAGGCATCATAGGTCTTTTTTCCTTTTTTTTTACTCATTAGACTATTTAAACAGAATTGTAATAAATGGATAGACAAAAGGCCTTGGAACAAATATCTGAGACTCATACATTTTAATTGGTTCCACTACGGTAAGAAGGCTTGAAAATGGGAAATTTGGCTGCAGTAAAATGAAGTAAGAAATAAATTTTTTTAAAAAAAAGTGTCAGTAGCAGCATCTCTTACTTACTCATTTACTGGACTTTGTTTTTAATTATAGTAAATTGATCAAATAATTAAAAAAACCCCCACAGTTAAATCCTGAGGCAGATTAATAAAGAAAAGAAAATCAAAGAATGAACATTTTTGGAAGACATCTGTGAAACAATAAATATTTGGAAAAAAGAAGGAAAAAAAAATCACAGAGCTATGTAATTTATATCTATGTGAATATAATTTCTTCCCAAAATCAGACTTCATATGAAATATCTTATCTGGTTACTTAGATGCTGAAATTATCACTTCTGCAAAAAATAACCCATGAAAAAGTCAAGAGAGAGAGAGATTTTTTTCTATTTCCTGGTGAGGGATATATACCATCCTTGTATATCACTTTTATTCTGCTTTTTTGTTAAAAAAAATTATTTTCATAAAGTAATTAGAAGATCACTGTAGAAAAACAACTAACAAACTGTGGAGCAAAGAGAAAAGGAAAGAAAAAAAATTGGAGCATATAGTGTTAACCTAACTCTGTTCTTTCAAGTGTTCGCCTCCTGTTTCAGTGAGTATAGAGTTGCCGAAATCAAATCCTACATTTTAATATTATGAAATCTATATTTTGTATTGAAAGAAAAGAACTAAAATGTGCCTATCTATGTTCCTTACAAGGTTCAGCTATCTTTTAATTCAGGTTCATTCGCTTTTTTAGGACAAGGCTATTTATCTTGGTACTTCTGCAAAAGAGTTTATCAGAAATTTGTCTACATGACAAAAATCACACTAGACTTCATTTCACAACCTGACCTAATTACCAAAGCTTTACAGAAGTGTTTTAGAGAAGTATTTTAAGAATCATTTTAGAGAAAGAGCAAAAAATATAAACTTACAGGACAATGGAGAATGTAAGCACATGACTGTGGTGAAGTTTGTAATTCCCCTCTCTAATTCTGTTGTATTTTTGTGAATGCAAATGGAAAGGGAAAAGTAAGGAGTCAATCAGTATAGGATTTCTTTCTTTTTATTTCTTTTGCTAGAAATCTGTCAATTTTAACAGTTGAATAGCAGTTTGTTGCCATACTTCATCTGAAATGCAATTTTTCATCAGAAAAATTACAGTGTTCCAGTATGCATCTGCTGAACTGTATAGTGTATACTAAAAATGGGACTATTACTTAGACTTTAACAACAAAGTAAAAGAAACATTTCTGCAGTCTGCAAAAAGTTTTCAATGACATTAGAAAAAAATAAATTTTAAAAAGAGAACTACCAGAGATTTCCCTGCAAAGCCTGAGCAATTTGGCTATCTGTCAGTAATCTAGGATTTTGCTGAGCAAACTCAGTTTCATTTAAATACACCATATTTCAACTACCAGCTTATGTGTTTATCAGATTATCTAGGAATCAGAAACAGAAGTTTCATTAAAGAGACGTTCTCAGTGAAACAGGCTATGCTTTATCTTCCAGAAGTTAAAATAAATTTCTCTAGCATAAAAAAGTTGCTAGCACATTCCTGTATACAAAAAAAAAAAAAGAAAGAAAATGAAAGAAAAATGAAAAAAAGGAAAAAAAAAATCTATTTCACAGAGAGAATATCTAATACCATAAGCACTATCATAGGCAGACAGTGCTATTTTTATAACAGTAATTAGTTATTCTCGCCCGATGCTTTCCATTGTATAAAGAATAAGTGATGTAGCAAAAGACAAAGAATTTTTAGCCTAAGGGCTAAATGTTATTCCTCTGTTGCAAAGTTTCCCCAGAAAGTGAAAACACCGATACAAATTTTGGGATACTGTCCAATGTATATATCCAACCTAAATCTTTTTACTTAAGATTAAACCAAACCAAAAATCTACCCTGTTAGGAATAACTTTCATTTCTTAATTGATGTCTTTTTATTGGTAAATGTGTATGTTCTACTCTTGTTTTTTTGTGGCAAATTCACTAAAATTCAGTAAGATTTATTTACTAAAACAGAACTAGTTCAAAAGAAATTATAGAGTAACCAGTTTTCAGTATCATCGGGACCTGCCCATTCATCCTGATTAACTCACCATCCCTTTTTCCTCCTGAAACCTCACTTAATGAAAAGTTATCAGCAGCCACATCCTAATTTGTGATCTGTCTATGGACTCTTCTTGCCCTGGTTAGAGCCCATGTTGATGGCATTTTGGTTTTCTTGCTCTTGTGTGCAATTCTTACTCATCCTTTCAGCTTTCTCCACTGGAGAATTATGTTGTCTGGACAACACTCAGGAAGGAGATACTAATAAGGGAGGGCATAAGTGGCTCTGTGATAGACTTGTCATCTATTTTGAACTTATGAACAGCCTCGATATTTAACAGTTCTTTTTATCACTCTGCTCTGCTAATACTGATTTATGGAGTTCCTCTTTGTTATGACAGTGCTGCTGGAGGTGGTAGCCTCAGGTTCCAAACACGCTTTGGCTGTGAAAGCCCTGAGATGACACTTATCTGAGTAACCAGGCGAGACTTAGTTTCAGTTCCAGTGGTTATACACAGGCTAAAATATCCCCAGCTGTATAGTAAAAGGTTTTCAAAAGAAGAATATGGAAGAATCGGGTTCTCTACTCATATAAAACTCCACAGATGTTGGTAGATATGATATGGGAAATGGAAAATGTTTGCCGAAGGGGCAAGAAAACGTTAAAAACTTTCTCAGAAACTACACATAAGCTCCAAAATATGCACTTGGCAAAACTAATATATATGAACTTCATAAATAGTACAAATTTGAGAGGATCAATCATAAACCATCAATTACCAGAAGGCTTTGTACATTTACTGTCTGAAAATTTGCTCCCAGCCTACCAGGTCAAGTTTTCAAAGACTCTTTTGACTCAGAGAATGTGTTCAGCAGAGATACAAAGGTAGATGAATAGTGAGTCTTTGCAAATGCCTGCTGGATACATTTTCATGCTGAAAGACACCTTTCTCTGCAACTGGCCTTATCATCAGAGACAATGAATTTAAAGGGCCTTCTCATGTGTGGCAAGTTTCATCTAACTCTTCTAACACCAAAAAATATGGTGCAAATGGCCATTTCTAAAACTCACAGAAGCATCAGTCAAGTGAGCAGTGGCGCATACCTTTAACAGGTTATGGAGTAGCTATTGCTCGCAAATTCCTAATGCTTTGATTTTAGAGATTTTAAAAATCGCAGAAATAAACTGAGCTAACAGGGTAAGGGTAAGCATTTCTAAATGTACAACATTCCTAATTTGCAAAATGTGGAGCCAATTTTGGAGAGTGAATTGCTAAAGGTGAAAAAAAATGTGAAATCAATTCTGTAGAGCTCTGCAGTATTGGGCAACATGGGCTTAGTGGTCTGAAATGCACTGAGATGATTTTTATCCTTATTTCAACTCTGCAATGTTTTGGGGGAGGTTTATAAACAATTCCAAGGTAATACAATTTCAATTTTTTTTAAAATAACATTTGTCCTCTGTTTATAGCCCTATTCAGAAATATTTTTATCTTCAAAAACAAACTAAAAGTTAACTTCCAAACATTGGCAAAGGCTTTTCTTCTAGAAGACAAGAATCAAAAGACTGTTTTCAAGAAAACAAAAATTATTTCTCATAGGCTTCATGGCAAGTTACTGCGTTTTATAAGGTTATAAATATCCATTGTCTTCTCCATAACTAAGACAAAACATTTTGTTTCAAATACACAGCTTTGTTTCCATTACGGAAATGGTTTGAAAACCTGTCCTATGCCACCTGCCTGCTAAGCCACAGACCAAGATAGGAACCCTGAGTGGCACCACTTCTGACAGAGGGCTCTTAGCCCACCCATCACTGCTGCACCAGCGGCAAAATCAGTGGTAGTTTTCTCTCCTCAAAAAAAAAAAAAAAAAAAAAAAGAGAGAAAGAAGAAAAGTGAAGGGTCAAAGTGTTTCTTTTTTGTTTGTTTTTATTTTCTCTCTTTGTCTCTTTGTACCTATATTCAGGATGCTGGTTAATAAGATGATGGTATGTTATGGTTCTTCGTTTTCTTTTTTCCCCCATGCATCATAAATGGTGAGATAAAGAGCAGATCCACATTTGCTAATCACTGTGCTCCTGAATACCTAGTCCAAAAGGAGCTGGTGAGCCTGGACACTGCTCAGTCTCCAGGCTTGCAGATGGTGCTCAGGAAGAGCTCTTTTGGGAGCATTTACAGCTGGACAGTGGTTTAGTAAGCCAAGACCTTTGAGGCTTGTCTGCCCACACTTCAGAGTCAGATGCTAACATGCCTTGTCAGTGTGATTGCCCTCTCTGGTTGTATCTCTTCTAGGAAATCAAACAGCGCCAAGTCTAGTTCTCTGC
Source organism: Eudromia elegans (assembly GCA_003342815.1). Taxonomy (NCBI): domain Eukaryota; kingdom Metazoa; phylum Chordata; class Aves; order Tinamiformes; family Tinamidae; genus Eudromia; species Eudromia elegans. The sequence continues at coordinate 1,886,472 of PTEX01000074.1, read as the reverse complement.
CCTTGAGGCCAGCTGGCAAAATCCAGCCATATGTATCATATAAGCATTATAAGTCTTCTTACCACCAGAGTAACTAAATTCTATTTTAGGGACAGTCCCTGAGAACTGTGAGAACTGTGAGAATGAGCAAAGCTATGCTGAAGACAGCAACTACAATTACATTTAAAGACAGTCACACTGCTGTGCTGAGTGCTGAGGCTTGAGCCCTGATGCTGCTGAGCTGATCAAGAAGGATCTGGACTCCCTGTCCAGAGACAGGTATATGCTTGGGTGAGTTTTTCTGTGTCAGCCGTGCGTGCTGCACATGAGTCTGAAACGGAGAACACGCTCACATCTCAGTGAGTTTCTGATCAGCCCCTTAGAGCAGAGAGTGATGCACTATCTCACTAAGACTCTCTAAGACTCATCATTACAGTCTTAGAAAAGCAGCTTAAAAGAGAGCATGCTTTTGTACATTGGGAGTGACAGGAAAGAAAAAAAACAAAAACAAAAACATTTTGCCCTCTAGCTAAAAATCGGAAGATAGAATACTCCCCAGCGCAGGCGCAGAAAGACCCTCAGGACCCAGTCATACTGTGACTCTTCTAGTCACGACGCAGGTGCCCTCGCCTTGTTAAATGTCTCTACCTTATGCATGTATAGTCCTTTTGCTTTTTTCTTCTTGGCTAAGTGTCAGAATAAATAAGAGGTTTCTCACTTCCAGGCCCTTTTCACCACTGCATACATATATATATATACTAGGTATTCTTTCTTTTTGCTTTCTCTATTCCCTTCTGCAGAGTGCCTTCTTGACAGTGAATCCAGTACTGGAATGGTAAGTCTGCCTCTGGGTCAGCTCCTGGATTTCATGTACTGTTAGTTACCTTCTCTGCTCAAGTGTCTGCCATGGATTTAATCCTTTCCCCGATAGCTCATCTGTCCCTGTTTAAGCATTGCTGGAGACTGAACTTGTTTTTCTCGATAATAATTCTTGTATGCTGAAATCAAAAGTACAGCAATCAATCCTGTCCTTCATCTAGTGAATTCAAAAGCACTTCCAATGTCACATACAATATCACAAGTCTGTGCTCTGAAACGTGCTCTGGTTCTACCTCTGTTTCATACAGTCTCTTTTTAAGGCTTAATTTGTCTCAGGTACAGTTTACATCTGTTGTGCCAATGTTTTTGATATTATTCCTGGCAATCATCTTTCATTCACTTCTCACCTATCCTCTGCCCCATGAGATAGGAAAAAAAAAAGATTTTGTCTTTTTTTTTTTTTAATCTATCCTTAGATCTGTAAACTTCGAATGCAGATACAATTCTTGCATCCATTACTTGTGGATGCAAGTGGATCGTGTGGATTGTGTAAGGTTTGTCAAGAAACCCAGCATTCCTGCTGACCTTAGGCTCTTGATTTCCCCTTCCTTTTCAGAGATCCCTTCTTTGCTGTGGGTCTCACTTGGCTGGCTCTACATTTCAGCTATTGAATGATAGGTGCTGGCAGAGAGAATCAGGAATGACCATGGCACCTTCTCCTAAGGGGAAGACTGAACAGGTATCAGTAGGAAAGAGTTGGTAGCAATGTTCCCTCGTACATAAGGTATGTATAACATAACTCTTTGAGACCAAAACTGAAGTTCTGACAATGGCACCTGATAAAAATGCAGGAAATGTCTAGGTTTCTCAAAGCAGGCCAGTGAAGAGTGTTTTTTACAGCTTGGAGGCCAGTTGTTGGATGTTTTTCTGGTTGATGCCCAGAAGCACCCATCTCCTGTTAGAGCACTTCCCTTAATTGGCAGCATTTCTCCCACGTGCCCAGAGAATCTTCCTCATGAAACTCACTTACTGCAAAGATTGCTCTTCGTCTGCCAGAATTGGATTAAATTGGCTTGGGAGCTTAACATTTGTAGAGAGGAAACCACATGTATGAACCCAAGGCACGCTAAAAAGTAAAGCCCTTTTTCTCTGAGAAGAGCTTGCAGAGGTGCTGCGATTGCAGCTAGTGTTCAGTCCAGGCATCTCCTTCCTGCAGCCTCTGAAGGAAGAGGCTTCCAGTATAGCTGAGGACAGTCCCCCCAGCTGCCTCCAGGGCTGAGGTTGTGCCTCAGACAGCCCTGGTGCTCCGATGTGAGCTTGCATTGCTTCATGATATCTACTGGAAATCATGCACTCTCAGCTCCATGTGCAACAAAAGCCTGTGGAAGAGCATGGAGCTCTCTGTCTTGCTAATCCCCTTGGTGAATCACTCTGCCTGCTTGCTTAAGCTTACCTTCTTTGTGCCACTTATCCTTAGCTGCAGGCAGGGGATGGATGGCGTCATCTGCGTGCCAGGCTGCCATGCCAGCAGCAGACAGTGGGCCTGCTGATGTGCCCTCTGAACAATATGGCTTTAAGGTCTAATACCCTCATCTCGTGCCAAAAGTCATATGCGACTTGAAAACAGGGTTGGCCTGTCTTTTTCACTGTTGTGCAATGTAATGCAGTTCACACAAATACGGCACAGAGCAGTCAGACAATTCTCAAAGCAATCAAAATATGATTAGCTATAAAGGCATGCCCAGCCACTCCCTCATCCTAAAATGTTTCTATACTCTGACAAATACTCATCATTTAAGGTAACACCCTAAAAAATGCCTTTTCAGCCACAGAGTCCACTTACCTGGGTAGTCTAGGATACTGATGATAGATCTGATAATTCAGCAGGACTAAACTGAAGGGCAGCTATCACTACTTTATTAAATGTCTCAGAGGAAAAGATATATGTACATGTGCACAAACACAAATGCACATACAATTGAAGTGTCTCATTAATCTGGGGAGATTCCCTGCCTTTGATAGACTTCACAATGCACAAACGCTTTCCTGTCAGAGGAATCTGAGAGACAAAACTCTAAGTGCTCAATTGCTGCTGTGCCCAGTTAAAAATTACTGCCTCTCCAGGTTGCCCATTGGGCCTAAGTATTGGCAGATTTTGACGCTGCCACAAAACGCTGAGATACTTTTTTCTTTTTTCAACAAGCAACACAGCACCCCAAATGAACATTGCAGTGCTGTGCCAAGTCTCTGCTTTGCTTGTGCTAGAGGCAGTCTGAAGTGGTGAAAAGCCTCCCAGAATGATTTCAAAGGTCTTTGGCAATGTCTGTATTTGCTGAGTCTCCAAACAAAGGACTCATCATCACAGTGTAGAACTGACTAAAAACCTGTTTCCCTCATTATTATCCACTGCACAAACTACTAAAAATCTCAAATCAAAATACGTTCATGAAACTAGTTTGTTGGCAAGTATCTGTATCTATTCTCCTTGAAACTAAAAACCAGGCAAGTGAAAATTCTCCAGATGCCCTGGCAGCAAGCAATCTGATTAAAATCTGCTTTTCCCATTAGACAAACACCGTTCTTGATTATGTCAGTTCCGATTACAGAACAATATGTCACAGTAAAATATTTAAATAATTCACCTCCTTTTGAGCATGGACTGCAAAGGCCAATTACCTGACTACCTAAGGGAATTGAATGACAGGACAAACAGATAATTCCAACCTCTCTTTCTCCTCTAAATGTCATCAAAAACAGTGCAATACTGTACAGTTTGTCAAAGCTGTTGACAAAGATTACAGAGCTGTCAACCAACACCAAGATCTGCAGAATTCATATGGAAAGGTCTTGTCCTTTGACTCATGTTATATCTATGCTATTGGAGAGAAGAAAGGAAAACAAGTGTTGATGGATGGTTCTCTATAAAGTAAAAAAAATATAACATGCAAAAACATGCGCTTTTTTTCTGACTGTAACAGTGTATAACACATGATCTAACCATATGCAAGACAAATCACATAAGGAATATTTTATTCTTGGATGTCGTTGGAACACTTGTGTTTTTTAAATAATTCCATATCCTGGATCCAGATGTAGGTTCAATATGGCAACTAATTTATTTGAGAAAACATATATTTGGGAAGGTATACTTAATAATTGAAGTCACAAGAAGTTTTTCCCCTAGAATCAGGTGTGACTATGAGATGATGGAAAAGGTCACATAGACCATCAAAGCAGCCATATTACCCAAATGTGAACTGGCCTGAATAGCGATCATATTTTATATTATATATCATATTTTATTGCTCATATTCTCAGTGATACAGTGAAACAATACTAAAACTGGAAAACGCACAGATCAAAAAAGGGATAATTTCACTTCAAAATCAGAGTCTTGTCAGATTTCATGATCTTTTTTATAAATATTTTAAATCTGCTCTCCTTGCCATCTGGGAATGACTTCTGCTTTCAGTCATTGTCAACAGAAGGACATGACCAAACACATCCTCAGGACGTAATATCCTCCACTTTAGTGCTGATAAGGTAACGCTTAGGGTTGTAGTTATCACACTTAACAAGAACAGGCTCACCAGGGCTTGTGTTCTTCAGATAACACAATGTAATATCTCAATATCTTATTATGTTATTTCTGGATGAAGTTCACAGTAGAACGCATGTGCTGCCATGAGCGTCTCAGCCTAGATGCCATGCTGGCAGCAGGATCTGAAGCCACACGTTAAGCACTTAGACTCTCTGAATGGAACCATGAAGACAGAGACAAATGGGTTAATGCCAGAGGGGAAAGCATAGCCCATCCTCTCTGTAAGCCATACTGTAAGTGTCCTTCAACCCCAGGAACTTGACTGCCAGTCCCACCTCCAGGATGTCCTAGCTGCTGAATTCACGACTCAGACCACTGAGGAAGAGCTTTAAAGAAGTCCGCAAAGAGAAAAGGATGCAAAAAAACCACAGATGGTGGTAGCACTGTTGACAGAGTTGTTCAAGGATTTGAGAGAGAAAATACTAAAGTGAAAAGGTATAAAATCCTACAAAGAAAAGATAACAAACCTAGCGTGAGGCTAGTCAGGGACAGAGGTAAGTTGTCAGTGTACACGGTGCTAAGAGATGGCAACTCAGCAACACTGAGAATCCATGTTAGGGACTTCTACAGGCCTCCAGATGATGTTTGTCTGACCACCAAGCCTCCCATCAGCCTTAAGAGGATTGGTGAACACACAGAATTACAGAAAGGCTGAGGATGGAATGGACGTCTAGAGATCATCTAGTCCAACCCCCTGCTCCAGCAGGACCCCAGAGCATGTGGCACAGGGTGGCATCCAGGGGGATTTGGAAGATCTCCAGAGAAGGAGACTCCACAACCTCTCTGGGCAGCCTGTTCCAGGGTTCTGCCACCTCACAGGAAAGAAATTCTTTGTCACCTGGAGATGGAATTGCGGGTGGACACCCCGCCGCAGACCTACTCACCAGCTCCCGGCCCTTCCAGGTAATTGGTCGCTTGGCAGGGTCGGCTCCCGTCAGCCGCTTCTGGCGAGGGAATGTTCCTCACCAGGTAACCGAAGTGGGGGCCACAGAGGTCAGGGAAGGAAAAGGTTGGTTCGGAGGGGAACACGGGAGGACAGAGGGGTTCTGTGCGCAAGCTCTCACACACCACTCTCACAAGGAAGACACAACGATGATCCGGTGAGTTCAAACACAACTGCACTGGAACCGTTTATTAGGGGGGGAATTAGAACTGTATACATGAGGGGGTTTTTAGGGAAACAAAATGATAGGCTGTGGGGTGGCCATTCCCACAGCCCTTATTGGTTGCTCCCCATCATAGATACATTCCATTAATGCGATTGGAGGAGAGCTTCTCTTCGGTCCATATACCTTTCTCCTCAAGAAGGTTCTAGAATGTCGCTCTTTCCCCCCTCCTCATTTGAGTTAAATTCCTCCCCTTAACAAAAACCATAACTATTTACATTATTTACAGATAAGCGTCAGGCTGCCACCTGGGGGTCCCATTCTATGCATACTCAGTCCAGGGGGTCGTTGCAGACAATGTTGTGCAACATGGAACTTCCTATGTTTCAACTTATGCCTGTTATCCCTTGTCCTATCACTGGCCACCACCAAGAAGAGTTTGGCCCCTTTCTCCCTACATTACCCCTCAGGTGCTTATACATATTGATCAAATCCCCTCTCAGTCTTCTCTTCTCCAGGCTAAACAGGCCTGGCTCTTTTAGTCTTTTCTCAAGATAGATGCTCCAGTCCCTTAATGATTTGTGTTGCTCTATGCTGGACCTTCTCTAGGAGTTCCACGTCCCTCTTGTACTGGAGAGCCCAGAACTGCACCTAGTACTCCAGGTGGGGCCTCACCAGAGCTGAGGAGCGGGGTAGGATCCCTCGGCCTACTGGCAACGCTCCTCCTGATGCAGGTCAGGATCCCATTGGCCTTCTTGGCCATGAGGGCACATGCTTGGCCATGAGGGCACAACCATGAGGGACTTGTTGTCAACCAGGACTCCCAAGTCCCTCTCTGCGGAGCTGTTTCCCAGCAGGTCAGCCCCTAATCTGTGCTGGTGCCTGGGGTTATTCCTGCCCAGGTGCAGGACCCTGCACTTCTCCTTGTTGAACCTCATGAGGTTCCTCTCTGCCCAACTCTCCATCCTGTCCAGGTCCCTCTGGATGGCAGCACAGGCGAGTGTCGGCCACTCCACCCAGTTTGGTATCATCTGCAAACTTGCTAAGGGTGTGCTCTGTCCACTCATCCAAATCACTGATGAACAAGTTGAACAGCCCTGGGCCCAGCACTAATTCCTGCGGGAGATCGCTGGCCACAGGGCTCCGGACAGACTTAGCCCCGTTTGTCACAACCCTCTGAGCTCTGCCATCCAGCCAGTTCTCAATCCACCTCACTGTCCATAAATCTAATCCATATTTCAGGAGCTTTCCTATGAAAATGTTTAGGGGAGAGTATGTTGAAAGCCTTGCTGAAGTCAAGGTAGACAACATCCATGTCTCTCCCATCATCCATCCAACTAGTCATCCAATCATAGAAGGCTATTACGTTCGTCAATCATGACTTCCATGAAATTCCTGCCTTCCCTCCAGAATATAGCCATTCTCCTGAAATTGTGTCCTGGCACCCTGTTTACTCAATGCTAAATGTTTTTTGAAAATGCCTCTCAAGTCTCTGTAGAAAGTACATCCTCTTCTATTCACATTTTTATAAGACAAAAGAGTTTTCTTCCTTTTTAGAGACAACATGTACTTCAGTATCTGCATACTCGTCTGTTTTGCTGCCGACTTCTTTTAACAAGAGAGTTTGTCTCTGTAAATATGTACTTTCCATGAACCCTTTTGACTTTTGTCAGTAGCTGTACCTTTCTACATTTTACGTCAATAGATAAGTTAGACCAAGGTAGTCTTTAAGGGGTTGTTGCACTAGCTGGAAGGCTTTGGACAGCAAACAGGAGTAATTGTGTTTATCCTTTGTTGAAAGAAGTGCAGAAAGTCAGATTAAGTTTAAATCTAAAAGAAAAGGAAGATTAAGTAAATGCGCAAATAAGGAAGAAGATATTTACATGTTACCTACAGTACATTTGTAGCTGATTTAATTTGGCAAGACACATATTTTACCATACTGAATCCTGGAACATATCTAAGCACTTTCCACATGCAAATACAATGAATCTTAGGCTCTTAGTGACGTTTTAAGTGAGAAGAAAAAAACCCCTACCTGGCTGCAGGTCCTAATTTATTGCTCTGACATACAAACAGGCAAAAATATGGCCCTTAGGAGCCCGTATGAGCCATTGTTGATTTCTGTAAGTAATTTATTCCAGCATAGTGTTGACATTGTTACTGAATGTATATAACTCTACTGAGCTTTTAGAGACAATTCTTATTCATTCAGCAGTAAATGAGATCATGACCTGACATTGCATCAATCTGAGCCCACCTCAATCTGGGCTGAGCTCTTGCACATTTGCAGGAACAAGGAGCAGTTCATATTTAAGCTGAAGAAAGGCTTTGCCTGCCTTATGTTCAGTATCATGGTGTCAGCTGGACAGAGATAGATGTTATTGCCATTATACAATCAGCACAATCTATTATCTAAAAAGTGTTGTTTCTTTCTTTAATTTGTTAAGTGCCTTCTATTTTTCTCCTCCTGTACCCACTTTTGGGATACAGGTTACTACTGCTTAGTTTCCTCTGCTGATTCTTCCTGTCCATATTTTATCTCAGTAAATAATTATATAACTGAATTTACCCAAAACAAGTTTCTATCTTCAATTCTGCTTCCTAGGTCGTTAGATTGATGTAGTGGGACAAGCTGAAAAAAATCCATTTACTCTCATTAATATTTTCCCATCACTTTAACATGCAGTGACATTACAGCCTGGTAAGGCCCTTAACCTTTCCTTTCAGAGCTTAGTACATTAATCTAACTACTGGATCACTGATCAGATTTAGATTTTGATTGTGAGAGAGTCTGACTCAACACAGTATGACTCACATATGACTCAAAAGACACATTTTTTTCACAGGACATTACAACTTTGTGAATCTTTTTCCTGCATACTGGAGCACTCCTATCTGAAAGCTTTGCCAGGGGGAAAAAATGCAGTTTCTGAAAATGGAAAACATTTGCAGGAAATGTGCCAATTGTATAGACAATTTGAATTTTCCACTGGGAAAATAAATGAAATACTTTCTTTCAAGTCAGATTAACCCAGATAAGGAGTAATCCAAAACATTTAGTTGTGTATCCGTTCAGAAAGCATCCTGCACACTGCTTCTTTGAGGTACTGCTTTGCAGCAGTTGTGATTCCTGGTCTCCCAGAGGTGGGTGGGTGGTGAGGGACTACCTCTTCCATCTTGCAATGTGGAGCTGCTCAGGTTGAATTATAAGATAAGATAAGCTCTTACAACAATATCTTGAACAAAGTGATATACAAATGATACATCCTCATAGCACTTTTCTTGTGTTTTATATGCCAACATTTTTATTTCAACTCTTGCCTTTGAAGATGAAAACCTGATGCTAGTGGTGACCAACACTTTGATTTGGCTGATAGTCATCTAGGGACTAAATAATATCACCTAGCCTAATGAACAGCCATTTGATGATCACTATTTTTATCTGTATGAAAACCAGATGTCCTTACACCACGTCTTGAGTGAAGTACGCTTTCCTCCCTGCTCTAGCACCTTGGAAAATGTGGTAGAGGAATCACATCATTGTGTAAGTCATTCTGCTGCCTTGTCACACAGCCTTTGTGGCACAGCAACAGCACCACCGGCTTTTCACAGGTGTTAAATGCAACTGACAGCACAATATACCTCTTGGGTATATTCACCTCCCAGCTAAGAAGTCTGCATAGCTTTGGGTTAAGAGAGTTGTCAGTACTTACAACACTGTGATTCTCATTTTTTTGAGTGGTGCCCACAAGAAAGCACAGCTGGCTTTAGGAGCTTGCCAGAGCTCTCTGCTCTTTCCATTTTTTAGCCATGAAGGATAGCCACTCTGCTCCTGTTGGGAGCAGTTCTAGGAGCTGACAGTAAAACTGCATTTTCTTGGTAATCTGTGAGCAGTGTGCTTTAGAAGAGCAAAGCTCTTTCAGCAGAAAATTCCAAAGATTTCCACATCATTCAGAAAATAACTACTGTATTTCCAGAAGGCAACTTGGGATGTCAGCCTCATCCACCTTGCAGACACAAGTACTCATATATAAAAAGTCATAGGAGATGGGTAGTTGTATAAACCAAGACAAACTGATCATCTTTGCTGATGTCCCCAGAGGTTCAGGATCACTGCATAATACATATTTGCTTAAATGGAAATATCTTGGTAAAAATAAAAGGAAAAAATATTTTCCAAATGCAACTTTAAAAAGAAAATTTAACGTGAACACTTGTTCAAAAATTTACTGCTAAAGATGAAAGTAAATCCCTAAGAGGAAGTTGACTTCAATTCTACATTGGATCTCTTATCTAAAACTTGAATATCCACCTTCAGTTGAACATCCTATTTGCAGAACATACAGACACTGCATGTAAGTCTTCTGATGCAGCATCTGTGTTGCTTTAACAGACTTTCCCCAAATGATTTTATTACCTTTTCGACAAAAAAAAGCTGCCGGCATGCATGCTCTGATGAGTGTCTGTTTACCAGCTGTGTTCAAAGGGTTTGATAACATGTTATAAAACTACAACAGACTGAATAGCAGCTGTTCCCTATCAATTTCATATATTTGGTCCGGAGAAGGGAAAGGGTTGTACTAAAGAGAAAAATAGACTGACCAATAATACCACCCCAAAATAAAAGAATAATATGTATTTTTAATAAGATTTTAAATAGCTAAATCCTTTTGAAACCCAACAGGCAGTTGTTTTCTAAGTGGATTTATCAATTCATAATTTCTGTGAAAAACAAAATGAAAGAAAGGGTCTTCTTTGAAGCTGAATATGGCAGAAGAATGCAAATCTGAGGCCAGGATAATGGAACACAGTGCATTCCATGTTGGTGCCCCACAAAATCCACTCTGCCGACATGATTATTTGGAATTTTGCTTCATAAATTTTAATGTGAGAAACATGACATTCTAGACAAACAAGAATGCAAGTGTATCCTCTGCATAATATTGGCATTTTAAGCAGCCCCAGCCTTGCTATTCAGATATAAAAACAAGGAAGGAAGCGATTACAGCAGGATCTGCACAACCACTGAACCCAGCTGATGTGATGATAATAATAATACTTCTTTCTGTATAGTGCTCTTCATCAGGAGAACTCAAAGAAATCCTCTGTTCGCTTGTTTGTTTTACGGAAGACATTCTCACCTTTAGTCATTTTTTTCTGAGTAGTTAAGCTGAGACATGGAGGAATGAAACATTGTAGAAAGGGCCAGGAAAAGAAGTCAGGACTTCTAGCCCCAAGGTCAGCTCTCTGCCCTATACACAATATTTCTCTTTTATACAGCACAAAAGGATGCTCTAGCAGAAAATCCACAGTTGCCTTCTTCCACATATTAGAAGTTTAAAGAACATTCAAAGAAGAGTTATATTAGGGATTCCTTTTTGTAGCATAAGCAAAGGGGCAGAAGAAACCTGTAACCTGTCAGAAGAAAATATGTAACAAAAAAAAAAAATCAAAAAACATCCAGTACTAAATGGACAAAACTTTTAAATAGTCAAAATATTTTGGCTTCAGAAAGTTCTGTTTACTAACTCGATTTTTAAAAATGTTCTGGTCAAACCTGTTTAAAATCAGTGGTATGCCCTTAAGCAGTGTTTGGCTACACATCATTCCAAATGCCATGATTAACCGATGGAGATCTTGTACTACACCCTGTTATTTACTGGCAACTTTGAAGAAAAATGTTAAATCACAAAATAAAAATAAAATAGTCTTCTAAATTGATATCTGAAGTGATATGATAATGTCTAAAATGCAATGATAAAGTCTGAAATTAACTTTTTCTCTCAATCTCCAAATGCTGTGGAGACACAGGCAGAGTCTGTGCCTACCACAGCAAGAAGTGGAAACTCCATGGAACATGAGGGTTGGAAGCTGCTTGCCCAGCATCAGATCTATGAAACTGTGGAGAAACTACCAAAATTTGTCCAACCTTATGCCTATTACCCACTGCTGCTCTTCCATGTGAGCACCAAGGATGCTTCCAAGGGCAACTGTGCCATTTCATTTTGTCATCAGAACTCTTGAACTAGGGAAAAAATGATTGAAATGGTCTGAGTCAAACAAATCTCCCTTTCCCCACCTCTCTTTAGGAGCTGGTGCCTGCTCCAGCATAACTCACAGTTGTCAGGTTTGGGTAAGTACTCTGGGATTTTATGTTAGGCCTTACTCTATCATGAATTATCATGATTAAAAGATGCAGCGTCCTTGCTCTTCTCCAACCTGCACTGAATGTTACCTCTTCTTTTGCCCTATATCTAATGAATTCATAACAAAAGAAACTTAGTGGAAAACTATTTTAAAAAGAAAAAGAAGATAAAAGAACTATTGAAATGAATAGATCTGTTACAAGTAAAAGGGAATTTGTCTTAGTTTTAACAGATTACTTAGCTTAAATCTTCTCAGAAATATTTTGAAAAATTAAGGAAATTATATGTCACTGGAAAATCCTCACCATGCGGACTTTTGTAGAAGTACTTAAAAGTGGACACAGTGTTCCTCTGAGATGGAGATACAGAGTTTTGACTGTGAGAAAATTCCTGAGATGTTATGGGGAAAATAAAAACTCTAAAAATGGGTAGGACCACTTAAATAAATTCAGTTGTGACATAAACATCCCATCTTGTCGCCCTGTGATTCATAACCGATGAGGAAGTTGAGACATTTTCAAATACAAAATGTCTTCCCAGCAATGTGTCACCTGAAGACTGCTATTCCTAGTCACATTTTTCACCTGGCCAGTAGCAATCACTTGCCAGTTTTTCAAAAAGTCAGGAAGCTCTAGTTTTAATATGTCATGTTGACGGCACAGAAGAGAACGAGCATTCCTCAACCTCAGCAGGAGCTGGAACTGAATGATCACACAAGAAATAAAATGGGATCTTCCTCTGTTCTTCTCATGTCAAGAGTCTTGAGCTCATTAGCCTTCCCCAAAACAAAATGCAACTACATTTGCAGATATTTCAGGGAACATTTTAGTTTAGTTTTGACAAAAGGTTTGTGTCTGGACCATTCACGAAATATAGCACTAAATTCCTTTCATGTGTCTGTCATCATATGTCCAGGCAGGTCACAATGTAGGTTATAGAAGGGCTATTAAAATTTATTCATTAATGAAGGTAGGCTTGTGCACACAATAAGTTTTAGCCACTATAATTAGTAGCTTTGCTACTCAAAGTCAAACTACAGATAGTTTAAAAATATACTACAGATTAGCTAGATATTGCAAAAGTTCATCAAGAATATTTATCCACTTCCTTCCTGAACTTGATGGTTCCATTCTCCTTCAAAATGCATGATCTCTGGCAACAGATCACATCAGGCTGGATTTCAAGGTGTGTAGAAAGCTGCAAATGCATTTGCAGGGTTTCTTTTTTTTTTCTTTTTGGGCTTGACAACACTTACAAATGGATTTTGTGCTTATGCTTTATTAGAATTATGTTTCATTAGAACATTCAATCAGAACTAATTAGTGCTTTCCTGCCCTTATACTTTTGTCAGCTGCTGTCTTAAGCTGCCCCTTCTCATCCAAAAAATTTATTAAGAATAACCCAGAATTTTGCACTGAGATCATTAAAACTGAAAGACAGAACTGCATATGTGTTAAAATAGAGTCAAGGCTTACAGAAGAGCTATTTTATGTAAAGTATTTTGCACTACGTTAAATCAAAGATTTGAATCAGCTTTGTACCAAATCTCTATTTTTTTTGTGATGCAATCTGCACACTCTGAGAAAAACTTCAATGCTAAGGGCTTTCTTTGTTATACGGAACAAAGCTGGTGGAGAAGAATCTCAGATCTTGTTTTGCTGCACATATTTCTGTTACTTTAAGAAGTACCTGGGGAAAAGCTGTACATATCACTGTTTCTGCTACCTATGCCCCTCCTCTTTCTGCAGTGCAATTATGAGAGTGTATGCTTTTCTGCTGTGGTCTTCTGGAGATGAGTCCTGTGGGATTTTTTTGGTGTTGTTTCTTTTTTTTTTTTTTTTTTGTAGAAAAAAATAAAGCTCTTTAGGTGTCAAGATTTATTTATTAAGAAATGTTCCACAAGTCACTGATGCATTCATTATCAAAGATGAAGGGAGCTATAAACACTAGATTAAGGATTAAATAGTGCACATGCCAAGGTGATGTTTGTTCAGCAGAACTATGGTGTACTTTAAAAAGCAGAAGTTATCTCCTTAAGATATTTTATTCCCGAAAAAGCTGTAATCATACCTTATCTACCATGAACAATAGGTGGGCCGGTGTCAACTTTGGAAAGGATCTGATGTATATCGGAAACATCTTTGTCTCATGATATAGCAGAACTGATAAGAGGGCCTGTCTTGTGAGAAACATCAAACATTAGCGCAACCGACACTTACGCTGTTCCTGATGACACCCAATTGCTCTCTTTTGCCTACGTGATACTGAAAAGCCAACTGAATGACAAAATGACACTAACGATAGGGGAAAAAAAAAGAAAAAGGATTTTTAAAAGGGGAAAAACCCCAACAACATGTTCCCTGCACGCAACTGTCTTTCAAGCTGTACTAGTTTTTCTGGACAGTGAGACCAACGTCACATGTACTGAAAGCTGATATTATCATGCAACCTGGTTGTTAGGTGATGGCTCAGCCATTGCACAACCTTCACCTGAGGCAAGCAGCATTTCCTGAGCACGAAGCACTGCCTTAGTTTCCTTTCTGGCAAAGGACCATTATCCGAGGCATCAGAGGGGACTGCACTGCTCAACGTTAGCCTGGTACTTGGCTAAGTCAAACCATAGCCCAGCTTGCCTTGCTCGCTAGTGATACCTTGTCCCCTGTCGCCCTGGCTGTCCCCTCCGTGCTCCCTCTCTTCCCATCCCACTCCCTCAGCTCGCACACCACCTCTAAACCAGAGCTAAGCTGCTGGTGGCTGCTTAGGTGCTGTCCCCATTTCCCTGCCCTTCCCTACCTTCCCTTTCCTCATTTCAGAAGCCTCCAAAGACAAGGAGCCTCTGGAGATCATATTTCATGGAGTCCAACATGACATGGGCCTGCTTTTAAATAGCCAGAAAATGAAGGTAGCAATAATTCTCTTTATCTCATCCCACTCATCATCATTATCTCAACATATGGAGATGATAAACAAATAGATAATAAACAAATATTCTATGGGCTTCTGTTTCTATCTCCTTGCTGTCTTTCTCTTCACATGCAGTATTTACTGCAGATACTGAAGAAATGGAAGCATTAAAGACATGGGTTAAAGCTGAGGTAGAACTTTCTTCAGAAAAAAAAGATGAATGCAAACATTTTAAGATCTATTCCTAAATTTTTGTTTTTTGAGTCTTATCCAATTAAAATTCTTGGGAATTCATAAGAAAACAGCACAGAAAGTACAATAATGTACCGGGAAATATAAATATTTATGAAGGATAGAGAGCAAACAGCTGCTAATTTCATCCTCATTACTCTAGGGCTAAAGATGACTGTTTTTCAAAGGCAGTCTAAAAACTTTTTTGCTGAAAAAGATATTCAATAGACAAGCTAAATAGGACAAAAAGTTGCTGTCTATGCCACACAACAAAGTTAGCTTTGCTACTGCTAAACAGAAGATGAAGCTGCCATAGTGTCCTGTGGCAATGAAAGTCAAAACAGAGCAAACAAAATAAGTCTTCCTTTTATATATTAATCCATGGTGAACAATTAAGGTCTAAATAAACCAGATGATATATTTGCTGTAAAGGCAAGACCTATGTCTTGCTGAAGAAAGGTGCCTTTAGCAGACTCATGCTGGGAAATGATTCTGGACTCAGTGACAGCTGATAGCCTGGCACAGGGGAGGGTTTCTAATCTAATTTAGTTGAGTGTGATTCATTTAATTCCTCCAAATGAAAAAAAAAAAAAAAAAAAGTAATTAACATGGAATGTAATTGTTAGCCACTTGCAAGGCAATGCGTCTTCATCTCAGTACCTGTAACACAGGATTATGTGTTAGTTGTTGATATTTAGAATTTGAGACTTATTATGGGAGGGTTTCACTTTGGTACAGTACTTGAGGCATTTAATTAAATGAATCTCCTACTTACAGGTAATAATGAGACAAATATTCTGTATTTTTCTATGCAGAACTTGGAAATTACATCATGAGTGAACAGACACTCTGGAAGAGAGCAGACGTGCTACACTGCACTGTTAAAGCACCAGGGTTACAGACTGTAAAGGACCCTGTGTTTGATAGCTGTTCTTCTGCTAGTTTTCCCTGTTCTTTTATAGTGTTATGTTAGGGATCATGTTGGCCCAGCACTATAGAAAAATGTTAGAATTTTTCATCTGTTCAGTATTTGTTCTAGCTAAGAAAAAAAGGGCACAGGCACATGGGAAGGAATCTTTAGCACTACAACATTAGTAAGTTAAAACAAAACAAAACAAAACAAAACAAAACAGATGTAAAAAACCAGTTTTTAAATAATGCTTTAAAAGAAGCATCTTAAGAAAATTATAATTGAGGGTGTTTTCTGTCTATCAGGGAATCCAAGAAAACAAATTTTGGAATGAAAAAGTGTTTTTCTGATGGTTTTGCAAGAACATAATGATTAACAGAACATTATTATACAATGAGTGGTAAATAATTAAAAGAAGTGCAGAGCAGTACAGAGCAAGTGTAATTGCCTGCTACATGGAATAGAAAGCATATATTTTAAGACAAGCAAACTAAAGGGATGAAAACAGAAAAACAAAATGCAAGTTTTAAATCTGTGACTCTGTGATCATATTAAACACTTACTCTGCAAATTGCATTGAGTCTATGGGACAACCTCAGCTGTTTGTGAAGTGGTTTGGTCAGAAGCAGTGAGGAAATTGTGGATGGAAATAAGAGATCCCGTGAGATCCTGAAATACAGCAGGGAAATTATCTCTCTTTTGCACGGGATACTGACTTGCTTGTTGTTGTCCTTGCATTCATGATCCAAGTGGTCAAGAACTGGAGAAGACTCAAATAAAACCCATGGGAAGGAATAATGGACTGGAAAAATTACTTTCCAATGAAAGAGTCTAGTTATCCTGTCTGTTCAAGTAAGAGTTTGATAGATCATTAAGTAGCCACATGAGAAAAGTCATGCTTCAGCACTGAGAGCAAATGGATTTCAGGCATATGTAAAAAGTAAATTTAATAAAATTGACTGAATATATTTTTTTCTTTTATCATGATGAACTAAAAATTGGGAACCACCAGCTCTTTGGCAAATGGCCTGAAGCATCTTTTCTTCAGTTCTTCAGTTCATTCTTGTTATAATAAGTACCACTACTGTTTGCTGCAAAAATCCTAGTCAGCACATCACAACAGAGAAACAACAGTGGAACTATGGAAATACTATGGAAACATCCCAAAGAGGGAACGGAAGATTTCCTTTCCTCTATGGTAGTACAGCACCATTTTCATACAGATCGAGGCCACTCTGAAACCTTCAGAGTTGTGACAAAAAGAAAATATTACACCTAGGATTTTCCTCTCTTTGAAATTATTTCCCAGTCCTAAAAAAAAATAAAAAGAAAAAAAAATAAAAAGAAAGATTCTAGTAACATCCATACAAATTAAAGCATGTGAAGCTCATTGAAGATATCAGGACCTTTATTATCATTTCAAATCTGGTCTAAGTCTGCATAGTTCTTGGGAGGTATTTGCGATTCGCAGCAGTCCAAGGGAAATACACAAACCTCAAGACTTCAGACAGAGAGCCAAAGTTACATTTTTGCACCGTGCCAAAATAAAAATTCTACTGGCAAAACCAAGCAAGGGGAAGATTAAATCCCGCCTGTCAGCGAGGAAAAATACAGAGGAAAATATATTATTAAATAGATCTTTTTTGTCACTTTGTTAAATCAACAATGATTTAGATTTTGTTATATAAACATCCTTATTAGCATCACCTGCTAATATTCATCTTATCCAACTTATATTTCATTAGAGATCAAATATTCAAAACTTCCAGATTCCTAAACTTATATGATGTATTATGCCTATATATGCCTATTTTCAGTATTTTTACACTAACATGAATTCAAGAATATACTATATTATAGCAGAGTTACTGTAATTTCAGTTACAGAAGAAATTAAAAATTGAATCTGGACCATTTGGCATGCTGTGCGATAGTCCATATTCACTACTGCTGTGCTAAGCACATATCTGAGGGAAAATCCACCAGAGAACATCAGTTACAGTAAAGGAATGTTTTCCTAAGTTGTTTCCCTATCATACTCCAAAGGAAATTTGAAGGCTCACTTAGAGATGTCCGAGCTTTACTTTTAAGAGTTGCAAACAGCCTAGAGGCTGAGACAACACAAGTTTGAAGCTAATGGAAAAATAATAATGGAAAGGCTTAATTTTATATCTTACTTTTGATAACATTAGCTTGAAAGCATTGATTTTTTTTTCCCCTTCTCTTAGCTTCCTTTAGCTTTTGAATTAGATCTTTCAAGCCCCTTGTTCAAAGTGTGTGCCTCTACTGAAAACTTTATGTAAGCTTAGTGCAACTCTAGATCTGTGGCAAAGGCTAGTATTGCTGAACTCATGAACTTAGAAAAAAATGCAGGTAAGTAAAGAACCAAACGGAAAACTATCCATCACGTATTACTCTGTAACTTGACTTAACAGGTTTCAGAAGACTATTAACACATGAGAAAAGGCTGTAGGTACATGCAGTGCAAGTAGATAATTGGATTGGTGAAAAAGAAGACCGGACAGTAAAAATGAACGTGCTTTCACAGAGATGGGACACACAATAGGACAGATTTTTTTTTTTTTAATGAAAATACATAATTGAGAATTAGACTATAAAAATTAAAATATTCATGGGAAATAGAATATTGTATGCATAATGGCAAGACAAGCAAAAAAAAAATCTAAAGTAAAAGAGAATAAGAAGGCAAAGGATAAAAAGAGAGGAGGGAAAAGAAAGAAAATAATGAGAAGGAGCAATGAAAACTTGTATCTTCTTCTGTTGTTGATGCTTGTTTTTATACTCATCCCTTCTTCCTCTTCCTTGCTTGTCTAATTGTTCCCTGGACTCCATGTACTTTTAGTGAAGCAAAGATATATTTGAAGGCAAGCATGACAGACTTCTCACTATTTTAAAAAAAACTCCATCTACATTATTTCAAGCTATCAAGAACATCTTAAGAATGAATCATCTAGGTCCAGAAGTTTTACTTGCTTGATGACAACTGAAACATTTTCAAATTACTTTCCAGCCTATACATTACTGTAACATATGCACAACATTGTCAGCTACACGTCTCTTAATCCATGGTGGAAATAAAATACGTTCCTCATGAATGCCAGCTAAGTGCTGGAAAATTTGCCAAACTGAAACTATAGGACAATGTACATGTATTTCTTTACAGTGGCAAGACAGAGGAAGCACACTGCTCATATTATTTGGAATATATTATTTGAAAATAATCTCAATCTCCTGAAAGTAGGGATTGAAATACAGCTACTATTTGAAATTTGTATATGAACTCACTAACACCAGACAAAACAATTTCCACAATATTTAAGAAATACAATGTTAAGAAACACTTTTTTTTTTTTTTTTTGTTCTGTAAGACTACCAGAATACTTATTTGGGGGCATTTCTTCCCCTTCCACACTGGTCTTTTTAGTAGATAGCTCCAACATAAAACATGTGGATACGATTTTGATTTCTAGGCTCACTTCTGCTTCCATACAGTATATCTATCTCATATATTTACTTCTTTTATCAGATTCCTCTTCCTTGACCTATCCACCTTCAAAAAATTAACTGATTAAAGCACTTAATTGGTCGTGCCTTAGGCTCATGATTCTTCTCTAATGCCAGTACATCAATCCTCTCATACTGAACTGTCATCAGTAGGAAGGACGCAGTCCCTGCTGTCAGTAACACCAGTGCATCATACAGAGCAGGACCGACATACCTCTCTACTGGAGAGCTTCATGTGCAGTTGCTTTCTTCTCCTATCGCGTTAGAGGGCCTGAGTTGTTATGTTTTTGTTTTTGTTTCTGTTTTCTTTCCTTCCCTCCTTCCTTCCTGTTTGTTTGTTTAACTCTTTAACTTTGACAAATCACTGGTCATCCCACAACTCATTACTCCTCCCATAAGTGTATCTTCTGTAACTGATGCCTCTGTGTGCGCTGTGTCTATGGGTGGTGAGGGAGTTCTCATCATCTTTGATGTCGGCTTGCTTTAAATGAGCCTAGATTAGTTACTGTGTTTCTCTGTACCAGCTTTCTCCAAGTAGAGAAGTTAGTCTCGCCAGGGTCAGGATCCAGGTCAGGAAGGAGTTAGCAATTTTACAAGTACAAAGCAAGCTTTAAAATAAATTCAGTTTCCATAACTTTTTAACATTTAAAATTGGTGTTAAGAAAAATCCTTGTGGTATATACAATATTATATAATAATTATTTATATATTAAATATGAAAATTCAGAGCTGTCCTGTGCCTTGTCAGTGTATACTTACTGTCATGGTATTCAACTCTACCACAGGAAAATATTCCCCAATTTGGAAACTCCTCGGTTCCAAATACACCCTTTATTTTTTTTTCTGTTCCACATGGCCTTTGAACAATTCTTAAATATTCTCTTTGCATTTCAACATCAATAACACAAATTATATTATTTTTTAACATATGACTGTTTTTCTGTATGTCATAGCCAAACTGGGCAACAAATGTGTGTGGGCATTTCTTGCAGGCTCAGAGTTATCAGATGTTCATGCAAATTAGACAATAACACATGAAGTAGAAGCTTAATTGTGTAATTGATCATTCTGCTCTGCAGTTCCTAGGTAACTGACAGAGCCAATCTTTAAAACATTGGTTATAAATATTAAATGTGCAAAGCAATTCATTAAGGAGTGAGTCAAATCTTGAATAGCGTTTTTTTTTTTTTTAAGGTAAGATGTACATGGGAAAAGCAGTAAGAGAAGAACAATAGAAATAGGAAGTCATCTGTCCTGAGGTTACATGCTGCTGTCAGTTTTGTTTAAGCTAAAACACAGAAGTTGCCAGCATGAGCATATAGAGAAATGAGACTGAGAATACAGATAATGCTTACATTTATTTTAAAATAGGTTAGAAGTCCAGCACAATCTCCATAAAAGAAATAAAACCACAGACTGAAATTACTAACCCGTAACTTCTAGATATTTTATTTATCCAGAGACCCTGTAGTGCAGATATAACTATTCATTCTGTTATTTCTTTAGGTTAGGGTACAGATCACAAGGTGTGCATAAGTGTTATAGTGCAAATCTCTACCTTTTCAATAGCTCTCTTTTGTCTACTGTTGCCTAATATGCAGGTATTATACCATACTTTTGATAAAAATTACATATTATTCCTCAGTCTAAGCCCTCAATTTTCTTACTCTATTAGCATTACTTCAGTTAAGAAACAGATTCTGCAGCTGCCATTTACTACTAAGGAAAATCTTTCTAGTGTTTGATCAAATGACCAGGATATCATTTAAATCTCGTTAAAAAGTCAAATATAAGGAAGGAGAAAATGATCTAACCCTATGGAACATCATTATAAAACATAATTAGCTTTAAAGGGTCTCCATTATTCTACACTGCTCAAATCTCATTCAGCTCTTACAGAGATGCCCATTATTCAGACGAATCTCCCCACGTAAATCATTTTAACATGCTCCATTTCACAGCTGGCAAGTCTATTGATGAATTTTTTAGCTACACTCTTTTCAGCTGGCAGAAAGAAACAGTGTGCAGGACATGGCATGGAGAATGGTCTGGACCCGTAGAATGTGTTTTAGAGGCATTATTAAGATCACTCACAATGAATACGTAAAAAATGATGGAAATCATTGCTTTTGACAGTATGGAAGTCACGGAGTTCACAGAACAAGACAACAGACAGAGAGCTGTGGCAGATACCAGCCAAAATTAGCTTAATAAAAGAGTGCCATAGCTATGAAACAAATGGGAAGCCTTGATGTTTGGTTGTGAAACTACCTAACACGGGTCAAGCAAGAGCCAAGCAATAGTCCAACTGCAATATGTCATTATCATCTCAGAGGCAGTAGAGCCACATTTAAATCAAGCTCTTATGCAGTGCCATTTACCCACATTTCGAGGAACAGCACAGGTCTACAGGGAGAGAGATTTCCTTGACCCAGAAGGATTTATTCAGCATACACCTAACTCTTGCATGGTGACAACCTTTCGGCATTGATATTCTGAATGTCTTCCACAATCTTTATGAATCACTGCTACTCTTGTTCAAATTTGAAACACAGCCTGACAAAGCCAACGTTTCGTATAAATAGTTTTTCCCACTTTGGTTTACCGTAAGGTTAAGAGGGAAGAAGAGGATGTTTCTTTAGGGTCCTTAAAGACACTCTGATGTTTGGAAAGCTGAAACTCTGAAACTATCTCTTTATTTAAAAGCCTTTCCCACAGGCATCCTTCCTGTTTCTCCTTAACTTAGCATCCTTCTTGGAAAAAAGGGCTTGAACTGCAAATCTGCTCCGAAGTGCCAAACACTTTCATCTGCCTGCCAGAGCTGGCCATGGATAGCTGGCCCCATGCGCTGACCTGCAGTGGTCAGGGTGGCTGGGAGCCCAGGACAGCTGGGGGTCAGGGACACACTCTCCTCCTTGGGAATCAGCCCCATGGACCTACTACCCTCAGTCCTTGTGCAACGGTACCAGTGGGAATGGTGATGAGCGGAAGAGCTGCCCCTGGGCAGGGACGGAGGCTGCTGGCACAGGCAAGACAGGAGGAGGACAGGAACAGGCTGGATCTGTACAAAGCAGAAGCACCTATCCAGAGCAGAAAACAGGCCCATGGCAGGGCCACTCTTCTGAAATTAGACCTTTCTGGTAGCGAATGCACCTCTTGGACTTGAAAATGATCAAGATAAATTGCATCATTAAAAATAAGGGAGAAAAAAAATGTACCCCTTTTCAGTTGCAAATAAAATCACTTAAAATGAACGTAAGAGCAACAAAAATGTCCACTTGAAAAATGAGACAATCAGTACAGTGTCCTTTTTATAAAATAATTAAATAAATAAATAAAAATCTGGCTAAAAAGTATGCTATGGGATAGAAATTACACATGAAGTAAGAGAAAAACAAGAAGTAAACTCTAAGATTAAAAATACTATACTCTGAATATAAGTGTATATGGATTATTTGTATTTTCTAGAAAAGCTACATTTCCACAATTACTGCATACTGTATTCTTTATAATTTTTGTTGTCCCTTCTGGATATGATTACATGGTTTCCATTTCCAAGAAAACAGCCTCTGTTAGAGTCCCCGCTGGCAATATTATACCTTCCACTGTGGCACCCAATAGATAAGAGAGCTAAGATGGTGCAAAAAAACCCAATCTTTTTTGCAGAGTTGTAACTGACAAATGTTAAGCCGGGAGGCCTTGACATGATTTGACACAGTCAACCTTGTGTACCCAAATTTGCTCAAGGGTTAAAGATATTAGACATGTGCAGAATTAAATAGCAACCTCCCACGAAGACACTCATGCAAACCCAGCACCTTGTGTATTGAGGGTATTCTGCTAAGATATTATAATAAAAGGGAAATTATAAACTGATTTTTTTAAGCTTTCAGAAAGATCTTTGCCCAGGCTTGAAGAAGACAACAGGCCTGAAAACTGTTAGGAAACAGTATGCTTCATGGATCATGTTCTTTTCACTGTACTAAACTAGTTTCATATGTCTTAAATATGTATTTAGACATGTGATACAGATGGAAATATTTTATGAAATGATAAAAAGTAAAAAGATGAAGTGATATGAAATGATTACATAGTAATAAAAAGTTTAACTAGATTCCTTCTCTCTTCCCTCCCACTCTTAGCTAATTCTAACAGATAAAGCATTCAGCGAGGTGAACATTTCCTTATTTTACAGGAGAATTATTCCTGTAAAATACTTTTGTATACAGTCTTTTTTTTTTTTTTTTTTTTAAGCTGGCCACAATTCAACATTTTTTCAAAGCAATCCTTATCACTAGCTAGTCTGTGAATTCTTCTTACTTTCTGAGATGCACTAAAACCTGGAAGTGCAACTTTTTGGGTGTCCAAGATCTCTGAGATAAGTAGTCACATTTTTTAGGCACCGATATATGGGAAAGTTTAAACCAAGTGTCTTTGTGGAGAAGGTTAGCAGTTGAAGAAGTCAAATTTTTTAAGGGCTAAGAAAATAATAGATCCCCTGAGCTATAAACACCTGCTTTGCAGACTTTCTTTAGATTTTTCATTTTTCTTCTATTCCCGTATCCTTTTATGACCTTTGCTGTGCTATTAAAAAAAGTAGAATAAAAAATGTCAGATATTAGTTTCCCTACATGGCCACCCTGAAACTACAATCTTTCCTATTTTTCCTTCATTTTTTTCCTTTGACACTCTAACTTTTTTTTTCAAAGGTTAACAAGAGAAAAGGGGGAAATAAAAATGGAAAAAAGCTGAACATTTCCATTTTATTGTACTCAGTTGGTAAAAAAAAAAGGCAGTGTAAGGCATAGCTTCAATACTTCATTTTTTGAAACTGGAACCAAAAAGTCCAAATACTTACACTTCTTGTAAAACAGAAGATTTAAATTGTTCCAACCCCAAATATTTTGCTTCATATTTTCATAGTAATAAAACACTTCAGAGTTCTCTATATGCTCAGGTGTTGGCTTGCTTTTTGTATGGTTTCATGCCTGTTAATGCTCTTCTATTCTGTCTACTGGGAAACACAGGTATGGGAAAGACTGATTCTCTATATATCCACTGAGAGGATGCACAGCCTTCTTAGGCACAGCTCCTTGGCCAGGCTGCACCACCAAAAAGGGGGGTTGGCAATGAAATAATGTAGAGGTGAAACCAGAAATGAATTCACTGTGTTCAGAGAGGGAAAATGTACAGCAAGTAAGGATGACTCTAGCTAGAAAATGGGGTAAGAAGCACCCAAACTGCTACTTTCCTGAGACTGGGGACTGCTAAATTGAACATGGGTATACACAGGCTTTCCTGACTTGTTTCTGGAAGTGCCAGAGAAGAGACATTGGAAAGGTGAAGACAAAGCCAAAATTGCAACAGAAAATGATAATGCAATGTCCTCTTGCCCTTGGACTCAGGTCCTTGTGCTTGCTAGAGCAACGCACGCCCTGGAGGTCATGTCACTCCTCCGGATGGCACGTTGCAAGATGAGAATTGACTCTGCCTGG
The DNA here is from genome assembly GCA_003342815.1 of Eudromia elegans. Classification (NCBI taxonomy): domain Eukaryota; kingdom Metazoa; phylum Chordata; class Aves; order Tinamiformes; family Tinamidae; genus Eudromia; species Eudromia elegans. The sequence continues at coordinate 1,861,754 of PTEX01000074.1, read as the reverse complement.
ATATAGTTAGTTTGGCCTGATAAATTTTTTTTCATCTATTTCAGGACTTGTCAATGCTAATTTTCTAATTTAGGACTTTTTTAGACAAAGTTGAAATTAAATATTTGAGATAGAAATTTCTCCCTACTTTTTTTTCCTCAATTTTTCATTAAAACATTTTTTGTTAATTAGATTAATGGATGTAGAATCTCACATACAGCGTTACAAAGAATTTGAGTCACAAAGGCCATGAAACGGCTCTTCCTTTTTTTTCTGACCACTTACCCTGGCAGAACCCCGAATCTGGGATGGTGAAACTGGAATGACTTGTCACCAAATGTGTAGATGAGTTCCAGAGAGCCAGACGTGTCTGTTTAGAAAGCAATTGTAGGTATGTGAGAGGCTCAGTATTTGTTCTGAAATCAGGACAAGTCTGCTCAGCACAGAGCTGTCTTACCTAGATGATTTTACCAAGTTTACGCATCCAGCATCTCTCTTGAAGCACACTCATATATATACGTATGTGCTTTATCTGAATAGAAAAAGGTTGCAGGTGAGGAATTTCTTTCCTTTTAATAGCTTTTGTCCTTTTGTGTTCTTCATGCCTGTACTACCTGCTTGAAGAGTTACTTGATTAATCTAGTTTTACAGGAGCCAAAATGAAAGAATAAATGCATTAAAAAAGTATCATAATGAATTTGTGAGGTTTTTTTTTTTTTTCATTTTGTTCTTTTTGTTTGGGTATATTTCTTTCTTCCAGGCTTCTGGATAAACATTATTAGTGAGCCTTGTCTAGAAATCATCTATAGATATACAGCTGGTAGCTAGCTAGTCCTTAGACTAAGAGGAAGTTTGGGGGTTAGAACTTTCAATTAGTTTTCTTGGAACAGACTTAATTCTATATGAGTTCAATCAGGAGCTTAAGGTGTCAGTATTTTCCCTCCAAATTCCAGTAAGAAAATGGATGCCAAAATTATCTGGAAACATTAGTTGTATCCTTCCTTTGTCTTAGCCTTTCTGAGCTATGAAGAACATTCAGCATGATGCCACAGGACCCCTGCCCTGATCTTCGCAGAACAGGAGGCAATATTCCTTTCTGCATATTGGGTATCCGTGATAAAATTCAGGGGTCCTCTGGGAAAAAATGGGTTCTCCTGATACCTGGACATCCTGCAAAATCAGCAGGAGTGGTTGGTAGGTGCTTCCCCGGGCCCTCTGGTCCCAGCCAGACCTTGCAGTCCTTGCAGCTCAGATGGAAACACCCACAATGCAGCCACACACATGAGGAGGCCTTGCTGCAGGTGTCGTTGCTTTTTTCACATGAGGAATATCTTTGCCATCCAGTTACCTGATATCATATTTACCTCAAGCCAGATTTATTTTAGAAGATACAAATGCACCATTTTTGTGTAGCTTTGTCTCCTTGCCCCTTAGTTGGAACCTAGAGTGTGGGTGGCACCTGCACTCCTGTTTGTCCTACAGTCACACAGTTGACAACAGGCAGACACTGTAGCCTCTGGTCTCCTTTAGACACTCTCTCCAGAACCTGCCTTTATAATTGCATGAACAATTGCTGCTGAGCTCCAGGCTTTCTTTCATGATGACAACAGAGATAGACAATGGATGCCAAGCAAGGGAACACATAAAGCTTTAGGACATCTTTCTTTCCTGGCTTTGATGAATGTCACATAGGACACTTTGGGAGGATGAGGCAATACAAGAGCTAAGGAAGAAACCCACACCTTCTGTTCTGTCAGCAGAAGAGTCTGAGTACAAAAAGCTGAAGGCACAGAGAATTTTCGAAACTGACTGACCAAGGAAGGAACTGTTTCTCCTTATCCATTAAACTTTAAGAAAGCAATATCCCAGACTGGCTGAGGAGTTGTTCCTTGAAACATCTGGGGAAATGTATGGTCCTTTGGAGAGCCAAAAGCTGAGACACAAAGATCCAGCTACTAAAGGCTGGGAAGACAATGCCAGTGGCATGCAGTGCTCGCTGGAAATATACCCTTCTGTAAGGATAATTATACATGTACTTAGTGCATGGATGGTCCTGCTCCAGAAACCATACAAGTCTCAAAGCCTCTTCACTAATTTGATTATTTCCGATACTGGAAAAAATATTTTCCTCAGCTATAAAAAATATTTTTCTCTTTGCAAATCTTATTTTGTAACGCTGCCCTTCATTACTTAAGAGTGTCTCAAGCCACACAAGCCATGGAGTTTTGAGGTTACATAAAAGTGACAGAACTGGCTGAATACCCTAAAATATTTGAGTGTTAAAGTCAGTGTTAAAGTCATTGGATGATTCACAATTATCGACTTTTTTTTTTTTTTTTTTTTTTCACTCTCGCCTTCAATGAGTCACCAGTATGTCTGGATTACTCCTCAACCATGAAGGAGTGAAATGTGCTCCTAATGGTGAACACAAGGGTCACACATATCACGTACTTCCCCAGAAACAGAGCTTTCAATCCTGTTGCTATGAAATTTCAGTCCTCTCACTAGCTTTCTTGTGCCAAACAGGTTTTTGTTCTCTGAAGAGTTTCATCCACTTCATCAAGGAATTACTGGTGGAATGAGGTGCTGTTCCTCATGACAACACCAGTATATGAGCCTGTAATAGGGAGGAAGTCGTGCTCACAAGAGACTGGGTAGCCTTACCAAAATGGTTTAATTTCAAGTTCCTTCAGGTTTTGCTCAATCCTTATTCATTTAGATTAACTGCATTTTCATCCATCAATGTAAAGTCTTTCCTTCCAAACCAGAGACGGAAACTGGAAATGATGATATTCTCACATTCCATAGTCAGGAAAGCATTTTAAGCTTTCACTGTGGGTTGCATAATTTTCCATGTTTGCTCTTTGTCAGCCTCAAGAGTAGTGGGTCCAACAAGATTCCTACTCTGAATGTTATTACACTGTTTCCATTAAGAGAAACAAATCTCAGGGCCATGGAGATGCTCCGACTCAGCTTTGATCCTGAGGATCTCTGTTTCACAAAGCGAACGCTTCTCAGTCTGATGTCAGAAAACCCACTCTAATTAGTGACCCTTCTCAAGCTAGAGGTAAAAATATTGTCACTACATTGTCTCATTACATACACTTTTATTGATCTTATGCTGATGAGCTGTAACCTAATGTACTCTTAAACAGCAAAAAATACTGTTTTGTTACAGTTAACACGCTTAGTTTTCAGGGTTATGAGCACTCCAGTCTCATTCAAGTCAATATGCATGAACATGAAGGAAACAGGCCATTTTCATTTGGGGAGAATTAGGCGCATGAGTTTATTTAGTATTTCAGTTAAAGACATTGCTTAGTGGCTCTAAACAAGAGGTCCTGTTACCCAGCAGTTCCCCAAGACAGCACAGGTAGTCCTCACCCCTTGTCCCTTCTTCAGGAACAGTGCTGGCAAACTGAAGGTAAAGCTAAGAGATCCAGACAGGTCAACTGGCAACTTTTAAGGGTAAAGAGTAAAAAGGATCCATTTCCACCTTCCCTTCAATGCTTTAATCGTTTCTCAAAACCTAATGAGAGACAGAGAGGGAAGCATGCTCAGGGACAGCTTGCTTAGTAGCAAAAAACAGGATCGGGGGTGGTTATTCAGTATTGCCTCTGAAAAAGCAGTTAGAAGAACCTGGCACCCCTGGCAGAGAAGAATGAATGCCTGCTTGTGTCTAAAAGCAGCTCTCAGACAGGAAAACAGACAGCAGGTTGTAAGCTTGTTTTCTTTCATTTTCCTAGCTACATAATGGAAACAAAGACGAAATTATGTCATCTTTAAAAACATGAAAAAAATTAAGACAGTCATCCAAATGTTTCTTAGAAGTAGTGCATCTTGGACACAATTTTCAACATGTGTTTTACAATTGTTTATTCAAGTCAGCATCATTTGGTAACTAGCATGGGAGGCTTCTCTAATCTTAATATTGAGCTTGCTCTAGCTAAAAGCACACATACATGCCACAAAGCAGAGTTTTAGGCTGATGTCATTAACGAGATATTACCATTCCCTTGTGAAACAAATGGCACGACCATCCTCCAGAAGTGTGCACCAATTTGTAAGTGACTTAGGGCAACTTAAAACTTCCAGAGGCAGACTTTGAACTGTTGAGGACATTGGTTGGGAGAGTTCCTTGGGAGACAGTCATCAGGAACAAAGGGGACCAGGAAAGCTGGGCTTTTCTCAAGGAGGAAATCTTAAAGGCACAGGATCAAGCCATTCCCATGTGCAGAAAGGTGAACCGGAGGGGAAGAAGACCAGTCTGGCTGAATAGGAAACTATTGTTGAGACTAAGGGTAGAAAAGAGAGTTTGGAAAAAGGGGCAGGCAACTCGAAAGAGTACAAGGATGTCACTAGGGTATATAGGGAGGCAAGAAGAAAGCCAAAAGCTCAGATGGAACTCAGTCTGGCCACCATTGTGAAAGATAACAAAAAGTGTTTCTACAAAAACATTAGGAAGAAGAGGAGGGCCAAAGAAAATCTCCATCCTTTATTGGATGCATTGTCACCAAGGATGACAATAAGGCTGAGATACTTAATGTCTTCTTTGCCTCAGTTTTTAACATTCAGATCACTTGTCCTCCTGAGCAGGAAGACATCAAAGAGGTGCAGAATATACCCCCCTATAATCCAGAAGGAAACACTCAGAGACCTGCTATTTAATTTGGACACTCACAAGTCTATGGGGCCAGATGAGATTCACCTGAAGGTTCTGAAGGAGCTGGCAGAAGTGCTTGCTAAGCTGCTCTTCATCATCTATCAGACATTCTGGTCAACAGGGAAGGTCCCAGACAACTGCAGAATTGCCAATGTGACATCAACAAGAAGGGTTAGACGTAGGATCTGGGGAACTACAGATCTGTCAGCCTGACCTCAGTATCAGGGAAAGTTATGGAACAGATCACCTTGAGGATGATCACATAGCCTGTGTGCAACAACCAGGGGATCAGGCCCAGTCAACATAGGTTCATGAAAGGCAGGTCCTGCCTCACTAAGCTGTTCTCTCTATAGAGCCAGATGACCGACCCAGTGGATGAAGGAAAGGCTGTGGATGTGGTCTACTTAGACTTTAATCAGGCCTTTGACACAGTCTCCCAACGCATTCTCCCAGAGAATCTGGCAGCTCATGGCTGGATGGCCAGGTCCACAAAGTGGTGGTGAATAGAGTCAAATCCAGTTGGTGACCAGTCACAAGCGGGGTCACTGTTGTGACTGGTCCTCTTTAGTATCGTCATCTAGATGACAGGATTGAGAGCACCCTCAGTAAATCTGCAGTTGACACCAAGTTGGGAGGAAGATTAGATCTGCTTGAGGGTAGAAAAGCTCTACAGCGGGATCTGGACAGGCAGGATCAATGGTCTGAGGCCAACTGTATGGGGTTGAACAAGGCCAAGTGCCAGGTCCTGCACTTTGGTCACAACAACCCCATGCAACGCTACAGCCTTGGGGCAGAGTGGCTGGAGAGCTGTGTTGCATAAAAGGAGCTGGAGAGGTTGGTCGACAGCTGAATATGAGCCAGCAGTGTGCCCAGGTGGCCAAGATGGCCAATGGCATCCTGGCTTGTATAAGGTACTGTGTAGCCAGAAGTGATCATCCCCCTGTACTTGGTGCTGGGGAAGCCACACCTTGAATACTGTGTTCAGTTCCAGACCCCTCTGTACAAGAAAGACATTGAGGTGCTGGAGCGAGTCCAAGGAAGGACAACAGGGCTGGTGAAGGGGCTGGACCACAGACCTTATAAGGAGTGTTTGAGGGAGCTGGGATTGTTTAGTCTAGAGGAGACTCAGGGGAGACCTTATTGCTCTCTACAGCTACCTGAAAGGAGGTTGTAGGGAGGCAGAGGTCGATCTCTTCTCCAAAATAACTGCCAATAGGACAAGAGGAAATGGCATCAAGTTGCACCAGGGGAGGTTCAGATTAGACATTAGGAAGTGGTGGAGTCACTGTCCCTGGCAGTGTTCAAGAAACATGTAGATGAGGCACTTAGGGACGCGGTTTAGTAGGCATGGTGGTGATAGACTTATGATTGGACTTGATAAACTTTTCCAACAATAATGATTCTATGATTCTACGGAAACATCTAAGTGTCTAATCTAAAACATCATGATGAACTCCATCTCGGTGACCCAAGGAGGAAAGTGAAGAGGTCCTCAAATAATGGCTTCGTATATGCTTACATGACAAATTACTGTTTATTAAAATATTCCAATCTCTAAACTAGTTAGAAGTAGCACTGCAGAAAATCACATCAAGGGATTTCTAGGGATTTCAGCAAAACCAATAGGTTTTGCCCCTGATTAGGATAGTGTGTTATCCCTGCCATAGCAGACATAGTTGCATGACATGCTTTTCACCCATGGTGACAGCTAGCACTCAACCTGAATTCCAGATACCTGGCAACCTTGCAGGCCCTTGAGTCCTTCTAGAAAGCACTTCTCATGATGTGATCCCTGGCACAGCTGGAGGAGGCAATATCAAACCCCATAGGTAAGTACACCTTGGACAGTGTGCTTAAGGACACTTCCCTAGCCAGCTTGAGGACTGACAGAGCGCCAATTCTGGGTTGCTGGAGGGGGCATGAATTTAAACAAACTGCTATTTTGGCTTTCAGTCAAGCACGACAACTATTTCACAGAGGAGGAAACACACAAGTAACTAATTGTCACTTAGTTAAACCTCAGTTTCACTGTCAGGTTTCCTTCACCTTGCTGTTCCCTTAAAAGGATTCTCAAGCATAAGATCTTACTGAGTTGCTTTAAAATATATAATAAATAATTTTATTTGTGAACAGTAAAGTCCACTAGAGCTATAATTTTAGTACTTTCATGTTATCAGCTTAATGCTGTGTGGAAACAGTCTTGTGCAGGAAATTCTACTGATTTTATAGTTTGTCTAACCATAGGGTAGATTGAGGTGTCTTAACTGGAACTAAGGCGATTGCTACAAGCAAAAAACATAGTCTTCCAGGACAGTGAAGGTACTTTTTTAAAAAAGCAGCATCAACACCTTTGACTCATTTTTGATTTGACTCATTCTTCAGGTATTGATAAAATAGCAATGTATACTATCTACAGACACCTGTATACAAAGGTGTTTCATTCCGGATTATTTTGGAGTAGTCATTTGACAATGATATATTTCATTATGTCAAAGAAATGTTAGTGTATGAGTAACTTTTTTTTTTTTTAATCTTCATATTTATCTTCGACGATGTGATAAATCCTAAAAGGTAGAGGAGTCCTTTGCTAGAAGATACATTACTTTGGAAGACTGTATGACATGTAGGCTTAATCAACTTTGAAAAAAAGTAGAATGAAATCCCTGTCCCACAATGAATATTGATGGATTTCAATAGGGTCACAATGACAGTTCTTGATTTGCTATTGTTTTTATGTTGTTTTTTAAATTTTAATTTATAACCTATTTTTTTTATTTAAAAGATGTGGGGTTTTTTTAAATGTATGTTTATTTTGTCTTTATTGGATAGTAATTTTCACTCTTACAAAGGATGCCAAAATTGGCTGATTGTCAAAAAAAAAAAAAAAAAAAAGCTTAAAAATCCCTTTCCACTAGTTTTCATTTTGCTCTCAGACTTTCTGATGTTGTCATTTTGCAAGTACTCCAAATGAATCTTCCACCTTAGAAAAGAAGTGAGGATTCAGTGGAAGAATAAAGAAACAGCTATTACAGTGGTTACCTAGAAAAGACTCCTCTCTGACCGGTTATTAGGGAAAATTAACTCTTTTGTATTTCTTTTTTGGTTCTGATTTCTGAGAAAAGTTTTTCATTTCAACCCATTATTTTGGGAAATTTCATTTATAAGATGCTTGTGAAGTCAGTTTGCTCTTCAGGCTCTCCCACAATAAGAACATTTACTGATACTTTGAAACTCGATCCGACTGTTGAATCTTGTCCTTGTCGTGTCCTGACGTTCATTTGTCTATGAGCTGCACTGACACAGCAAGCTTCATTCATTCATTCTTCTCTTAGTTCCCTGGTGAAAGGATAGGATCTATATTCTACTTAATGTAAAGGATATTATTATTTTTATTATTGTCTCCTTCTTTGGAGATCTTCCAAACCTGTCTGAATGAGACCTGTGCCACATGCTCTAGGTGTCTCTGCTTGAGCAGGAGGGATTGGACTGGATGATCCCTAGAGTTCCCTTCCAATCCCAACCATTTTGTGATACTGCGATTATTTTACCTTTGGAGTCAAACGTTTCTAACCAAGAGGCAGGCTCCCACGTAGAAAATTTAAGCCTCTCAAACACAGGCTTAATTGTGCTTTTGCAGACCTCTTAGAAAACGTCTAGGCACATCCAAATAATTCCAGCATAATTTGGAAGGATCATAGTAATCAAAACTAAACAAAAAAGAAGAATTTGTGCATTTTTTTGTATAGACTCATAAAAAATCACCATATTTATTTACAGAGATAAGTAAAGACCTTCACGGTGAATCAAACTGTCAACCTTGAATAGAAAAACTCTACAAATTCAGCTCAGGTTCTGTAAGTCACTTAATAACTGTGTGAAATAAGTGATCTCAGACAAGTATATGGTAGATTTGTAAGTATATTTCATTTAAAAAAAAAAAAGATTATCTTGAAGGCATCTAGAAGGAGAGAGACAAAGTTTAGATTTTTTTTACCTTTTAATGCTTTTAAAGCAGAGTATCTCACATGACGGTTTGAGGAACAGCTCATGTGCTTCCATTGGGTGCATATCTAGGGACTTCAAGTACTACGAGCACCATATACCCTATCATAAAATGCACAGCAATGAGAAAACACTATTAGGATCCCAGTACTTCTTATTGAATAGCAAAATGTGTCACGGCTAAGCATCCAAATGGAGAAAAGCATACAGCTGAATGTTGGCCAGGTTTCTTGAGTGAGCATTACTTAAACTGGAAAGGCACAACAGGCTACTGATTCAAAAAAATGCTTCCTTATGTGCATTCAAGCACACTATGACATGCAACTCCTAGCACTTTTGTTTTCTTGTTCCAAATAGAAACAAGAAGTTAATTAATATAGTGACTCTAATTCTAACACAAAGAAATTCATTAGAGACCTGTGTTTGGTAAGGATTCCTGGACTCAGCATTCCATGACGCAGGCATCTTTTCATTCTCTGGTTAACAGAGGCTTTATATAACAGCATGTTTTCACACTGGGGCCAGGAGATCACAGCTGGACAGCACCAGTCCCTAACTCTATGAAAGGACTAATATTATATCCATATATATAGCCATCTGATGTGGAAATTAAAATTTCATGGCTCCTTAAAAGGCAGTTAACCAGATTATACTCCAAATTCCTTGGAAAAATGAGTGAAGTTTATTTTTGGGATAAGAATGGAAAACTAGCAATAGATGCAATTCCCCTTAAGATTAGAAGCAGAGATTGGTAGCCAGATAGTGGTTTTCTAATTGCCAGAGAAAGTTTAAAACAAAATCTCTTCTTACTCTGAGGAGAGTCATGGTTCACTGGGGACACTGAATGAATCATGCTCTTCTTCTTCTTGATGATTCAGAGGCCTTGAAAGAGGCCCAGGTTTTAAATGGATACTGAGATTTGGGGGTCTTAATAAATAAGGGCTTGTTTTTAACATACAGATAGTTCTGTTACACCAGAGTTATACAGGAGTTTTCCTTCTGGTTTAATGCAGTGTTACACTGTACATGCAGGAGTACATTTTGTACTGTACTAGGCAACGAGGCATATGGGATTTATCCCTGCTGTTTTTTAATATATTTTTTTTCTATTCATTTTCTTTCAGCTATGAATGGTATGGTCAGATTGAAAGGCAAAGTTTCCTCTGAACATCAGCACAGAAAGAGGGATGGAGGCTGAGAAAGAGCAGAGCGGAAGGATAGCATGGTATTGGAATAGCTTCTGGAAATTTGCATGCTGATGGCACAGTATGTGAAATTCTTTCTGTATTTGCATTCTGGACCAAAGTCCTGACTTAGTTTACTTTCCTGTTAGCTATCAAGTGCCAATTTATTGCTGCTGCTACCGCTACGATGGAGATCTCCTGGTGTTACAGAGGGCGTGCGTACCTGCATATATTCCGCACCCATTCCCCAAATGGGAGGATTTAGGCATGCAGTTTGTAGAGCACCTTGTTGACCATCTTTAAAAAAGTTTGTTTACCAGAACCCTATGAAGATGAATTATAGGTTCCATTGGCATCACAATTATGTGTGAAGTCACCCTGCTGGGTTTTATTATATTGGTATCTCTATAACAGTGCACAGAAGACAGTGCACATCATTTTAAAGCCAGACTATGAAAAGACATTCCTAGGAGTTAAAAGATATAGCTTCCAGATGGAAATTCTGAATTTTAAGGAGAGAAGTTGGATTTGACAATTCCCCACTGCAAATTCACCCTTGTTTTTTATAAGACCATGTCCCAAAATGGACAACATGTAGTTTCTACTTCCTTTTCTAGCAGTGGTCAGTTTTATGGTATTTGCAATTAGCTGATCCCATGAAATTTCTGCACTGATACTTGGAATGAGTAATAATAGTTGGCAAAATTTTGGTGCCAGTAGATCAGCCCAAATCACTCCAAGTTCTGAAAACCTTTAGGGTTAAGGAGTAGCTTTGCTTTAGATGCAATTATATTTTTCCTATTTCTGTGGAAAATAGCCATTCCTTCTCGAGAAGGTCAGGTTTTTGCCACGTTGAGGTTGCTGCAGCATATAGAGCACCTTCAAATACCACAGTTCTCATGAGATCATGGACCAGAAATAATCAAGAACTGGCCAGTCCACTTCTTCAAGAGATGAGTTACACTAACAAATATCAGGAAAATCATACAATCCAGTATCATTGTATGAGTGACAAAAGCAGTTGTTAAAGTTTGAAGGAGATGAGTGTACTTTGGATAACGACTTAATATACTCAGAGGTAGTTCTTACCTAGCGAGTAGTGAGACCCATCCTCAACAGATTTTTGAGCCTTACTTAACTCCTTAACTTAACTTTCCACTGCCCAGTGCCACATAACCAGTGATGTGGACTGAACACTAACAGGACCAGGTTTCCTACAGTAAATCTCCTTTTTCACTCTGGGATTTTTTTTTTTCTGAGCAGAGCCAGGCCATCTGCCTGAGATTTTGACTTCCCAGATATCCTCCTGATATTTGACATATGCCAGGAAAGTTAAACCCTGTGGCCTGCGGCAATAACTCCAACACAGTAGGACGGCAGCACTGTCTTTGCACTACGGCAGACACTGGGGACATGGTGGAACCACTGGATGCTACTATCCCATACAAACACATCATTTTGTCCAGAATGAATAGTATTGTCCTCCCTCCTAGACGTGACTGATTTATGGTGTGGTCATGCAGGGATCTCCAAACTGGCCGTGTAAAGCTCTGTGCTGGCCAAGGAAGGCATGTGAAGCTACATGGAATCTAGGATAATCCTGCTTCTTTCCAGAGCAACTACATTGGAAAATATCCTAGTTCTCACACTGTCAGGGGAAGTCTGACATGTTTCTTTTCCCCTATTTGAAATCCTAAATCCAACTCTGTAAAGAAGACAAAAATCAGGCCAAATCCCTTTAGTTACTATGTTGTATGTACTTCAACTCTCTGTAAGTCAGCAGGCCATGTATATTTGTAAAAATGTTACTATCCTGGGAAATTGAATTCAATCTGAACAGGTAAATCTTGAGCGCGTTTAAAATCTAACAGAGACATTTACTAGAAAGGAGTATGTGCAACAGTAACTAAAAATCACGTTTGAATAGTTTCATATCTGGTTTTGTTTTGCAAACAACTTTTTTTATTATTTTGTTTTGATTCCTGCTGAGTGAAACTGAAGAGATAACTTATAATAAACAGGTGTTCATTTTATTTCACCATTTCCTTGGCTTGTGAATTGTCATGTATTGAGGAGCAGGGGTCTCTGAGATGGTGAAACAAAGACCTTTATTGACACCACCCCCCGGCTTAAATACCCTCCTACAAACGGACCCTGTCCCCTCCCCACAAGGTGCTCACACGGTAACCATGAGCAACTTGAGCAACTTCCAACCAATCCTCCGGAGCCCCAAACACCTTTATCCAATCATGTCAAAAGGCACCCTGAACCTATCAGCCTTAGCCCCTAAGGGGATTTCCACCCTCCTGGTTTCTCATTTCATCCTAGCGACCTAGAGTTTTACATCTCAATGACCCAGAGTTTGCCCAGGACTCTGCAGACTCCCACAGTGAACTGCCCTTCAATTGATCTTTTAAATGCTTCTGCATGTCACTTAAATCACTCAAAATAAATAATTCAGAAAAACTAGTCAATTTTTATAATAAGACATGAGCGGAACACACGAGTTTGTGTCTTTACAAATAAGGGAGTTCTCCCACAGGCTGGCTGATGAGCAGGACAAAGGAATAAATGCAGGAGGGAGACCGAGCAGAGCTAGGAGTGAGGGGGACAAAGGAATCAGGTGGCCTCAGGTGAGAAGAGCTGGCAGGAGGTAGGAGTTCCATGTAGGGAAGCCTGTAACTCCTGAGTACCTTGGCCAGTGAGGAAAAGGAGAGGGCCACCTCAGTCAGGAAGGTAGGATAAAGCGGGGCTGTGACCTCCAACACTTTGAGAGACCCCACAGGGATATGTCCAGTGGACTCTCCCTTTATTCGAATAAAGTTATAGGACTCCTCTGTCTCCTTTTTGGACATTCGGTTCTTGATTGCGAGATTTTCCACACAGAATTTAATTTTCATTAAAGCATATTCTTACATTAGCTCCATGAGGTGACAAATGACACATGGATAGAGTAGGATCCCATGATCCAGTGCGGGTGTGGATGTGGGGAGGATGAACAAGCTCAAAGCTCCACTCCCTACTACACATCTGGAAGAAAAATCTAGTCTGAGCGTTAGAGCAGCTTGTTCAAAAAAGCACTGAGAGTATGCAAAGGCATGCTATGGGGTTTAGGTACACACTCTGTACATGACACAGATATGTTTACTTGGCTAAGAACAAAAGTATAAGAGTATAAATGGCACCATCTCACAGCAAGGTGCTCTGTTTGAAAATAGCGCCAGGTAAAGAGTCATCAGTATCTGGCCCCAAAACCTATATGAACCCAGAAACAACTACCATCTGACAAGAAAAACTAGTCAAATAGGCAAGTTAAGTTAACTCAGCTCATCATGGTGCCTGTGTTCTCTCCAAACAGGCATTGGCATCTTTGCAGCATGCTGCCTGCTACATTGCAATCATCACTTGGGAAGATATGAGCACCTACCGTATGAGGAGAGGTTAAACGAGCTGGGCGTGTTTAGCCTAGAGAAGAGAAGGATGAGAGTAGATCTAATCAACATGTACAAATTCCTGAGGAATGATTGTAGGGAGAAGGGGGCTAAACCGTTCTCCATAGTGGCCGGTGATAGAACAAGGGGCAGTGGTTTTAAACTGAAACACAGGAAGTTTCATCCCCAGGTAAGAAAGAACTTCTTTATTGTGAGGGTGGCAGAGCCCTGGCACAGGCTGCCCAGAGAGGCTGTGGAGTCTCCTTCTCTAGAGATCTTCCAAACCAGCCCGGATGCCACCCTGTGCCCCATGCTCTAGGGGTCCCTGCTGGAGCAGGGGGTTGGACTAGATGATCTCTAGAGGCCCCTTCCAATCCTAAAGATTCTGTGATTCTGAGATGCTTAAGATGTGCTCTGTAGCAAGGCTTGTTTCCTCTGCCTCTCAAACCATCTCAGTTTCCCAGATCAGGTCTTGCACATAGATGAACTTGTACAAAGACTGAGGAACTAAAGAGTCAAGGACTACTAAAAGAGTGGACAAGAAAAAAAAGGCTCCAGCTGAATCCTTGCAGAGTCTTCACAGCCCAGAGCAAATTAAAGAAAGAAATCAGTCATAACCCATCTATTGCACACTAACGTCCATATGCCCAGAAAAGACAATAAATCCAAGCAGTTCCAGATTTGGCTATTCGTAATACAGCCGTTCCACTGAGACTGCTGTGGATGAAGAGTAGAAATGCAGTGAACAGGCACATTCATGCTTAGACAGAACACACCAGGGAGGCACACCACATATAAATAATGAGAGGAATCTCCAGCTTTCTAAATAGCTTGAAATGCTTTTAATTTAGTCAAAAGATTTAAAGACATACTTGTGATGGGTATTCTTCATTGAGAGGCTGGTTTCTGCTCTTCAGTAGAGAACCAACAATAGCGGTTGCATTTTTCAGCAGTCTCACTCATCTGGTCCAATGATGGAACGATTTCTTATAAAGGAAAAGCCTGACAGACAGTTTAGTGAGCATTCAGTGTAGTTTTATTTCCTTAAAGAAAATTTGTCACTTAAAGCTTCTTGTAGACAATGCATGATACTCTACTCCCTGATGTGCCTCTCTGGATAAGATCTACACAAGAGACACAAAGGTGGGCTTGTGCCAAAGAAATATCACCAAGGCTCTTGTGGGTGGGTAAAAAGGGGAATGAAGGAAGAACCTTTGAACTAAATTATATTCTTTGGAAATGTCTGGTCATGCTTACTGAGGAGCTGCAAACGCTCCAGCCTCCCTTTGAGAGCACAGCCTCAGCATACTGTTCCATAATCGGCTTCATGGGAATTCAGCAATCATCCAAGCTACACAGAGTACAAATATGTGTACATGCACCACTGAGCAACACTTCTAGCAGTACACAGATGTATATACTATGTCCTGGCTGAGCTACAGCAAGTTAGGAAACTAGGAGGAGGCTTTTAACTTTTTTTTTGAAAAAAATACACAATTTCCATAACAGTGAATGATACAGAGCTACCATTAGCAGGAAGTGTTATCCA
>PTEX01000074.1:1799927-1846866 GCA_003342815.1 Eudromia elegans | reverse complement strand
AAAAAAAAAAAAAAAAAAAAAAGGCACTTCCATTCAGTGAAGGATAATAAGTAGGCCATTGCCTAAATTTGATCTATATTAGAGTGTTTGATGTCTCTTCTTCCCTCCTGCTAGCACGCTGTAATGGGAGTCTCAAAAGCAAGGCTGAGTCCTTGAGCATGTCTCTGCACATTCTCCTGGCCTGGATATTCAGCAAGGGTGCACTCACTGCTCCAACAATTTGTGCAAATCAACCAAGCCATCTTTCCAAGGAGCAATAGGGCTTTAGAATGTTTTCAGAACACCAAAACTGAAAACAGATAAAAATTACAACTTTCTAACGTATCACTTTACTTGAGGTGAAAGTATATGAAAACATTCTTCCAACAACAAAAAAATGCAGATTTGAGCAAGAAATATCTCTTAGTTCAAAATTGATGGAGCTAATCAGATGATATAGATATATTTCCAAATTCTTAGGAGCATTCATCAGTATTTGGTCAGAAAGAAAGCTACCTAGCTCAGTCTTCTCTGTGATGCTTGGAAGCACCATATTCATTGGGAAAAGTAAGGGATAACGTAGTGCTTCCTTTTCCCTCTCATCTTCCAGTGACCCAGAGTGGAGATTTCTTGAATCAGAGGCAGCTTTGATCATCATGGATTTTATTCCATGGGTTTATGCAATGCATTACTACCCTACCTTTTCACCTGTTTTCATCATGCAAATGAGCTTGAAGGAGGTCCAACTGCCGCTCTGAGGTCAATGAGTCGATGAGGTTCTACTCTTTGTTTGCTGTTTTTTAAGTGATTGGCAACACAGCAGTCCTGCTCCTATCTGAATATGCTATGTTTTCAGATGCAGTAGTAATAATGATTTTATGTGTATGAATCCAACTATTGTTTCAAATTACTGCACATTTGGTATCACACATGACTTTATTCTCATATACTGACATAGCCTTTCAGACTACATGATCCATAGGTGAACCAGCTGCAACTGTCAATAGTTTACTTCCTTTTTTCCCCTGTTTTTTAGGTGTAAATAATTTCATCTCAAATGTGGAGTACAATCTGAATATCTATCTGTTCAAAGCTCACATTATACTTGTTACAAACCACTCTCTCAGATCAGTCTTCCTAGACATTAAGATCAAAAAGTTGCATGGATGAACAAGGCTTGTAACAGTGACAGCCAGATCATTCCTAACTTATCAACAATGGAGATCTCACATAGCAGATGGCACATTTCTCTATTTTCTCCTATTCTCAGGGACCAGATATCATTCATGAAAAATAAGTTGCCTTTTAAGAATTCACTAGCAACCTCTTTTTATAGCATATTCTCCTGGATCTTTCAGATATCACCAGCATATAACAGAGTTATATAACAGAGCATATAACCAACATATAACAGAGTTCTCTAGCAGTCCAAAACATTCTGGAAGGATTTTATACTTTCTGTGTCTCTATAGCATTATGTTGTCTTTTACTGACTAGTAATTAATTTTAGTTATAGTTTTGCACTTCTAATCTGGAGGTCCCTCTTAAGATTTTGCTGCTGTTATTTGTTTGTTTCGGCAGGTAGGATAAGAATGAAGCTGGTCTGTATCTGGACAAGGATATCTCATGAGCTCAAATTTCAAACTCAGACACAAATGTGGCTTTTCTAGTTCAGATCTGTTCTGTCCCTGTGCAACAGAGCAGAAAGTTCACTGATTCTATGAAAACAGCCACCAGGGATGGAACATGTCACATGCTACCCTCTCCCCAAACTATCCCTTTCTGTCTTATACCTATCTGTAATCCACATTGCAGATATATTTGCAAAAGACAAAGTGAAATGTTTCAGAAATATTTGAAATTCTGTCTGCATTTTGATAGTGTTTTTCAGCTCTTCCACATTTTTTTCATGAAAAAGAGAGACACTAGTCTTTCATTGAAAATCATAAAGCATTTTAGATGAAATTCTGGTAAAAGTTTTAGTGGTATTATTTCAAAATTTAAAACACATCAGAGGTCAACTCTTCATAGACTGCAGGGTAAAGCATGCAGGATAAGAAGGTGACCATTGTGAACAGTGACAAAATGTTTGGACGTGCTGCTGGACTTGCAAATTTACCATTTCCCCTACTGTCTGTCTTGATATATTAAATTAAATCGCCACTGTAAGACATGAAGCAGTTGAACAAGCTGGCCTTTAACAAACCTGAGGCTTGCTCACAAGCCAAAGATTGATCTCACACATTTAGGTGAAATCCGTTTGGTAAAACAGCCTGGTCTGTGGTGGTCTTCAGCCAAAGTCAATTTATTTTTGTTTATTTTATTGTGGGAGCCATAGCTTCTAAGATTTAAATGAAATAGACTAAACTGTAGTGTGTTTCAAAACAAATGTTTGGGCAGTGTTTTTTTCCTGTTAGTTCTGTTTTCTAGTATGTATGTTGCCCTTTCACAAGGGAGACAGTAGAGTCAATGTGAAAGGACTCATCGAGTCCAGAGATTCCTTTTCAAGGGAGCCCATGACTCAAAGAATAAACTGCTGAACTATTTTTCCAAATTTACATTTGATAAAAATTGCCTACATTTCGACCTAACTCAAAGTATAGTGCCTCTCTGTAAAATTTTTGGGATTTAAGTGCAAGTCAATTAACATATGTTTACACTTAATTTTTATTTTTCCCTGCATGCATATAAAATATTCTATCTAGAGCTGTAAAATCTACCTTCATCAAATTCATCATAAGGTTTATTATTTCTATTACTTAAAAGTACAAAATGCTTCCTCTCATTTCTGCCCTGAACTTATTTTAACACTAGAGGCTTTCAGCACTCACCTGAACTACTCAACTACTCCAGGAAAGACCTGAAATAAATTTCATTATACAGAAGAATGAAAAGACTAGGTTCATTTTCCTACCCAGATATAAAGGATTCAGGGTTGATTAAGAGGATTTTTTTTTTTCTAAAGAAAAGAGAGAGAAAGTGAAGTAGGTGTTTGTTTCTTCCTAGTGAAACGAGGCACTCCATGGGTAAAGATCTGTGAGAAAAATCTTCAGCTTACTCCCCACTGAAGCAATCCTGTCCACCTCTCCAGGGCATCAGGACAGCTACAGGAGACCAGACCAGTTCCTTCCCCCTATAGCAACCAAGGCAACCCAGAGGACCACTGCACAACCTGGTGTCTTCACAGCATGGAAATGGGCCATAGGCAAGGCTTTTACATGGTGGCCTGCTCTGGTAGACATGTTCCAATTATGTCTGCCCTTCAGTGTAAACTCAGCCTTAAGTGTCTAGATGTATACTTGACTGTTGGCTCTCATGTCCTATGGTACCCCCTTGACTCTGCTCGAAAGTTCTGCTGAACAAGGCCAGGTAGATCAGGAGAACACAAGGATTCATGTCCACACTACACATTTCAGGCAATTTGTTTCAGACTGGCTCAAGTCCAGTACCACAGACTGAACACTCATGAATAACTGGTATGCATTAAGTGCAGCTCTGGAGAATGCCTACCAACTTGATTTAATCTGACAGGAATCCAGTTCACATCCTCTGAGGTTGCCCATGAACAAAAGCACAGAAAGTGGGCATGATTGAGACACTTGCCTCAAAAGTATACTTCAGATTAGGACACTAATGCCGATGCAGCCATAGGCAGCTAAGATGTTGAGGTCTGCAGGCACTCAAGCGCTTGTCAGTGAAGTGGAAATTTTTCAGATGGTGTCTGAAATCTGCAGAGGGTCAAATTACTATTCTAAATGGCCTCCCTCCCTTTCCTAATTAATGAGTCAAACTTAAATGTTTCAAGAAGTTAGATGAACCAGGCTGATATCCAAAACATTTCTGTTTTTTAAGTCTGAAAGGAAAATATAGGCTATGACCTCCAGAACTGATGTTAATAGCCTGCTTTATCAAACTTCCTTGAAAGTCTAAAGAATGATCCTCTACTATGATCAGGGAATAGCATTTGCTATTCCAGTTCCAGTTCTCATTGAAGAGTTTCAGAAGCTTATAGAGAAATGAAGGGATGCCTGTGGTACCAAATATTAATCATGAGTTATGTAAATAAAATATTATGTTTCTTTTTTAAATGAAGTTTCCAAAAGTGAAATTCTCACTAGCAGCAAAATTTAAGAAACATCATCACTTAGCAGGTTTCTTTGTTTGCTACTTGCTACTTTTTTTTCAATTGAGACATCTTAAACATCCTAAATTGTTTAAGAAACAGTAGGAAAGATTCTAAGGTTTTGAACAATTTGGTCTACTTAGCCAAACATTAGCTAATGTAGTATAGAGACCACAATTGGAAACAACTGTTAGTCAGACATCTATTAGCCTTGTTTTCAGACTGAACGTCAATACACAATGAAATGACCTAAATTAATCTAAATGGCAAGTTAAAACAGGCCTTCAAATTGCTTTTTTTTTTTTTTTTTTTTGAACTGGACATCGAGGTTATGATTCATCTTGTAGTCTAGGCTTAAGCTAACTTCTCTGTCAGTATAAGAGAAAGCCCTTTGAAGCCAGAGTTTTCCAACTGCAGAGTACTTGTTCATTCTTTTTTTGTTCTTTGTTTTTGTTTGTTTGTTTTTGTTTCCAATAACATAGTTTGCTGCTGGTGCTGCATGAGCAGACACATCATTGATTCAAAAAGAGTTCAGGTACAAAGATTAAATCATGTCAAGCAGCTTCTACAAGACTAGCTGTCCTGTGACACATACACTTTCAAAGCATCTGTTTTCTTCCAAAAGAAAAAAGTTGCTGTGACAATCTCTGCCTAAGAGTAGGAACTGACATCCCTGAAGTTGAGTTTCAGCCCAGGGAAAAGAAATTTTGTAAGTGGTTAAGCTGCAACCTTTCTCTGGTGGCCTACTCAGGCCAATTTCAGCCTTTTTGGAGACGAGGGTATTTTGAATTGTCAGAAATGTTGCTATATCACCGCAAGTAACTTAGGCAGTCAGAAGGGTTTGAGTTTTTTCTTTTTTTTTTCAGACTTTTTCTGTGCGCATTTCAGTCTGTCTTTTATATTGTTTTATTTATGTCACCATAAAGAAAATGCTTTTTGGAACTTCACTTGCTCTTGGATGGTCTCACCTGATGTTTGTTCCCAATATCTTACTGACAAGGATCACCCACTTCAAGTTCTCCCATCTGCACTATTTTTCTGTTTGTCTTCCTCACTAATGATGAAGGCCACTTGCTTCTGGAGCTGTTTGAGGAAATCTCCTCACCTCTGAGGTCCTCCTTTCGGTAAGTTCCTTTTCTCCTCACCAGAAATAGCAGACTGTGCTGAGAGGCAAGGTGGGAAAGGATGTAACCTGAAATAGCATTAAACATTCTCTGCACAAACTATCTGGCATCTTTGAACCGTTGGTCACTGCACCTCAGAACCTTGCTAGCAATAAGCTCAGCTGGAGCAGCTATAAGGAAAGTAGAAAGTTATGGGAACCAGATGTGGTGTCTGTGAGGCCTCCTGTCTACCTGGAGAGAAAAGGAAAGCAAAGCAGGTGTATGGTGTCTAGGTGGCAGAGGTGTTATCCAGGACAAACTTGGCAAGGAAGCATCCATCTTTACAGTTCTGGCAAGCTGCACCTAACGCAGGCCATGGAAATTTGGCACAGACAGCAGTGAAACAGCCATGGCATTCATCGAGAGGCAACTTAAGGATACCGAGGTGCACAATATACGATCTCAGCACCTTGGGGAAATCAGCTTATTGAAGAAATTGAGTGTGCAGATTGATATTAGTTTTCAGGAAAGCTAATTAAATGCTTGCTGTGCCTTCTGCTGGCCCACGATGAAAATACCAGGATCCTAAAGGCGACAAACTATTCGCTAGTCAATACCTTTATCATAGACTACATAGACTACTACTACAGGCACTGACCAAGATAAAGAGTATCTGTCAATACAGGGTTGCTGCATATCATGGTAGGAGGTGGAAATGTTCTTTACATGTTCAGAGCTATCTATTCAGTCTGAACAGCTTTACTTGTAAGGACAAAGAAGCTAAAGTAGAGTGTCTGGTGGTGTAAATTCCTTCTTCTTGTCATCACATGCCTCACTGTAAATATTTTATTTTCCTCTCAGGTACTTTCTCAAGCCTCCTCGCTTCTCAGCTGCTCATTTTCCCTTCCTATATCAGGCTTTGCCTAAGCAGACCTGAAAAAAAATTCTTCCTAAAAGCCAACCAAACTATCACTAGCCTCCTGTCTATTCTAAGTACGAGCACCAGCTAATCCCTCCTGGTATCTCCCATCATTCCCTGTATACTTGACATTATATTCATCTCTGCTTCTTATTACACACTGTGCTTCCAATCTGTCTTTCTCCACTCATGCCAGGATAAACAGAAACAGGATCAAAGTCTTCTCATTGATGAACAAGACTGCTTTACGAGGGTTGGATCCTAAGGTTTTAGAGACAGAAGGTGTGGAATTTAGACATTTAATAAGCAAGAAATGAAAAGGTCTAAACTGTAGATATCTCCATTATGCATATGAAGGAGACATGATCTAAGTATCTAGAGACTTGTAGCATTATGTTTAGAGATCTTAAAGGACAATGGAGGTATAAAAAGGTCTGCAAAAAGTCAGCTGTGGATGAGCAGATGTTCACACCAGCTCAAAAAGCCCAGTGTTGGCCAGATGAATTTCAGCCAGTGAGACAAAAGCAAGCAGCAGGAGATGGCGAAACCAATGCAGTTTACATCCCACAAACTCCATAGAAGTGTCCCAAGCGACTTCTCCACTGTTCACATGTTCTCTATCAAAGTTTGTGTGGTTGTGCACAGATGTTGAAGGGATGAGGAACAAATAGCCTTTTCTGTCATTATCAGTGGCTGATCTTGGAGCTGGAGAGTGGGTAAAGCAAGAACTGCATGGAGTCAAAATTACTGATACTGAGCCAGCTTGACTTACAAGTCCTCTACTGAGATATTTAGTTGCAATAATTCAAACATATAATATCAGAGAATGTATGAAAGTGGGAAAAAACAGGAAGGAAGCTTTGTTATATCATTTTAAATAGTATTATATCTTAAACTTGATAATTTAAATTGCCTGCCACACCAAAATACCTATAAAAATAAAAGAGTACATTCTTTATTTTAGCCAACAATATTATATAAACAAATCCCAAGGAATACATTAAATTACAATTATAGACTACAGAATTGGATGTACTTGGTTGTATATACATTTCTCAGAGTAGTTCACATTTGCAAATAATATGCTAAAATCTGTGCCAGTCAAAAGAAGAAAGCTTGTCTGTCACAGCAAGAGGAAATTGTAAAACACACAAATCATATCTCACTCACTCATACTATTTTATGCTGGAATTAATCCTTTTTAAAAGATGTATTTCTGAGAAGATCGTTTTTCATATCATTTCTACTCATGTGCATATGCATAAATTCACGTAATGATTTTCCATGTACTGAGAACTCTTACACATGTATGACTTATACCAATAAGCAATTGCCCTTCACTAGCCACAGTCTCATTTCCTAAACAATTGTGCACCGAAGACACTTACTAGAAGATTTTTTTTAAGACCTTTTGAACTACCAATTACTAGATAATCTAGAGATGTCTTGAAGGAAGAACCCTGCCGAACAAACTCGAAACAAAATGAAAGGCCCAAGATTCTCAGTTCGGTTCTAAATGCCATCCAAACCAATTCCTTTATGAATGCCTTGTTTCTCCTTCAGGAGTCCAAGTGCTACTATATCCCCTACTGCTCTCAGGAAATCATAGCAGGGACACACTAAAGGAAAAGTAAAAAGATTTGCATCATGAGTTCATGTACAGATGTCTTGTTGGCTTGGAGCGATCTGGCCACTCTTCTCACTCACTTCTTTATGTAAAAAACAAAACAACACAATAACAGAAGAGAACAGAGTTGTCTCTCCTTCAGAATAGTATGGGTGACCTTTTCTGTTCTGCACTAACACTAACTGCAGACTTATGTCTGTTCAGACAAGAGGCATTTTTGTCCTGACCTGGCTTATCACCCAGACAGCCTCCTTCCTTCCTTTGAATACTGCTGTATTCCCTCAGCGTAGTACTTCAATTGACAAATTTTTGATAGAGTTTGTGGAGTAGAGGTGACTGCACACAGATCACACTGTTAACCCCTTCTTACCTTCACTCCACCACAGGTAGCTGTTGTCAGTATTTAATTTTTATCAATATTTTCTTATTAAACAGAGATGCACTACTTTTGGTGACTAGAATTTAACAGTTTATTAACTGAACTACATTATATACCCTTGAAAAAACACTTTAATCTATCCTAAGTCATTGTTTTTCCTCTGGCATAACATAACCTATTTCTGTGCATATATGGATACATGTGGTAAAGTCAAACACTAAAGGACCGTTAAATCTGCAGCAAAATCTGCAAAGTTCAAATTCACTAATCAGATAGATAAACTAAAATAAATGTGGTTCTCACAGGAAGGCAAAACATTAGATGACAAAGCACTGCAAACCAAAATCTGAGATCAGCCTGAGGGTCTAGCTAAAGACAACAAAAAAGTGTGGTCATTTCGGACCGCCTCCTCAAAATGCTGTGTTCAGCAAATGCCAGCTCAGCTGGGAGATTAGCAGACAATTGACACAATCCACTGTCTCTGCCCAGAGCTACACTAACATGCTGACTCCACTTCCTACTATGGGTCTCAGAGAGCAGGAAGGTTCACAGAAGAGCTGGTCTGTGTGGGAACCTTGCACTGGGGATCATGCATGTGTTAAAGCCAATTTGACACTAGCAGTACGCTAACATTTAGTATCTGAAAAATACTCGTGGAAAGGAGGCTTTTATTTCATGGGAATGATTCTGCAAAGAAGCTTTCTCTCCTGTGATCAATTCTGGAAAAAAAGAAAAAAGAAAAAAAGACAAGCATTCCTGTCAATTTTTATTGACTATCTTCATTTTTAATTAGAAATGTGCTTGGCTTGAGTGAAAGTTATTTCCTTTTCTCACCCAGCACTAACATAAAGCTCTTTGGTGGTAAGTGATGAACCTCCAGACTAGCAATCTGTGCTGGAGTGGGAGCTCACATAACTGAGACTATTTCAATTTATCTTTTTTGCATTACAAATTATATACCTGAACAGGCAGGAACTTGTAACTGAACTGCAAACTCATTTGGGTCATAAACATAATATAAAGGAGAAGCAAAAGACAATTACATATTACACATATTTCATCTTCTAACACCTATCTGCCATTAGTGGTAGCAGGAGTTATTCATGCATAGAAAATGGAGAATAAATCTTCCCATAGTAAGGGACAAGGCAAAGAGTGCGGCGCTCTCAAAGGCATGTATGGAGGAGGTGGTCTTCAGACAGCAATCTCCATGTCCCCCTCTCTACTTTTGGGTTTGAATGCCTGTCTTCATGAAGCCAGACACTGATCTGATTCTGTAGAGGCTCCACAGCATCTTCCCATGTTTGTGGAAAACACATCTTTTTCCTGCTCACTTCTCTCTGCTATTATTTGAACCTCCTCAATCATTGGATTTGATTTGTTTGTCTATGATCCACCCACATGAACCCTTAAATGTAGTTTATTTGAAATATGTTGGTTGAAAAGTTTTAATGTTCAGTTTGTGATTTCCTTTTGAATAGGCGATCATTGCTTGACCAGGCGTTACTGTTTTTTGTCCTTGGCGAATCTCGGAAGAGGCTGTTTGGCTTATAGGAACTTGCGGGGGAAGAACACAAAGCCCCAGAAATTCAGCAGCTCTACTGGGTAGGAAAATGTCACCAGGATGTAGTTAGTGGAAGGACAGGGTGATGGGCAGGCTATTAGTGACGCCAGGATTTCTGGCTCCTCAGCAATCCTCTGGGCAGTTGCGTGTCTCATTCTGCTGGCCGGGCTCCCTGCTCTGGGACAATGGCTTCCAGATCTCTGGTTGCCTGGATCTCTGCTCAGAGAAAGGTCCCCATTTGAGAGCTGCTTGGGATGGCTAAAATGAAATATGATTTGACTCAGGGAAGATGAAGAATCTCATTTTTGATGATTGGTTTTATGGGTTCAGAAAAAGAAAAAAAAAACCCTTTTGGTTACATTTTGATTTCTTTTTCTTTTGTTTCAAAAATTCCTGTGGAATAAGAATTCTAGTTTCTGGGCAGCTCTAACAGCCCCCAGGTATATGTTCTGTAATGTATCATCCTTAATAATAAATTCTGAAGAAAAGTTCATATGTGGAAAATTGACACACACATATACAAACTATTATGAGCAGACAAAAGACATGTCCATATCTGACACATTCCAGTTTTACTTATGACTTTATTTTCCACAAATCTTGAGCAATAAAAATGTGTGATTAATGGATGTACGTCTAAGTTTACCAAACAAAATGCCTGATGTTTCCTAGAAATGCCTTGGAAAAAAATGAGCATCAAATCCCTAAATGCTTGTAAGTCATAATTAAATAATAGGTTTTCAAAATAAAATTTCTTATCATTAGAAATTACAAATGAGATCCAACTCACAGTTTTAAAAAGCAGGGTTTCTAAACTGACGTGCTATTTTGAGGCTAATCTCCACCCTTGCCCCAAAGAGACCCAAGCTTAAACCCATTTTTCAAGAGCAAAATTGGGATAAACTCACATTCTCTGTGCATGAAGTAGCATTTGGATGATTACCATGTCCTTTCCCTTTTTGTCTCTCCAACCCCTCCACTGAACTGCACACACAAACATGAACACTTCCTGTCAAATGCATCTTTACTGCTTGTTCTTAAAAAGCTTGAGAGAAAAGCCTTGTCAGGTGCCAGACCAGGAAACAAGACAAAATAAAAACGAATGATTCCTATCCCGCTCATAGAAAATGAGTTTAAAAAAAAAGTTAAAATTGCCAGATAAGTTTGGCTTCATGTTATCTGAACTCTCCAGCAGATATCCAATAGCAGAGAAATATTATTTTGTATGTGATATCAATATAAGAAAACATTGCACTGTGAATACCCTTAAGAATCCAGACCTCTAACCATTATATACACATTTTGTTATCAAATGAATTATTTAACTCCCTCATGATTCCAGACTTAGTGATAGCTCAGAGCCCAAATTTAGCTATGATATTTGTCACTGAGAGAGTGGTGAACAGGTTCAAATCCACATCTCCTGTTTACTTTTTATAAGAGTATGTTGAGCGGAGAGTGACAGTTCTCCCTCAGTTTGGGGTAGAAACACAAAATCAGAATGTCCCCGAATTTCGGCAGTCTCCTTGCCTCACCAAGACTCTCTTACTACATGCCCCCATCCCGGGGATCACATCAGCATCCCTTCAGCTCTCCCTCTTTTCTATCGGCCTTTGCAGGAATACCAAATTGGCTGCTGGTAACTCTCATTTTTTTGCATTTACAGTGCACCCTAGGAGATACATATGCCCAAGCTTATGTGGCTGGTGACCAGCTGAACAAATGCAGCTGTGCATCTGCATTGCCCTTTGCACACATATCTCTCCCACAGCCTCCAGGAATTAGAGCTGTGTCTGTTGCAAATTTATACAGATAGAGTCCTAAAAATGCAGTCTTTGATATCCACCCAGTGAAAGCTTTTGCTGTGCTTGCTGAGATTTTTTCAGTACTGGAATTATGGAATTGAAAACATAGCCACCAAATTCTTTGTAGTCTTGTTCACTAGATTCTTGGCTTACACATGGACTGTAACTAAAAGTGCAATTCTTAAAGTTAATTAAATTAGGGTGTCTTTTTCTTTGAGGGGACAATTTAAAATCGATCTTGGCCAGGTCTATATTGATCTTTCACTTGCAAAGCTCTACCAATGTAGCTAGCTACAAATAATCGCAAGGCTGCCTGTAACAGTCTTTGCAAGAAAGCAGCTCAGGGGTGGAAGCA
Source organism: Eudromia elegans (assembly GCA_003342815.1). NCBI lineage: Eukaryota > Metazoa > Chordata > Aves > Tinamiformes > Tinamidae > Eudromia > Eudromia elegans. The sequence continues at coordinate 1,835,012 of PTEX01000074.1, read as the reverse complement.
TATGCACAAAGTGAGAAGCTGCAGTGCTGTGAGCAGCGAGAGATGATGTCCTCAATGCGGGGCTTCATCAACTGGAACTTCATTAACTCCTGCTGAGTAAATAAACGCCTGGCTCTGAGACAAAGCTCGTTCTCAGTCTATTTAGTAGAGTTTGTTTTTGGGGGGAGCAGAGGGGAGGGCTATGAATCTGAACTGAAATTGTAACTAAATAAATCCAGTATATTCTTCCTAAATATAGAGTCATTCCTTAGAGGAAAGATGAAATATGTTTCCTCCACCGAATAGCTAGGGTTTGAGCCTGAAGCTTGTGTCTGCACTCTGTGGACTGAACTTGGGAGATTTTTATTTTCATTCAACATCTCGAAGGGGGAAAAAAAAAAACCCTCAGTAAGCTCAAAAGCATCCTGTGCAGATGTTTAGGAAAGTAGTTGCTCACAGGATTTACACAATGAATAAGATTCAAGCTAATTCAAAATAGAGGCTCTATTCTGTTGTGCAACAACACATCACACAGCTCTGTGTGGTACAATTCAGACAGTTCAATGTATACTTGCACACTACACTGAATACAATGAATATACAGTATAATTCATTGTCATAGCAAATAGCACAAAGCAGAACTTCCAAGGGCTGCAGCATTTCAGAAAGGTCATAAAACTACTATAAAGGGCCCTTTAGCTGCTTCTGCCTCTTACAACAGTAGTCCAGCCATGCAAAGGTGTATAAGTATAGAAATACAGACAGAGGGAGTCCCCGAGGAGCAGAGTAAGTGCAGTTGTATGACAGGCCAGTCAAGACAGAACGATAAAAAGCTAAGCGAACATCCCAGCGGTTAACTACTTATCTTGCGTACTTTCTATGTGAAAAACTGTGAAAATTAGGGGGCCAAAAGTGACTACAGTGATGCTGGGCCAAGAAGCGAGGCAATAATATGGCTATTTGGGGTTCCGTGATCATTTTGATTTAATGAGAACATTCCGATGAAAGACACAGTTTACTTGTGGGCAGTGCGTACAGCCAAGCCAACCTGGACCAGTCGCTCATTTATACTGCTGCTCGTTCCCAGTACCTCCACAGGCAAGCCACTGTTAAGGCTCTTCGAGTGTTTGTGTTTACTCTGCACTGCAGCTTGAATATGCACTGGTCCTCTTTTTAGAAACTATGGCACACACAGGCTCCCATTCCAGTTTATGAGCAGAAACTAGCCAGCCCAGTCACCTAAAAATGCTCTTCTGTCAAAATCAGCAGTTGAACTAAAGCCAATAATTCCACTTCTTCCTGCTCATCAGCATGGGTGAAGGACAAAAGGTTTTTCTTCCCGAGTGAAGCATCTGCACCTCACAGTTGCCCCTCTGACACAAGCTGAGGCTGCCCCAAGCAAACTGCCCCAAGTGTCTCCTGGCATGTGTCTCCTACAACCTCGGGAGCAGCACAGCTAGCCCTACAGCACCCTGAGGATGTTCATTCACTGATGGGCCACTCTGACAGCCAAGTGCTAATTAAAGCAGCCCATAAATTATGATTCCTGGCTTGCCCGAAGGGCAGTAACAACCCCAGTCTGAATGGAAAGGCTGTGCAGCTGGGAAGCCACAAATTCACCTCGTGGCACAGGACAACTCATACCACGTCAGGTCATCCTCTTTGACCCTCTGCCGGTAAATCTACCACAGAGGGTCTTAATATAGAGAAAGCTGCAAATTCATCATCATCCCTCCCTAGGGTGTATTAACTTAACCAGCCTTAGAAGCTTTGCTTGGAGCCACAGGAGTATTAGGGATCTTCGCAGTGAGGAGTACAGACACGATAAGGGAGGCTCTGTGCATGATCCAGGAGGTCCCTGCAGGTGCGTGGGAGGTGAGGTCCATCCCACAGACTTCCAATGTACCAAGTTTGACTTTGACAAATAAATACACCCGCTTACCTCACTCCCTTTACTTTGATATTGTTCAAGTATGAAAATGATACATAATTAAAATAATTAATTGGCAAGAATCCTTTCTGGTTTCCCCAGTAAGGAAGTCCAACTTTGTACAGCTGTTCTCCAGAATATCTTAAGCAGCCAAATGCTGCAAAAAGCTCTACCAAACAGAGAAAACAAGAGCTTATAGATCTCAATATGTACCACTGGGCATATCTGGATCCCATCTCAGAGTGAAAACTGAGAGTGCACCTTATTATTCCTCCTGTTTTGATTGTCACAGGAAGGAAATCTGAGTAGGTGAGTTTGAACAGGACAGGACCTTCATCCAGTCCCCAGCCTGATGAGCAAAGGATGCTGTAGACATGCTGTCGTGCATACCTAGTTCCCCACGGGCACTTCAGTCAAGCAGAAAGCTGCACTACTTCCAAGTGGATTTGTCCTGCCAAATCACTGTGGCTGCTCGTTCAGTCCCTTCCTCTCATCCCTGCAGCCACAACACGTCTCAGAATGGGGTGGTATGCAACTGAAAACACATCTTTTCTTTTTTTTTTTTTTTTTTCCCCCCAACTGGATCATTTCCCTCATCCAACCCTTCATGCAGCCTCTCAAATGTGAATGCTGGAATAAAGTGGGTTATATGTACAGGAGGCCAGTAGCAAGATGGAGCTGGGATAACCCCTACAATGTATTTCGGCTTAGCCCCATAAAAGTGAGTAAAGAATCAGAGGTTTAATCTAAAAGTGGTGAAAACAGACACCTAAACTCACCTGGGGTAGCATTGTGTTCAGGGAAAGTGTATTTGAATGAAAAGGTGATATTTTCAAAAGCATCACTGTTCCCATTTTCAAAGGTGGTTAGAACACTTGGAGGCACACAGATTTGTAGAGAGGTGTCTACTGGGATTATGCCCCAGGAGTTAGGCCTTTTGTCTCAGTCTCATTTGGTGCAATCTCATTTGCACTTTCAAGTCCCTAAAAACATTTTTAGATCCTGACTCTCACTAGTGCAATTGTCATTGAAAATCAGAGGGCTTATACTCTCATGGATGCTTTTGAAAGTATGCAGAAAATCAGCAGTGGTGCCACAGTTGATTAGGCAGCTGGCTGCCTCTCCTCTCTCCCAAGCACCCTAAAAAATGCATCTCTCCCCTAAATCGTACTTAATTCTTTCTGTGTGTCTTTCCAAAGGGTACCTAGCTTTGCAGAACCCTGAAGATAACCTGTTTTTTTTTTTTTTTCTTGTTGTTCATACACTGGGGACATGACGGAAATGGAGCTACCCCTGTGTGGTGACGTCTCTCTGCAGCCTGAGGGATGTGCTACCTGCTCAAAGGAGCCATGAAAGAGGACACACTTACCAGAAGTAGCACTAAAGAAAGTAGAAGGGCCTTTTATCACAGCTTCTTTCATATCTTACCAGTGGTGCATATGTGGGAGAGATGAATGTAGTTCTCTTGGTAACTGCCAAGGGAACCATTTTTTTTTTTTTTTTATGCCTGCTGTAGGCTGGAGTCTGTAGAGTCTGGTCAAATTCAAAGGAAAGAAAGCACTTTTATGTCTTTGAAAAGATCCTAGAATAAACATTTCTCAGGGCATATAGTTTTTTTTTTTCATAGCTGCACCACTGTGTTTTAAGGAGATTGTAAGAAAGAGAAAGCAGAAAACCTAAAAGCATATTTTAATTAAGATAAGCAATTAACATTAACATAAAAAATTTAAGGGAAAGGAAACAAAGCATTTCTCTGAATGTGACAATATAGTGTGAATTCACAGGGCACAGGAAGAAAAGGACACAAACTGATCACACATTGGGCTGGCAAAGGAGCAGGAGTCCAGCACAACCATGTTGACAGGTTCTATCATCTAACTGCAACAATCTCAACTGCACAGATGCAGCGCTAAGATCTTTTTAGAGCACGTGTGTCCTAACAGCTGAAGCTAATGAGCCAGGGAGGGCAGCTGAGAAGGACTGGTGAAGCTGCACACAACCTTAGCAACATCAGAATAGGAATGCTGTTCTATCAGTGTAAATCACTGTTGATTAGCAAATGCAATTTTTAATCTTTACATCCTGTTTAGCAATAAAGCATGCTCTAACATACCTGTAAGGCTGACAGATCCAAGACAGCCACACAGACTTCCAGAGTAAAGGATTTCAATCTATGGCAGACAGCTACATGAGGAACAGTGAGCTTTTATGAAGAGAGCCACACTAAGAAAGACTAAGTAAGTAACTAAGAAAGCAAGCCTATTGTCAGCATACTTAAATTCAGCCTGCAGGAGTCTATAACAATATTTAAAAATGCTTAGAGACATACAGTGGGGTCTGAAAAATACATCTATTGAGTGTCTACCCTTGGGCTTTTGAGAGTCAGGCTGGCAAGGTGCCGTGGACATCTCTTCAGGAGGCTGGCTCAAGCAGGTAATGCTGTTTGACATTTTCTGGAGAACCATTTTTGTTTTGTTTTGTTTTTCTTTGCTTTGCTTTGTTTTTGTTTTGTTTTGTTTTATGGCAAGCAATACCTTGAACTGCTTTAGAAAGTTTTGAAAATATAAAAAGCAGTGAAAGTTATCAAGTCTGTAAGACACAGGTCAGCAGGTCAGCATTAGCTTCAGTCATAGCTAACATTTATAAATAGCTTTAAATTATCAAGATAACATGAAATAGAAATTAAATAGTTATTTTTCAGGGAAATTTCATCCAGCACGTTGCTCACCCCACAGCTTTGCAGAGCAGGAAGTTTCTGTCAGTGAAGGCCTTTTTAATCATGCCCTTATATAGCTTCTCTCACCAGAGCACTTTCTGCAAAAGTCAGAAGCATAAATGTGCAAACTATTACGCTTTTGAACACTTTTTTTTGGTATTGCTAATACTTGAGAAATGCTTGCTGATTTTTTTTTTTCCTTTTCTGAAGGCATCACAAATATGGTAGCAGAAGAGAGCAGTCCCTTGGTGGTGAGAGAACAAAGGGAGAATCTTTATTCCCCTTGTGGATTCCAAGTCTTAAAATATTAGAATGTGCTAAATGTATTTAACCACAGGGCAAGAAGTTTTATATTTTAATTGGATTCCAGTTGATTTCTTGTGCTTTATATCTATTTCTTTTCTGGTTAGTCACAGTCTTTACCATAATCTCTTCAGGACAAGAAGTGCATCCTTACTACAGCTCAATTCTCAGTCATTCTTTCCTTTATTTCATGCCATTTTGGCTGCATAGGTATATTTTATTTAAGTATCTTTACAGCACACAGACAGCTGTCCTCTAGGGTAGAAATGAAAATAATTCCTAGCTTCTAGCGGAGAATACTGGAGATAGCTTCAGGAAAATGCAGTTTTTATGTGTTTCCCAAGTGAATGGGATACAGGCTACAGTCTTGAAAGACCTCTCGAAGGTGCTCTAAATTACACTTTGGGGAAAGCATGCATCTCATAACAGGATGTGTAATGGGTGTTTTTAAAGGAGTGGTAGTTCTCCATATTCCCAAACTATTCTGCAACAGGTGGTGGAATACATGCTTTAATGACAGCACCTGACATTAGCAGAATCATCACACTTGGGGGTGTTAGAGCATTCTTGGTTTAAATAAACTCTCTCCACAGTTAATTTAAAGACAAGCTTAAGCATTTAAGTAGTTATACTACTAGGATCATATACTGCCCACTTGTTTCCACAAGTGGCATCCTATCAGTAAAGAAATCATGCATTTCCAGCACTGAACAGCAGAGGATGAGAGTGGAGCAGTAACATCACTTGTGCAGTACTAATCTAGCCACAGGTAATTAGATAAGGTGCAGAGATTTTCACAATCAAGATTTCTGAAGGTGCTGACCTGAGCCAAGCCAACCATTGTTCCAATGAGATCTAGTGTTGATTAATCCCGTAGAGAACACAGAGAGGGTGAAATCAAAATAAGACATTTGAAAGAGGCAGGGTAAGGGAAAAAGTGGGTCTGTCTTCCCACTATCAGAAAATAATCTAAAATGCTGGATGATGTGTGTGACAGATAGATGAGCTGTGACAGATAAACCCTTCTGGCATAGAGGTGCTTAATTCAGTACAATATTTGCTTACTAGTCAAGGGCAGTCCTGCCTTGCTGAAGAAGGGATAGATCTCTTACAATAGTTCTGAACAAAAAGACTCATTTATACTGCTGCAGGAGATGACTAATTGAGTTAACACTTTTCTTCACATGTACATTTGGGAGAGCAAAATGAAAGATGACATAACTTACATATTCAAAGGTGACATAACTTAGACATTCAATGCAAATACAAAAATGCCAGTTTTGAGATTGTCCCGCATGTCTTTTAGTCAGTTACAGCTGCACAGCTGTAAGCATTGTAAATAGCTGTACCCACTGCCAAGCAAGTAGATTTTTCTCTTGCAATGAAATGTTGTTGACATGCTGTACCATTAAACATGGGGCCTATCTCTATGAGATGTGGCTAGGTGAAGACTGTAAGCATTATTGAACTAGGAAATGGAGATTGCTTGTTTGAAATAAAATTTATATTCATTAACTGTCCAGTGTTTTACATATATAACAGTAACAAAGAGAACATTTAAGGATGACAGAAGGACACACTTTTCCAGGATGAAAATAATGTCTTAATCCTGTAGAGCTGTATGAGATTTATGAGATTTTCAAAATGAGAAAGAAGCAGTTGGTTTCCTCATCTTTCCATATGGGAATTTCTGGTCCATCCTGTGCTTCTACTATGTCAGTAGCTCTGTTGGAGACAGAAAAGTAACCTTTATGGACTTCATGTGAACACCCAGCATGTGAACACCCATATCCTTATGGGTGCAAGAATATCAAAAGCAATAAGGACAAGGAACTCTAAACAAATAACAGAGTGTTTGGCACCCAGGTTACAGTGCTGAGAAAAAAGTGAATGGTTCACCACAGATGGGGCTCACTCCCTGAATGTTTTGGAAAATTTAAAATGTTCCAGAAGGAGCAAGGCTCTGGGTTTCCTATTGTGATCTCCCCGACACTTTCCTTCCCCTCTCATTTATAGGATGGAAATGAGAACTGGGAAACAAGGAAAGTAGTTCTGGCTCTCAAAGACCTCAGTGACACCTGATGCAGGTACCACCTGATATGCCAAACTGAATCTCTGCCCAGTTACTGCACTCTCCCCCTGTTCTTTTTTAGAGCTCAGGAAGCACAGTGGCAATACTTTTTCCTCCTCTCACATCCTTGTAAGATTTGAATTTGTTTCTATTAATTTCCTAAGCTCTCCTTGTTTCTCCCAAGTCTGAAAAAGTGCTGCCTTTTCTCTGGCTTGCGTACAGACAGCTATTTGTTTAGAAAATTATATTTTGTGTGAAAGCAGTGAAGGTTACAAACACTAAAGGATGTACTAGAACTAATGTGTTTGGGCTTTCACTTCATTACTTAAACTCACTAGAGTAGACAGGCATCAGCTCCAACTTCCATTTTAGTGCATTCTGTCTACAACCTCTTGTGTAAACAAAATCTCCCTATCTACTCTGATACAGAGTCTGAAACACTCCGCATACTTTGGAAGACACGAATCTAATAGACATTAGCAGAAACACTTCTTGTTCCAGCTTCCTAAACTACCCTAGGATTTTATACAGACCTGCTGAAGACCTAAGTACGTATTCACGTGCAAGTCTATCTTGCTATGGCTACCTCGCCTCTGATTCCCATGTTACGTTCATCGTCTTGGCTGCAGGGTAGGCACATGACACCAGCAAGTGTTTCAGAAAAAAACCAAAGAATGTTCCTGGCTAATTTGTGGTTATGTATAACTATTAGTGGCTGTTTATGGTTATAAAAACTTTAAGAAGTTTTGAGGAAGAAAAATGAGGGAAAGTGATGACATGCTAATTATTTAATGCTTATTATTCAACTGATGGGCTATAGAGGTTGGATAATTACTTAATCTCAGCATGGATCCACTTGTGCCTTTATAGAACTCACTGAGACCCCAGCTTTGCCTCTGTCCTCTATGTATGGCATTATAGGACGATCAGTATTCTCTCCTGCTAATTTATCTATTAAATCACTCAAAGAACCTGTTACTGAGCACTCAATTTACAAACAAAGAAGACAAAGTCTACTGTAGTAAAGGATTGTTGGAGAAGCATTTACTTCCTAGATTTTGTTGTTGTTGTTGTTGTTGTTGTTGTTCATTCCCACTTTAGAAACCAAGCAAAAAAAAACTGATTTTTGAAGCATTTTCACTTTACCTGTCATGCTGAGAAAACTGAATTTCTTTTGATCCAGAATTTCTTCTTGGAAAAAATCTGGTCAGATTCAGAGCACTGTTCTGTTGATTTGACTAGATTCTTGAATCATTTAAAAGTTTTTTTTTTTTAAACGTGTCAGTCAACATTCAACATACTAAGAGGTTCTTGGCCCCACATCATGTAAATGGACTCAATAAGACCTTTGAACTGGAAGACAAGTGGACTTTGGACAGAGTAATTTTCTTCAAAATCCATATTCATTCTAAGAAAATGATTTCCAAGCAATTACATAAAGCTTTTACTTAACTGAGCCATGCAGAAGTGAATTTGAAGATTTACTGTTCATCCAGTTTCTTAAGGAGTGCATTTGGGCTGCTCAGGGAAGAGTCTGAAATACAGCATATACAGAAGAAAAGCAGGTACTGTTCATATTCCAGAAAAGACAGCTGGAAATCATTTCAAATTTAGAACTGCTGGCGAACACGGTGCATCCATTAGGTATTGCTGTTAGTCAGCACATTCTGACAATCATCCCTACACAATGAATTTGGAAAAATAAACGATAAAGGCATGCTGAAGGGGAAAAATAAAGCTCCTGTAGCAAAGAATACATTTGTCTATATAATATGTCTGACAGTTTGTGATTCCAGTGGTGTCTTTTGAAATATATGGGGAGACTTAAGAAAACTAAGTTAGAAAACTAAGTTAGAAATTTGCTGCTTTGTCACTTCTAAGAAAAAAGTATTTTGGAATGGAAAAAAAAAATCAATGCACTCAAGCATATGGCTCAGCCTGGTGTCACAGGCAAGGGAGTTGGAAGGCGCAAATGAAAACTAATATTTTTTTTTTTTTTTTAATAGAAAGAACTGAAGCAAGTGAATGACCAAAGTAACCTAAGGCTCAAGAGGGCTCCAAGTTATGCTCCTGAATTCTCTGATTGCCCAGTGTTTCTTGTTCCTCCATGAGAACTTTAGTGGCTGTCTTTCATCCTTCATTTTTTTCCTCCTCTTTACCACCATAAGCCTGAGCAGTGCAGGCTACTGCAAGTGTGTTCACATGCCCGTGTTTTTCCATTTTCTGGACAGAGCTCACCAGGGATGGGACCACAGCATTGCTTGTCAGAGGCAGAAGGGCTGTCAAAGAAATGCCTTTGCCGCTTCTTCTGTGCTCAGAGATCCACAATGTGACAAAACACAGAGAAAATCAGTCTTAAGCAATCTTAAGATTGCTTTTTTCTTTATCACAAGTCTTTCTATTTTCTGATAGCATAACATTAAGGGTTTAAATCACTTTAGAGAGACTTCTGCTGCATCCTGCTAAGAGCTAAAGGCAGAGCTTGAGCAGTGGTTCAGAGCACCCAAGAACTTTGCCCTTAAGTGAGCTTGCAGGATGATCTGGGGTGGCACAAAGACTCTTGTAGGGAGAAAATAAAGAAACAAGCATGGCGCAATGGAGCCTGAGGCTTTGGTTTATGTTAAAATTAAAGGGAACTCAGGCAGAAGTTAAGTTTTGGCTGCTCGCCTTGTTTACGTTCACTGCATGGAGAGACTCCACAGTACTCTTGCCTTTGATACTCACATTCCTGCGGGGCTGCTGCAGAGGGAACACTATGACTAACAAGTGGGAAACGTGCAGCTGCTTGTGCACTACGTTGTTTCTCCACGGCAGCTAAGTTAATGGTAGCAGAGGGAGCCGGGGAGCTGTGCATGGGTGCTGCCACTGAACTATGCAGGAGGGGAGGGCAAGTGAAGCCCGTCTTGCTGGTCCTCTCACTTAACACAGGAGCTAGTGGCTTTGGAAGGGGAAAATGCAGTTGTTCCTCAGTGACCCCAAATGCCACAGCCCAGCATTAAAAACAGTCACTTTGCATATCCTTCCTGAGCAAGGGCTGTGTCCTGACGCCAGTCCTCAGCTACCAGCAAGACCCTGACTGCCCCTTCTCTGTGCTGCCTGCCATACAGTGTTGTGGGCAGTGATGAGTAGGTCATGACCTAAGTCAGAGCATTGATGGAGCTCATCTGGCCAGTATCTGTCACAGTTAACTGTTCATCACTTGTTCTAGTGATGGGACATCTTATAATGCTGGAAAACACAAACAACGTTTTGTGACTAGATAATCAAGAGATGCTTCTGAAGAATTCACATAAGAATACGCAGATGACCAAACAGGTAAAGAATAATTCCAGCTTGAACAAAATATTTTATTGTCCTAAAACAAAATTCAAGACTATTAGATGTTATTAAGTACGACAAATTCCAAAATGAAATGTTTTTTCTACCTGAAAGAGTGAATTATTGATTTTCAAAATATCTAGCTGGAATCTTTGCATTTTTCACCATTTTTTCACCATTTTTCTTTTGAATATATTTTGAATATATTTGCCTCTCTTTCTACTAATTAAGCCTTTCCCTTAAGCCAAATTTGTAATTTTGTTAGAATTTGTTTTTCTTGCTGATCTCAGTCTACATCTGTCTTTACACAACATGTTAACTGAATGAATCACAAAATATGTGTAAATAAATACATAACAAAACCTCACAGATGAGGCTTCAAATTAAAAAAAAAATAAAAAAAAGAGAAATTAAATGAGAATCATATTTGCTGGCATTTTTCCGTGAAGGAGAATACCCTGAGACAAATAACATTTTTCGTTTCTTTCCTTTTTAAATTACCTCTTTTTTTTTTTCATATTTTAAAACTGAGACTTCTAGGGATATTTCTCAGAAGGCTTACATCAGTTCTTATTTTTATGCAAAAAAGACAAACAAAGCTTTTGCTTAGCCTCAGCTAAGCAGATTGTGCTGGATTACTGGAATGTGGTAGCACAGTTTGAGGGGTTTGGATCTGCTCTGAACAGCCTCTAGCCATCCAGGTGTGTTTACTGTCTCCTCATTTTAATCATTTATGCATAGCTAATACCTAATAGGAAAAGAATAGGTCATAGGTCAGAAGCAAGCAAAAAGTCTAATTAGATGCAACTGAAATTTCAAGCTGTGGCCTCCAGGGAGTTCCAAAAAATCCCTTCCAAGTATATTCCCAGGTATAACCACTCAAACACTGGAAGCCTTTACGCATTTTCTCTTTCAAACCCTGTACAGAACCTTCACCTTATATTCAAATAGCAAAGATTAGCAGTTTCTGAGAGCCACAGTCTAATTAATCTTACTAAAGCTTCTTGATTTAAACCTAATTTCAACTCCCACTCAAATCCTTGAGTGTATTCCCATTACTTAGGCCTTTAGTGATATGCAGAATAAATATATTTATTGCTAGGATGCCTTTTTTTGTTATGATGATTCAGGACAGTGTATAAAGGTGCCAGCACACAAGTTATCTTACAGAATTGCCTGTGCTGGACCATAACCATATATCCTCACTAGCATGCTGCAAAGGAAAGCTAGAGCACATATGCTAGACCTGTATATAGACACTCCTAGGAGAGGTTTTGCTTCTCCTCAGACTTCAAAAATCCAGTTCACACACGGTTTGGAAAGCTCTAGCCACCTTGCTCTCCCATAAACAGTCTAATTGTAATTTATTATGCAAAGCCACATTGAAGAATATTGCATCTTTGTATTGTATCTTAACTTACAATAGATTTATTTTTCATAGTTGTTTTCTTTAATTAAACACAGCAAGATTTCCACAAATGATATATGCAAAGGTTGTTTCTGTATTTTAATTAAAATCAAACAATAAACAAACAAAGGTCTATCTTATATGCATGATAATTTGATCTAATCTGTTTCTGTTGAGTGTGGGCCTAGGAGACTTAAGTTACTGTGCACGAAGAAGCTTCATGCTTTTGTACAAAGATGAGAGAGATCATTTCTATCAGCACCAGCAGAGAAGGGGAAAAATATCTGAATGAGAATGTTGAGTGAATGAAAGTATTTCATAGACTTTATCACTTCCATCTTTAAGTAACGTGCTTACCCATAAACACATCACTGGAACAGACCTAACTTTCATTGCTCAGTCTATGTACAAAGTTAAGTAGCTTCAAAGGAAAACGTCAGTTCCTCTCCCTCATCTCCTCCCCACCTGCCAAAAACAGAGCATTCACAAGACATTAACTATTGAGAGTTCATGAACTTGCAGTGAGAGTCTGTGGATCACAGCTGCATTTGTTGTACGACGTTCGCTGTGTTTATCCTTCAGATAAGCTCCATGGAAAGATAGTACACAACAGCTAACAGCCAACAGAAATCTGCAGATATTTTCTATTTTTTACTTTATATGGGCTTCTATTGTTTTCTGTTGTGCTAGTCCTTACCACTCAGAATTATTGGAAGGCAGTATAGGTCATTCCAAATAACATTTATTTTATTAATCTAAACTTACTTTGTTGCAGCTGCACCAATTTAAAGGAAATCCACAAAATCCCATAATAGCCCACAAACCTCACCACAGTAGTCCAGCTCTTTTCAGCTACTGGCAGTATAAATACTGCTTCTCTCCTAACTTTTTAACAATCTACTAAAATGCTCCAATAATGCAGGGAATACTTGATCGCTTGCAATATTTGATAGAAGAAGCTCTGAGGCTTCTTTTCAGCTGTGGCTCAAGCAGCCTCTTGGCACCAGTAGATCCTCTGTCTCTGCCGAGTGCAGTGGCAGCATTGCTTCTTGAGTGCTTCTGATTTCTAATGAAGGATCTTCAAGGATCTGAAAGTATTAAAGATACGAGCTTCTTACTTCATGTCACCTGGAGAGTGCAAACAGAAGGGAAGAAAACTGCCTAAGTATCACACTAGGAATTTTGCCTGTTGCAGAAATGTCTTCTCAAGAAGAGTCAGAAACTCCTTCTCAGGGATCAGGAGCCCTGCAGGAAGAGGCAAAGAAGCTGTGGAACTAAGGATACTCACACTGGGGATGCACAGATGGTGCTGGAAGCTTTTTTCCAATTCTGTTGCACTCCTAAGCAGGCTGCAAGTCATCCCCCTTTCCACATATCCTCATGGAGAAAAGAGCCTCCATTCAGCTGCTGCTTAACTTCCTGCTGGGGGAAAGTGCTATCCAGAGTCATCTGTCAGCAGAAGGAAGGATCAAATTAGTGAAGTTTCCGTCTCCAAAGGTATTTAACACTGATTTCCCACAGAGGGGCAAGAGGTGGGTAAAAGTACAGGTCATGGGAGTTTGCAGCTAAGGAGAGACTCCTTTCATCTCTAATCTTTTAAAATTCACTGTGATATTTTAATGCTTTAATAGTGGTAGAATTTTCCCCCTCCCTCTTGATATGTTACAAAAGAGAACTTAATTCAATGGACTTTCACCATTTGATAGGGAAAAAAAATCCTAATACAGGAAGAAATACCTTCTTTAAAGGCTCTTAAGCGGGTGAATAAGAGAAAAAAAAAATCAACTTCTGACCACTCAAGTCCATCACATGTATTGATCCTTTTAAGCCACAGTGATGCCCCCTCAGACTTAGCTACTATCAGATGAAGCCAGAGAAGAACGATGCAGTGAGAGCATTTTGATTAGCTCTGAAAACCTTTACGCATTACTTTACATGTATAGACAAATCCTGCAAAACCAAAACAGAAATTGCTTTATAAATATGAAATATAAAATGAAATCTGGTGGCTAACCTGTACCAGCTGCCTTACCAGTTAGCATGAGTCAGGCCTAGTTAGCAGTGCTGTTAGCATAAGCCCATGAACTTTACCTTTCACTGGAGTTTCTGCTGTAGAGGGTGAAACACAATCAGTATCTGTCCTAAACCAAAAAAGAACATCTTTTGGTGTGCCTGGGTAAATAGATGAACTATGCAAAGACCCTGCTAATCTTCAAAGAGTACAAAAGGGTCCAGGACATGTCTGGAACAAGTAGACTATGAGTACCAACAAGACTGACAGCAAATTAGAAAAACTTCAGCGCAAATCACTTCAGTGCAAACTTCAGTGCAAAAATAGACAAATCACCACAACAGGGGTACCCTCTACCCCTCCTTTATAGCTAAGGTCACCTAGGAATGAATATTAGTGTCTTTGGAGGAGTTCCTGAAGACTTCAGTGAGACTCCATGGCTCTTTGCCAAGACCTGGAACCATCTCGCCAACCTCTGAGAGATACAAGGAGCAGAAAGGAGCTCAGGAGACCCCACCACTACCATGGCCCCACCTCTGAAGCAGCCCATGGTCAGTCCCAAGTGATGAAAGGCTTTCTTCCTATCCTTTCTCCCCACCTCCCCCTTATTTGCCCTTTGATCTTTTCTTCTTGTTAATGGCATTATGACTACACAAAGAAAAAGGAAAAGGTCTATAAATAAGCAGCTTGCAGTGACTTCAGCTTAGTCATCATGTAGCCTATCTTCATTAGCCTTTACTAAACCCTCATTGACAAAAAAAAGAAGAGAAAGACTGGCCCAGTGTAGCTTAAATCAGCCTTTCCTCTCACACAATGCTCTTCATTCGTTCCCTTACCTCAAAATAGAATTGCCTTAACTTTTATGCAGTTTAATATGCGGCTAAATGATTTGAAGTAAATTAAAACAAATCTTGCTGTTCTTCTGCAGTAAGGCGTGGAAGAGGATGTAGCCTTCTGCACTGCTTTAATTGCACTGCATAAATTCACACCTTGAGTTATATAGGCATCACATTCTCAAGTAGCAAAGCCTTTGGGGACTTCCTATGGCTCTTGCTCTGCTTTCTGTTTTCTTATTCTTTTCAAGGTTAATGGCATGATTACCCAAACACAGTGATTTATTCATCCCTTATTATTCCAAGGAAGTTGTTAACAAGTCATGGATTGGGTGTTACCTTACTTAAGGCTATTAACAGGACACACAAATACTCAGGCAGGTACTTGTGACTAACACAGTATTTCACTAGTTGAACACATACATTTTAAAACTTTTCCTAACTTAAACTATAGTGATGGTATGTCTTAGAGTAATTGTCCTGGTCCATTAAGGTCTTAACTTCCTAGCACATAAATGTCGCTAACTATTTCTGACTGTAATTGCTCTTCAAAGGATGCTGGCAGCACGCTGAGCACACAAGACAGACGCAGCATGAACCAGAGCGACAGACATGTTATCAAGCAAGTAACATTATTCCTCAGAAAAAAGCAAATGTCCTGACTGAAGAGGTCATGAAGGGAGATTGTTTTGTTTGGCAACAGTGATCTCTATGGCAAAAAGGGTAAGAGAGTCCAAAATAAATTCCCTCAGGCAGAAGTTGTGGAATTAAGGAGGTGCCAGCGTCTGCACACGAGAGCTAGGAACAAGAATCCTTCAGAAACAGGATTTTATTCACTCACCTTTTTGCTCTATAGCAGAACAGCAGAAAGCCATATTATAGACCTGCCAGGGCTGATGAGACTCATAGCAGGAATGGGATCTACAAAAGCCAACATGAAGAATAAGCACTTCCTTAAGATACAAAGCTACGCAGAGGTGTGTGTCTTGGGCCATCCTTTTAGGAAAAGCTATGGAGCTATGGGTCATTGTGGAGGGTTGTGAGCCCACGCCAGTACGAGGAGGTTGGAGACCAAGGGGAGGCAAAGTCCTTGACAGAAAGGCCCGGGTTCTTCTCTCTCCCTAGGGAGTTTCTCCTGGCATTTTGTAACAATTTAAATAGCAAAGAAAAGCCACTGCCTTTAGAAACAGTTCTCAGAAGTGCAGTGCAGTATAGTCATGAGGCATGACAGTGCTAAATGTCAGGTCTGGAGTGTGTGTGTGTGTGTGTGTGTGGTCAAGAACAAGCTCCAGTTGAAGAAAATTGGTCTGGCTGGCCCTGGAGCTGATAGTCCCTCAGAGTCTGAGAGACGATGAGCTGGAGAAGGGCACTATACCCCAGTATTACAGACAGAACAGTTCTTCTGGCAGTAATTTAGGTAGGACTTGCTTAGGACTTGCTTCAGCACCAGGCTGAACATGTACCTAAGGCCATCTGCTACCAAGCAGCATGCTGTGTTGGTGTCCATATGAGAACACAGTAACAGAGGCAAACTGGCACCTGAAAACTTGACTTGGGAGGTGAGTGTAAAATGTGCTGCCTTTCCCCCAAAAGAAGTCAATCATGCTGCAACCAAAACACATGGGCCTGTTTCATTTAGTGTAACAAGAAAAGGAAGTCTGTTCAGGAAAAAAAGGAAGTCTGAACACTAATGGTAGCTTTACACTGAATTGGGTGCTAGATTGACTGACATCAACAAGACTGACTGCAATCAGTATAACAGTACATGTGACTGTCACAACTGCCTGCAGATTTGGTCTAAAACTCAGAATTAATAATCCGAAATTAATGAGTTGTGAATGTATAATTATTCATAAATCTCAACCTCCTCTAAGAGGTAACTTGGCACTGGATATACTATGACATACTTTGCTGAGCCAGGTGAATTGCCTATAACAGAAACTGACATATGGCTACTATAGGGCTACTATAATCCCTATGGGATTATACCACTTGGGAATCTGGCCATGGGTACATATACATACTTATATACATACTTGTGATACTGCCAATGGATACATACACATATATGTGTGTGTATATGTATAAAATATACACAAAATCTGGCATATACACGACTCTTAAAGAGGGAATACTATGAAACCCAGTGTTTTGATCAAACACCACTTTCTACATCATAGTCTCCTGAAAAAAAGTCGCTGAACTTTCAGATGACCTAATCCATTGCGAACTGCATCCCCTTTCCCAGTGCAAATCCCATGCTGTGAATGAGTAAGTAGCACACTGGTCCAAGGCCAGGGAGCTGAGCAGACTGGCCCGCTGGCAGGAGCTCCAGCAGCCCTCGCAGCAGACATCTGCCCCTTTCCTCCCTGGGGCAGGGTGTGCACGTTCAGGCACGCATGTGCGTTGTGGCTGCGCTCTCTGCAGAGCGGTCCAGGTCTTCAGCTCTGGCTTCGTAAGCACTCTTTGGAAAAGACCTACTAGAGAACAATGCAAAACTGCTATAGGAGAAGGGGTATAGAGACAGGGTATACTTTAAGATCATGTGTGATAAAGAGGTTGGCATGAAATCAGCCTTAAAAAAATAAAACAATCAGAAAGTCAAAAGTCAGTGAAAGTAACTGTTATAAAAGTCCCTTTCTGGTGAGAACTCCTGAAACTTGTTTCATAAGTGCACACAAACCTTTTGATTTTCACAGAGCCTACAAACACATGTTTACAGCAACAAACTTCTAGTCTCCAGCAATTAATGACTTCAATAAAGCACTTCATGCTCAAAGCTGCGCATGTGCTAGAATTTTTTAGACTCTTGGTCTTAAAGCTAAATACTGCTGGATATGTGCCACTTTGAAGATCTGGCTTTAATCTGGGGGTTTGTTTCATTTATAACCTAAAATGACAATCCAATCTCTAATTAATATACTAAGAATGTATGAGAAAAGAGATGCCAAAGAAAGCAAAATGAATTTTCTTTATGCAATATTCCAACACTGCACACTTATTTTACAGCTAACAACAATTCAGCCTTTATCACAGCTAGAAAAATACCTGATTAATAAAATGTCACATTGTCCTCTCAAATTAGTCTTTTATCATTACTTGCCAGTATACAGAGGTAAGACTTACTCATGAATTTCTGAATATATAATGATGTTCTGAACATTCCTTAATAAAAGCGTTTGCAAATAACTTGTTTTGCCCAGATCTAATCTTATAATACAGGAATATTTGAAGATCACAGCTTTTTAATTATTATTTTGAGTATTAATGGTTTTGAAAACTAGAGAACGATAAGAACAGTTTAAAAGTTCATACAAGCATCCCAATATTCTTTTTCAGTCACCTCCAATAATTGATCCAAACAGTTCTGCATATAAACCTTGTTCATTTAATCCATCTCCATTTTGGTTTTTTTTTTTTTTTTAGCTAAGACATTAACTTTTCCTAAGTATATATCTAAACAGACAGTTTTGCATGATGTTAGACTTATACCTTCCCCAACATATCCGACTTTCACAAGCAAGTTCTTCTAGTATTGACTAAGACTGGCATCTTACTCACATGAACTGACATAGTCATAACAGTGAAAGGACTGTGAGATCTAGAAGGTATCTTTGTCCTTCATCCAGGGCAAGAAAGCAAGCGAAGCCCTAGAGCACAGACAGGAGGATCTGAAGAGCTAACTCAGTCACCCAGCTCATCTCAGACAGAAATATGTTACTGTTGCTTAAGAAACAGTAAGAAGACATTTTTTCAACTGCATCTCAAGTGATGGTGTGCATGTTCTTCATCCTTTTCAAAGCAAAGTCACACAAGTGAGTTAAAACCACCCTTAATGTCAGTTTTAAACTAAAATGTTTGTGCAGAAAGAAATTATTATTGTACTCACTTGGATCAGTTATAGGGAAGGAAGGAAGGAAGGAAGGAAGGAAGGAAGGAAGGAAGGAAGGAAGGAAGGAAGGAAGGAAGNGAAGGAAAAGGAAGGAAAAGGAAGGAAAAGGAAGGAAGGAAGGAAGGAAGGAAGGAAGGAAGGAAGGAAGGAAGGAAGGAAGGAAGGAAGGAAGGAAGGAAGGAAGGAAGGAAGGAAGGGAAAGTTTCCTCTTCTCCATAGCACTGTTTTCCTGTCTTTCAGAAAGGCTCAGCTTCAAGGGTAGTCACTTGTCTAAATTAGGACAGACCTTTCTTGTCTTTCTAGCTGTGCAGAGTGACACTCATCTCCTCCATCCTCTGGACTCGCATAAAATTCGCATGATGAGGTATGGATATTTATAATGTAAAGTTCTACATATGAAAGATAATTTCCACAAATTTCTTTATAAACAGTGAAGAAGAATAAGTATTTCTGGTATATGAGTCATCTCATCCTACTGCAGATGTCTCAAATACGTCATAATAATTGTGTCTGAGAAGTGCTTGTTTCTCATCAGTGATTACAAAGGAAGTCTTGAGTAGCCAGCTCAGGCATAGATAGCTGCATTGCAGATATTTAAAGTTGTTGTGATAAATCTCATCTTATTTCAGTTTATGATGGGATATATGGTCAATGGATGGGTGAAGGGTCACAGCAAAATTACAGGAAATGCTTCCAAGAGTCTTTGGTGCAGCAGCCATGTTTGTCCCCAGTGGAGCACAGAGTGGTAGCATTGAGGTCCTGATCCGACACACATCATGGCTCAGGCTGAGCACCATGTTCAGCAGCCACAAGGGAAAAAGATGCCAATGCCTCAGCATGAGTACAAGAGCTGGAAGAACAGTGTCAGGGAGTGGGAATGTGTTGCGGGACAACGGTCCCGCCGGTTATTTTTGATGCTCAGGAAAAACCAAGCAGGGGCCCTGCTGCGTATATTTGTATATAGCTGTATTATAGTTTGGGGCATTGGAATGTATAGGCAGCTTAGATGTCAATCATCCCAAACTCTGGTGACCCCAGAGAGGTGAGGGCCGGAGTGCTCCAGGGCCTAACCAGCTGTTGCTGGGCAGACCAGGAGCCTCTGGCCAATGGCAGCCCTGGGATCTCCTGCCGTTGGGGGCGGCCAATGGCGGTGAGGATCCTGAATCATCCAATCAGAACGAGCCGGCTCATCGAGTGATCCGCCACCACCAATCGGGGATGCCAGGGTGGCTGAGCATCGCCAATCAGGGAAGTTGGAGTGGCTGCTGAGTGTCTCTATGTATTCTGGGGTGTCCCACAATAAAGTTGGACATTTCTGCCACCAGCCCTTGCGTGTATTAGCCTTTGTGTGGTGGGGGGGGGGAGGGGGTGTGCGCACGTGTGCGCACGCGTGATTGTGATACGTGTGGAGTGTGTGTGACTCTGGGGTTTGGCTGGCGGGTGTCCCCCGCTCTCGGCTCGGCGCCCCAGTAGTGCCGCCCCACCCCGACTCTCCTCCGGCCGTGTGTCATCCCTGCCGGAGGGGGCCGGCGTTGTTGGGCCGGCTAGCAGCGGCAGCAACGACCATCCAGCCACCGCGGGGAGGATCCCGACAGGAATGAGAGTCTAAGGAATGAGTCCTATCATCAGTGGATGAGACGTGACTACCCAGGTGCACAATAGATTATTATTATCAAAATATGGAAAATTTAGTGTTGGGAAGATGACTAACAAGAGAAAAAAATAGGCAGAAAAGATAAGCATTGTGAATCTTGATAGAGTTATGTTTTGGGCATAAGTCTATAGAATCAGTATTGTGAACTACACAACAAGAAGGATCTCAAACTGCAGAAGGCTTAGAAAATAAAGAAATTATAAAATTACAGGATAATCCAAAACACTGCAGACTGTAAGAAAGGGATAAATAATCAAGATTTGTTGTCAACAGAATCAATGCTACCTGAAGAACAAATAACACATAGCAAAATAAGAATCAGATTTGTCATCAAGGATGTAAATGGTGATGAAAGTGAGAATTTCAGCACTGCTATTTCAGACATTTTATTGAGGAATGATGAGCTGGTTGATTATAGAGGAGGAGGCTGGCTAGACAGTGGAGAATTTTATAGTGCAAGGACAGAAACACAAAAGAAAGGAAGGAAAGAAATTATGCTAAGTAATTGGGAAAAAAAGGAGGGGGAATTAGAAGAAGATAATTCTGTGGACAGTATTTAGAAGAAAGGTGTATAGTGAAATACGAAAAAATGAGAACTGAAGAGAGGCACTGAAGAAAAGCGAATACCCTGAAGATCTTGTCTGGGAAAACTAAACCACGTTCAGAGGAAAGACTATCACTCTCCCTCCAGTATCTGAGGTTTCTAATGTCAACAGGTGACATATAAGTCAGATGAAAATCTTCAGCATGTTTCCTGTTATTCTGGATATATTTTTCCTAATTTATTCCTTGAACCTGATATGTAACTCCAGCAGTTTAGCACATTCTAAGATCACTGATGTAAAATGCTGCAGGCACTTATGACTGAAAGTGAGTGACTTTATGAAGAATTATGACATTGAGGTGAAAATATTCAGAACTTTAATTTTCAATATTAAATAAGTTATTTCAAACCAAAACAACAATATCCTCAAAATATCTTTTGAATTGTTTCTTGGCTCCTTGCCCTTGGAAATCTCAAGAGCAATTTCCTCAGTGTATTGTTTTCTATAAACATAAAGCAAAAACACTTAAGTGGTAAGTTTCTTTGCTATGTACTGTGCAAAGATAAAACAATAGGAGGGTTAGAAGTGGGGGGAAATGGTGAGTCACTGCCATGAGGCAAAATTAAATTAGTTGTTACTTAAGTTCTTCATAGTCTTCACTTCTTCAGCATCAAAGCTAGTGACTCAATATTTGTTTATAGAGGGAATTCATTAACATATAATACCTGGCAGTCATCGAAGATAGTTTACATTATAGCCTCTATATCCGTTCTTTATAGCTATCTGATAGACCACTGCTTATATATTTCCTTCATGAGTAGATATGTAATGACATACTATGTGATTCTGGTTTTGAGTCATCACTCTTCTCAAGTATATGCTGCAAAATTAATTGTTTTATCTAAATTGATATACAAAACTTAGTTTTTGCAGCAAAAAAAAAGAGAAAATATATGATTGAGCTTTCTACTGTTAATATAGATTCATATTTCTCTTCCAAAAATAGGAAATAATGCATCAGAAACATTTCTTTTTCATAGTTATGTATCAGTATGTTAAAATCCGAAATATTTCATGTGAATTACTAAAGATGCTGTTTATATTATCATAAATTCTTTATCAGGACTTCTGTCAAGAGATCAGTTTGGTTTATTGGGATTTGATAGTTCCCAATAAACTAATATATTTGCTGTGTTACTTGGGTCCAAAGCAGTCTTATCATAGTGAAATTACATTAGTAATCAATAAAAGCACTGCTCAGCTGCTTCTAACTCAGAATACAGCACTCCTGAAGTGTGTTGGATGGTGCCTCGAGTTTCCACTTCCACATAAGATCTGGTCAAATCATCAATACTGCGAAAGCTCAAAGATTTGACCCCAAACGCAGCCTAAAAAATTGCTTCTCCAGAAGCAAAGGCCAGTGTCCAACCGAGGTTTTTTCTTGATTCTTAGGATCATGCTCAGATTCTGCCTACCCCCTTGTCCATAGTAGTTCCTGTTAGCTCTCCCTATCCTTACCTCACATTCTCTGCACTGGCACTCTGAGACCTTAACTTCCACCTCAACCAGGTGTAGAATTGTATGTATTTGGATATAGAGCTCCACTCTTCTTTAGGCTTCCAAATTCGATTGTTCTTTTTTTTTTTTTTTTTTAATCAGGAGCATAAATATCACAGTCTTCAATAGACATAAAGCCCTGGAATGTAACAAACAGTGCAAATGTTAAAATCTCTATCCTAGATTGGTTAAACAATATAAACCATAGCTGAATGACTAACATCTGAGGAAGAAAAAATAAAGAGAGAGAATACAGAGAATTTTGTGCCAATATAGAGTGTCTACACGTAGCTACCAAGATATGGATACTGTGTTATACCTGTGCCAGGATAACAGATAACTCCTCTATGTAGGTTGGTGCTTTCTGTATTTTTTTTCTCTCTCTCTTTCTCTCTTTTTTTTTTTTTTTTTTCTGGACAATATAAAACTGACACCGTTCACCGCTTTCTACAAGAGCCATAGAAGGAAGCACATATTCAGAAAGAATGTGGGGATTGGTCCAAAGCCCACTAAAATCAATGAAAGTCTTTCCATTGACTTAAACAGGCCCTAAATGAAGAAGGAAGGATCTTGGAGTTCTGGACTAAGGAAATCATTCCATTGGGAGTGGCATGGAAAAACACATGAAGGTGAGAGCACTTCAAGAAAACAAAAGGAGCGGAAAACTTGGCATTAGTAGTGGTTCAGTTTTTTTGGAGGTCATAAAAAGTGATAGTCTTTCTCCAGCATGAACTCAGCCCTCTCAAAACGCGCTCATTTGTTCATGTGTCAGAAACATATCTAGTACATATGAGACTGGTGTCCTGGTTTTCTTCTGTCGTTTGTGCTCACAAACTATGTGTGACTATCACAATGGAAATGACACAGTATTGTCAACCATTCCCAGAGTGTCACCTAATTTATTACAGGCAGTTTCAAAGAATTAGTTATACAATTTTTCCATTTCTTTCAAATCCAAAAGAAGTAAAAATTGCCTAGTGCCCCCAGTGTCCCCATATGGCCTCTCTGGACTGATCATTATCCAGAACTGACTCTTTTATTAGCTGCTGAGTTTTTAGATCACAGAATAAATGCCTCAGAAATCTGCAAATGGTGCTTCTATGTAAGTGTGCATGAAAAGCAGCTGCCAGGTGAATTGAAGAAATAAATATTACAAGGAATCAATATGTAGAGAAAATCAGGGTATTTAAAATAGGACTGATATCTTTTGAAGCAGAAAATAAATGGAAAGCATTGGTTATACACAATTAAAGCAGAGAAAAAAACTTTTCATTTAGATTAATGCAGAACATCTGCCTATTCAAAAAATACCTCAGAGGAAAAAAAAGTGGAAACAAAAGAAGTCAAAATAAAATAAGAAAAGGAGATGAATTCAAAGGTGCAAACTTATTTCAGATAGATAAATAAAACAAACCAAACTGAAGCGAAGTTTTTGAACAATAAATGCAATCATGTGCATTCTTATCTTGCAGAAGAAAATCCAGAAAAGCAGCCAATGCTATTGGCTCCTAAGGGGAACCCTGCAAAATTTTGCAATTGGTCCCCTAGGATGGTTCTGCTTTTCAAATAAAATTGCTCTAGCTGTGTTCTGTGGAAGAGATTTGGATGTGGAAGCATTCACTGGAATCCAAATTTTCTATGCTGGTATAGATTAAGAGTGCTGCAAAGACAGAGCAGGCATGCCAACCAGCACTCTTTTGCAGCATGCTTCATCTTTTAATTTAAGAAAGACTTTCTGCCTTGTAAGATTTAACTGTAAAGGCAGGAACAAGCAAAAAAATTACTCCCTTTTGCCATCAACACTATATAATATGAAAAAAACCCACAGGTGAAGCATACCATTGCTTTTGTGGATTGGTTTTCTATTATTTATAAATTTTGAAAAATTCACTTTTACAATGTTAAATATTTTCAAAGGGAGGGGAACAAAAGGAAAATATTATATTAGTTCCAGAATGTATAGTTTTATCTTAATAAAAGGAGAGTAATACTGCCCCAGAATTTTCCAGCATGGGTTGAAGTGCTCAGTTTATCCACAGAAGCTGCACATGGCGAGTCGCTGTGCTGCTCCTCCCATGATCACAGAATCTGAGAACGGTTAAGGTTGGAAGGGACCTCTAGAGATCATCTAGTCTTTGCTCTAGCAGGGACCCCTAGAGCACAGGGCACAGGGTGGCATCCAGGCAGGTTTGGAAGATCTCCAGAGAAGGAGACTCCACCACCTCTCTGGGCAGCCTGTGCCAGGGCTCCGTCACCCTCACAGAAAAGAAGTTCCTCCTCACATGGACATGGAACTGCCTGGGTTTTAATTTATAACCATTTCTCCTCGTCCTGTTGCTGGCCACCACCAAGAAGAGTTTGGCTCCCCTTCTCCCCACATTCATCCCTCCGGTACTTATACATGTTGATCAAATCTCCTCTCAGTCTTCTCCAGGCTAAACAGGCCCAGCTTGCTTAGTCTTTCCTCATACGATAGGTGCTTCCATCCCTTAATCATCTTCGTCACTCGTTGCTGGATCCTCTCTAGCAGCTCCACATCCCTCCTGTACGGAGGAGCCCAGAACTACACCCAGTACTCCAGGTGGGGCCTCACCAGAGCTGAGGAGAGGGGTGGGATCCCTCCCTCGACCTGCTGGCAACGCTCCTCCTCATGCAGCCAGGATCCCATTGGCCTTCTTGGCCACGAGGGCACATTGCTGACTCATGGTTAACTTGTTGTCAACCAGGACTCCCAAATCCCTCTCTGGAGAGCTGCTTTCCAGCAGGTCAGCCCCTAATCTGTGCTGGTGCCTGGGGTTATTCCTGCCCAGGTGCAGGACCCTGCCCTTGTCCTTTTTGAACCTCATGAGATTCCTCTCTGCCCAACTCTCCTTCCTGTCCAGGTCCCTCTGGATGGCAGCACAGCCCTTTGGAGTGTCGGCCACTCCACCCAGTTTGGTGTCATCTGCAGACTGCACTCTGTGTCCTCGTCCAAGCCAGTGATCAACAAGTTGAACAACGCTGGGCCCAGCACTGATTCGTGCAGGACAGCACTGGCCACAGGCCTCCAACTAGACTCATCTCCGTTTATCACGACCCTCTGAGCTCTGCCATCCAGCCAGTTCTCAATCCACCTTACTGTCCACATGTAGAATCCATTTTTCAAGATCTTTCCTATAAGGATGTTATGGGAGACTGTGTTGAAAGCCTCACTGAAGTCAAGGTGGACAACATCCACAGCTCTCCTATCATCCATTCAGCCAGTCACCCCATCATAGAAGGCTATCACATTCATCAAACACGACTTCCTCTTTGTGAAACCATGCTGACTACTTCCGATCACCTTCTTCTCCTTGGTATGCCTAGAAAGAGTCTCTAGGACGAGCTGCTCCATCACCTTTCCAGGGATGTAGGAGAGGCTGACTGGCCTGTAGTTTCCTGGCTCCTCCTCCTTACCATTTTTGAACACTGGGGTGATGTTCACTCTCTTCCAGTCCTTTGGCACCTTCCCTGCTCTCCACAACCTCTTGAAGACGACGGAGAGCGGCTCAGCAATAACTCCCGCCAGTTCCCTCAGCACCCTTGGGTGCATTCCATCCAGACCCATAAATTTATGGGCGTCCAGTTTGCCTAAATAATCCCTAACTGAATCCTCCTTGATGAGCAGAAAGTCTTCCTTTCTCCTGGTTGTCTCTCTTACATCTGGACTCTGTAGTCCATGGGGACAAGCCTCAGCAGTGAAGACTGAGGCAAAGAAAGCATTTAGTAACTCTGCCTTCTCCGCATCCTCTGTCACCAAGGCACCCTCCCCATTCAGTGGCAGACTAACATTTTCCCTAGCCTTCCTCTTGCTCCTGATGCATTTATAGAAGCCCTTCCTGTTGTCCCTGACATCTCTTGCTAACTAATTCCAAACAGGCCTTGGCCTTCCTCGTTGCATCCCTGCATTCTCTGACAATGTTCCTATATTGTTCCAATGTGGCCTGATCCTTCTTCCACATTATGCATGTGCTCTTTTTCTCATTAAGTTTACCCAACAGCTCCTTGCCCATCCACAAATGTCTTTTGCTCTCCCTGCTCAACTTCTTGATGATGTCCCTGCAGCAACTCTGAGTGTGATGGGCTGTGTCCAGGGGCAGCAAGGACCAACTGCTCAGTGAAGAGAGGTGAGTTGGGAATAGAGGACAATGATAAGGCAGAAGCAAGCAGTGACCTAGACCTCAGGTGAAAAGCAACTCCCAGAAGCCAGGAGGGACAGCCCTGGCTTCCTGTTTCCTTCCAGAACTTCTTACCAGTGGAGGAGCTGACCTTGCATTCAGCTAAATCCCTTGACTTGGCCAACTGCTCTTCCAGAAGGGAGACTGTCAGACATCCTGAGAGACTGCTGACAGTGCAGAGTACCATGTTATCTTGGGACAAACTAATGTACTAATGGTCCAAAATGACTAAAATCTCAAATGGGAATGTACTTCATGTCTGGTTTTGATGTGACAGGTAGGCTCCTTCTCAATCTCCTTATCTGTTAGACTTCTGAGGTTCAGGGTATCTCTTTTAAAGTGTCTCTAAAAGGTAGTCTCACCTTGGAAAGCTCCCAGTCAGATAAAAATAATCTTTGTTTAATGCAACAAACTCTGAGTTCTTCTGTCTCCTACCCACACATGCAACTGAGAAAGCAAACCAAGTCTGTTGGCATGGGCACATCTTGTCATACAAGCGCATCAAGGAGGATGTGCCAATCTTTTTTTTTTTTTTTTTTTTTTCCTAAGACAAGGCTGCCCTTTGTGGAAAAGAGTACAGGTACACTTATGCCATTATACCCGCCACTGACAAATATTAAGTCCCTTAGTTTTGGCTTATGTTGCCTTACATTTGTGAGCTAAATTGCAGTGCGGAGCTCTCAGTTTAACATGAATCAGTGAAAAGAGAGAATCACAGAGCCGATATTTCTATGTGTGGTGATCCTTTCTGTGTGCTTTCCCAGGTCAATGGACGATTCATAGTGCACTGGGGCAAAACTCATCTTATTTCTTACCCCTGCTGATCTTCTCTAGCATGGGAAGAGTGATTACTTGTGCAGGAGCAAAAGATTGACTTTTAAAAGAAATTCCCTATATGTCTCAGAGAGGCCAGTCTGGCCAGTCCCATATAAATTCTTAATGAACACTTCATTTACTCCAATGGAAACAGATTTACAATCATAACAGTCAGACTTGTGGGGATCATCTGTCAAAAGCAGAAGTCTAGAAGTTTACAGAGTATAGCCCAGTTGTTTAGACTTGCTGGAGAGAAGATGCTATCTCATGGAGTACAATTATTAATATACTACTGAAAAAGTTATTCTCTCCACTGCATATAAAAGAAGCCACAGGTTTATACCATAGTTACCTAAAGATGGATGATAAGAATCTCACTATAAGTGTCTACTAGGGAGTCATAGCTACCACACAACTCAATTAGAAAGTGGGTCATATCATTTTGACCATAACTCATAAATATGGGACAAATAAATGAAAGGCTGTAGGCTCCTTGAAATCCTCTCTTGCATTGACATTTCTCACTGAGTCTCACCATAATTAAGCACAGTAGCTCATACTTTTTCTATCAGGGCAAAAATGTATAGGAATCTTCAGTTTAGCAGATCATTGGAAATAGCTATGTCTGAGGAGAAACTGTAATTATTTAAACAAGACAGGATTTGAATCCCTTATTACTTAGCTGTAGCTGCCCAGAGATAGAATGCCATCCTGGATGATGAGTGTGCATGCATGCATGCATATTTGTTTATTTATTTACTAGTCTGAGCCAAGTATTGACATTCTAAGATCTTGGCTGGTCAGATAAAAATCTCCTTCTTTGTAAAGACTGGCTATTTCTCAAGCCACAGGAACTTTCAACAGTTTCCTGGCAGACACTGAACAAGCAGGTTGAAATGGGCAATGTGATGAAAGGGGAAACCATCCTTTTAATCCTACAGGTTGCTGAAATCTACAGTAAGGTTTTGTTTTCCTCATTGCATGTTTGTTTATTTTATTTTGTTTTTCCAATCTAGTAAAAATGCATTACAGAATCTGCAAAGAAAACGTCTCAAAAGCAAAGTGCCTTTTTTTTCTCTCTCTTTTCTTTTTTTTTTTTTTTTTTTTTTAAGGAAAGCATTGCATATCCTCGTTCTGGTGGATACAATGACTGCATTCACACCTGCTCCATGGCTACACTGGCCTCCAAGTTGAATCTGGTTCAGGTGGTGGCCTCTAACTGGACTTCCATGGAGATCTTTCTGTACAAGGCAATGTTTGCAGGCTTGGGCTCTGATCAGACCTGTAAAATCCTAGGATTATATGAGACTAGCTCAAAAGAGTCTTGGATTTTGAGGGAAGAAAACAGAAAGGCTCCCTTGCGGAAGGGATGTGATGGCTCCTTGGTGTCTGTGCCAGCAATAGCTGAAGATGCTCAGGAAGAACTTGCTGAGGAGAAGAAATTGTGCTGCCAGAGAAGGCATCCTTTCAAAGCAAAGCACAGTGCTCTGGCCAGACTTCTCAGTGCTGGGTCTGCCCAGCTTTTCACATTATATATTAAAAGTACCCTCATTAAGCCAACATTAGCAGAGGGGCGTTACCTCCAAGAGCCTTATGTGAGGCAGTACCTGTGAAAGGTGGCTGCAAATTCTCAAACCGCACCCAGGAAAGCAATTAAGGGACGCATTTATTTATTTATTTATTTATTTATTTATTTATTTATTTATTGCTTTTGTTTTGAAGAATGCCATAATGTGTTCATTTTTCACACCTAGCGGTCACTCCCAGAGGGCACATTGGCCTTCTCAGGTTGGAAGATGGAGGTACAACAGCCCTGTGCAGCAAGGCCCTGGGATGGAGGCAGCCAAGCCAGTGCCGGAGGAAGCGTGTGTCTGAAGAGGGTCTGAGCAAATCAGATCCCAGATCAGATCTCAAAGTGTGTAGGGCCATGTAGAGGTGGCCAGACCACGTCACAGCCCTGCAGAGCTTCAGAAATGGGACAGCATCTAGGCTAATCAATCCTGCTTTGCTGCAACATTTCCACTGGCCAGAATGAAACCTTGGAACAATTTCTGCTGAAAGTAACTCATTTCCACCTCATTAGCTTCCACTTAGATATAGGCTTTTATAAAACAGCTTTCCTATTAGTCTCACCTGGCAGATCTTAGGATTCAGAATGCAATGAAGAATTGGGGTAAGCAGGCAAATTTGAACTTAATCAGAATTAATGCCATGGTTTTTCCCGTCTTTTTTTTTTTTTTTTCCTCAGTATTATTTTACTCACTTTTTATTTGGCTTTCTTTTCCTTTAGAAACTTCTTTTTCTCTCTGTCACTCAGGTACAATAAAAGTCATGTATTCTACTCTGCAGAGGCCCCAAAAATACCTGCTGCAAAATTTGTAGCTATCAAAAGCACTATCCAAGGGACCAAATTCCCTCTGTCACTTGCCTCCTTTGGAATCAGATCTGCTCAGACCCTTCAGGGGAGACCCATGCTCCAAAACATACTGGTCTAAGTAAGTAAATGATAGGAGAAAGCATGAATTGTAAGAAAGGTAGGGCTTTTGCAGTCACAAATTCACTAAAAAGCAAGACTCCCATGAACTAGACATCAGACTTCTCTTGTGCTGTGTGCTGAAAAGCTTGTGGAGAAGACAGAAACTCCCAAGTCTTTTTGAGGCAGCGAGGTCCTTGGATCTTACTCTTCATGGGGAGACACTTGTTGGGGCCCTGGTGCAGTAGTTAATCCTGCAGTCCACTTCCCCCAGAAGAAATAGACTGTGGCATGGGGACTGCACCTGCGCTGCTTGTGAACGACGTGGTGTTCAAGTGCTATGCTTACCATGTTTAATGCTTATCTCCCACTCGTAGCATAGAGTGCCTTGTGCATTCATTAATTGGCAGTAAAGACACAGTCAATCTCAGGGTTTTGATAGTAGATGAGATGCTTATTAGATATAAAAATGACACCTGTTTCACCGAATGTGAACACAAACCCATGCTCCTGAATCATTGAAATGGCCAAGAAAACTTCTGCCTTTGGTGAGCTGCATTGGCTGAGCTAGGCAATAGCTGGAGGGATCTGCCAGCCTCTGATGAATTTCTTCCCAGCCAACTGCATAAATAAAGAACAGCAGCAAATCAGTGTGTGTTGAGGAACAGCCAGGGGTGCCTACCTGATGGCTCCCCCAGCAGCAAGGCATCAGGAAAGCTCCTAAGTGGATCAACATGCTGCCGAAAACTTTTTACTGCATTTCTGAGTTGAAAGAATAAATGGAATAACTCAAATGACTCCTTTTCTTACTACAGCAATACATTCTTACAGAGATATAGAGCTGGCTACATTTTCCAAGTAAAAATTCCATCTCCTGTTCACTTTACTGGCTCAGATATATAACCGGTTTTGATTATAAAAAGGAGCTACATGGAATTATGCTCTTTGCAACATTTGAAATATTTGGGCTTGTGATATTAAACAGTCTGCTTTTGTCAGTTACTAGACTTCAAATGAGATGTGAAATAGCTTTCAATTCACTTAAGAAAGAATAAAAGAAAATACAACAAATATAAATATTTCTTATTTTTGGATGGTATAATACTAAAAATGTCTTATCATAATTACAGTTACTCAAAGTTGATAGTGTTCAGCCCTTCTCAAACAGTACCCAACAGTAACAGCTTCTGTAACAGTCTTAAGACCAGTATGTTAACAGAAAGATGGATGAGCTACAGCAGCCTATGGCATACTCACACAGATAAAGGTTTTCTGCCATATGTATCTATAAACATTTCTTTTAATAACTATCTATAAGCGCTTATAAATAATACACTAGAGCCCTTTGACCTTGTGTAAATGTAACTGTGATGCTGCTTGAGAGAAAATACATTTCAGCGTTCTGACAGTTTCTCCTTTCCAAGATTTTTAGAGTATTCAGTTTTTCATTTTGCAAGATTTTTATATGGTGTTTGGTTTTAAGACGTCTTGAACTTTCTCAAGCTGGAGGTCTCTGGACGTACCAGGTTGAAATTAAAATAAAATATTTTCTTTGATTTTTTTCCCCAAAAATAATTTCTCAGAGATTTAAATAAATATGGAGGTTTAAAGCAATTTGAAATAGACTTGATTTTGTAAATCCACAGAATTCCTGTAATTTCTCATGCCCAGATGGTTCTGTGTGTATATATAAACAAATAAAAAGGCAAGCCAATGAATACATTAATCATTTTCTCGCTAGAAATGCAAAATTACTAAATATTGATTTGTATTACTGCTGCACTTGCCGCTTTCTGCTGTTCCATTCTGCTGTGCTACTGCTCTTGTGAATTTTATTGCATGTCTGTTAGGTCTTCCAAACCGAGGAATAAATTCTCCCTAACTGTCTCAAACTGTCTGACATTTTAAAGTGCTAACATATTTGAAATAGTTTCCTATATCCTATGCCCCTCCTCATTTTATTTTATGTCTATGTCTGCTGCTAATTAAGACCATCTTTTTTCCTCTTTTTTTTTTTGTTTTGTATTTGCAGATTTTGCATTTAAACTTCCTGTATCCAAAACCTTTCTCTTGTGCAATTACTGATTTTATAGCTACTCAGATTAATTTGGCTGCATATGCTTTTTTCCCATCTTATAAAGGTTTTTCTTCTGACTGAGACTATGAACAAAAGCTGGTTTAAATTTAGAGTGAGGCAACAGGCATTCACTTTTTTGATTTTGGTTTGCCCATAAATATTGCTTAAAGATTTATTTCATTTTCAGCTTAGCTTTTGAAGCATGCATTTTATGAACACTGTGCCCACAACTTTGTTAAGAAACAAATTTACTTCTATACTTTGTTATGATTGGCATGTTTCACATTGAATACTTGATACATTATGGCAGCATTTCCTTAACATTATATTTTAATGAAAATTCAGCTAGAAAGGTTCTCACTGAAAAAGATACAATGGTGAAAAATGAAGAATGAATATAACGGTCTAAGTAAAAAAAATAGGAATTCTGAGAAAAATAGAAATTCCTAAGTTCAGTGGTACATTTTCTTTCTGCAAAAAAAAAAAAAAAAACTTCTTCATTCTTGAGCTTGCAGATCTGCCTGAATATTTATCTTGGTTCAAGAGTTTCTTTACACGCTGTGATATAGATTGGCTGCCTCAGTGTCTATAGCACTGCCCTTTACAAGAACTGCACTATTGAGCTGGAGCAGTGGAAAGATGCATAAGAATATTTGCGTTTGAAAGTATCATTCAATCCTTCTCTCAATCTGCTTATGTAACTTAAATATTTTTAGTGCCCAGGAGTTCAAAGCTGTTAATGTGTTGTGTTTCTGAATGACAAATAGAACACACTAAAAACAGCATTACGCTGTTTTTTTAAGAACGTTTCAGGGAAATTCATGCAGCTCTAAGTGAAACTCTACCCTACCTTTAGCCATCCAAGTATTTCCTTCCTTGTGCAGTGGCCTGAATGATTCATTGTGCCCGGGTTCTCTCTTCACGGGTAGGTATGAAGCTGACGTGACTGCGTAAAGCAGCCAGCAAACAGAAGCTCTTCTCAGGCTCAACGTCTGAGACACCTCGCAGCAGCCACCGAAAGGAAACATTCCTTTGCATGATTTATTAGCGATACAAGGTCTTGAGGGCTGACCAGAGAGGCACCCGCGTTTCTCTGTAAGGTGCCGCAGCTGCCTTGTTCCTGCTTGCAGCAACAGCCAGGGAATTTTTCACCAGCAGACGCACAGTGGAATAAATCTGCAGAATGACCAAAAACGTAGATAATTTCATAAAGCTGAAGTATTGGAGTGACCTATTTTGGAAGAGGTGTGTCTGCTGAGAGCTAGGAGACATTGCATTTTCTCAGTCCTATGACTTTACCTAAGCCATTGGGAAGCACATATTTGACTCATCCCTCAGACCAAATTAATCTAAGGACAGGAATAAGGAGATTACTTGTGAGACTTTGCCCCTCATCTCACCTATCTTCAGCAAGATAAATGCTAACCCCCAAGTTCAACCCATTCAACAAGGCTCTATCCTCAGACGACAGAAAGAAGCGTGTGCCCCTGCGGGTGTCTGTCTTAGACTCCTCTCTTAGAATGAGATGAGTCAATCCTGAAGATTAACCTCTCTCCTTCCTGAATATATAGAGGAAGTAATGATGAAGCTAGACTCTTAACTTTTAGATATCCACAGTTAGAAGAAATTAATGTCCACCTGCTCTGCCCCTCTCTGGGACACATTTTCTTATTAGACTGTGACAGATCTTGTTGATTTTATTGTTTTCAGCTTTCCTTAGTACTCTAACAAGACAAATAAATAAATAAATAAATAAGGAATGGTCGGGGGAAAAAAAAGTAAAATAAATAAAAATGAAAGAAATAAAGGAGGCTATAAAAATAAGGAGGCATGAGAAGGAGGCTTTGAAAAATCAGAGCTGCATCAAAATGAGAAAAACAGAAAGAGCCATAAGTTCTGTAAGGCTAAATATAAAATCACAGTATGGTACATTGAAGACGTGCCTGAGGAATAACCTGAAAGAAAGCAGAAAAACCTATAATAAATAAATCTTTCTCAAACATATAGGAAACATAAAGTTTGTACGAGATACTGTAAAACCAAAATGAGCACTCACAGAAGATAGAATCATAGAATCATAGAATCATAGAATGGCTAGGGTTGGAAGGGACTTGTAGAGGTCATCTAGTCCAACCCCCCTGCACACGCAGGGTCCCCTAGAGCACGTGGCACAGGGTGATGTCCAGGCGGGTTTGGAAGATCTCCAGAGAAGGAGATCCAGGAAGATAAGGCCAAAGTAAAAGCAAAAAAAAAAAAAAAAAAGACCACTCAAGACTATATATTTATTAATGTAAGTTCACTCCAGAAGAAGTATTCACGATTCAGCAGAAGTTGAATTTGTTGAAATTCTGATAGAAGTGGTATAAAACAAATCACCAGGAGTGAAATTTTATAGTGATTCATACTGGAAAGAACTGAATCGATAAGAACCTTTTTAAACTCTGTACTTAAAAATACATCACTACCAGGGTAGCCAGTGTGGGACCAGTTTTTAAAAAGGATTCTAAGTTGAACACAAGTGGCAAGATCTGATATCAGTGTGGAGCAAGTTAACATAAGCTAAAATAAAGAATAGAATTAGCAGGAGAAACTTTACATTCTCTGCTTTATGTGCAAAGGCTGGGCTTTGGTGTGACTGTTCTCAGAAATGACAGGATGAAGTTATGATGGGTGGATGGCTCCATGAAAACTTCAGCTAAGTGTTCCACAGAAAAGAAACTCAAAAGCTTGTAATTTTTAGGGAAGAAATACAGAATATAACAGAGAATGTCATCATACCGTTCTATAAATCCATCCTGGTTATTTTGAGTGCTGTCTGCTGCTTCAGTGTCCTCACCTGAGAAGGATCCTGTAGAGCTAGAACAAGTAAAGACAAGAAATATAATCACAGCAATGGGATACTTTTCATGGAAAAGAGATGACTTGAAGACATATGAGGCTTATGAAATTATAAATGACAAAGAGCGGGTGAGCAGAAAATGGTTGTTCATTGGCTTGTCTCATAAAAGAATTAGAAGAGTGGAATGAAAATAATGTTTTTATATTAAAAAAGACACCAATCCTTCAAACAAGATGGAGTAACACTTCTGTGATGCTTTATTAAAAGTTGCTGTAGATACTAAAGATATGAGAAAAATACCATGAGCAAATCTATGGGAAAAAATGTCTTGAGCAATTAAATTCAAAGATACCTTCTCTGGTCTCATAAGTCTTTAAGCTACAAATTGCTGGAAGTCATGGCAGAATTACAGAGAATTATTAATAGAAGCTTGCCTCATCTGATTGATCCCCATTAAAAAAAAAAAA
>PTEX01000074.1:1780663-1799787 GCA_003342815.1 Eudromia elegans | reverse complement strand
GGAAAGGAAAGGAAAGGAAAGGAAAGGAAAGGAAAGGAAAGGAAAGGAAAGGAAAGGAAAGGAAAGGAAAGGAAAGGAAAGGAAAGGAAAGGAAAAAAAAAGAAAAAAGAAAAAGAGAGATCGGTGTTGAGAACAAGACCAAATTTGGACATACTAGAAAACAAATTTTAGGGAATTAGACTGAGGATTCAAGGAGTTGTTTTCCATGACAGATGACCTAATACTCATATTGCATCTATTTAGTGTTTGCACACCAAGATACCAAAGGAGATTCTCTAAGCCACGCTCATCACTTTCTGTGGCAAACAAGTAAGGACAACTGGCGACCATGTCCTTTCTCTATACAACTGAGCTCACAGAGTTGTGGGCAGTGGCACAAAGTCTGCTTGGAGGCTGAGACCTTAGCTAGCAAAGTCCCTTGGGGATCAGTCCTGGCTCCAATCTTGTTTTAACAATATTCATCGATGACCTGGATGATGGGACAGTGATGGGATGATGGGACACTGGTGAGGTCACACCTGGAGTCCTGGTCTCCCCAGTGTAAGAAAGACATGGAATTACTGGAGTGAGTCCAGCTGATAAGATCATTAAGAGACTGAAGCATCTCTCAAGAGAGGAAAGGTTGAGTAAGCTGGAACTGCTCAGCCTGGAGAGGAGAAAACTGAGGGGGTATCTTATCAGTGCATGTAAGTTTCTGAGAGTGAGGGTATCAGGAGGACGAGTCAAGACTCTTCTCAGTGGTGCCCAGTGACAGGATGAGAGGCAAAGGGCACAAACTGAAACACAGGAAGTTCTGCCTGAAAATGAGGCAAAACTTCTTTAATATGAGGGTGACTGAGCACAGGGACAGAGGTTTTCTAGAGAAGTGTGGAGTCTTCATCATTGGAGATACTCAAACATGATCTGAACATGGACCTGTGCAAAGTGCTGTAGGTGACCCTGCTCTGAGGAGGGATATTTGGACTAGATGATCATTAAAGATCTTTTCCAAGGAATTCAGTCTTTCTGTGATTTTGTAATTCATCTTGTGATGTGTTGGGATATTTAGACTCACAGGTATAGGGCCACTGATTTCTCAGATACTCCTCCATCTCATGCACCATCAGCAAACTTGCTGGAGGTACACTGTCCCTTCACCCAGGTCACTGATGAATAAGCTGAACAGGACTGGAGGCAGTACGGACCCCTGAGGGTCATTGCTAGCTACAGGTCTCCAAGCAGACTTTCTGCCACTGATCGCAATGCTCTGAGTTATGGCATTCAGTCAGAGCTGAAGACCTACTGAAAAAAAAATGTTGAAAATGCAGAAAACCTACAAATAACATTATCTTTATAACCAAAAAAAAGGCCAATGAAAGAGACAATCCTGGAGCAACTGAGGACAGCAAGTCTTACTAATCTTCTGAAATAAGCAAATAAGGCTGTCTATCAAAGGTGGGAAGGCACAGGGAAAGCATAGTCCTGTAAGTGGACACTTAACAGCTCTCATTTATTTACTCTGAGAGAAGGTTTTGTGGGGTATTTTTTTCCTTTGCTTCTAAAATATCCAGGTTTAGCATTGCAGGGGTGACCATTTTTATTTGCTAAGATTACACATATCTATTTTGTTTTGCATCTATTTTGCTTCTGGATGGAATTTTGTATAATATCTGTTCTATTAAAAATAGGACAATTGTTTTACCAAATGCTAAGAAACTAATGTTTAAAAAGGCTGTTAACAGTTGCAAACAGGCATTTATTTTTGTGATCAAGTTACATATTTTGTGAAGAATCATATATTTTAGGGCCAGAATGATCTTTTTGAATGTATCATCTGACATAGGTAGGCCAAGAGTGACTAAAGAATTGCCTGCATTTTTGGATTAATCCTGCTCCTTACAAGTAAACTTCTTTGAATTCATTATTTCTTTTTCTGAAGCAAGGGGAAAAATCCTTGCTAGGAATGCTTTTTTGGGAGAGAGAAAAGTGTTATTCATTCCCTCTGCCATCTTACTTAAAATTTTCATTTCATTCTGTTTCTTTCTCTTAATTTTCTGTTTGTGTCTGTTCCTTCTTCCTTGCCCTAATGACTCAGATTTTTTCCAGAAATCCCCTCATGTCCTGGGAAGAGCAATCTCTTCACCCTTTTTCATATTGGTTTCAGTGGTTTCAGATCCTTATCAACTAAGGACTTCCACCTATTCTTAAACTCTCTTTCTATTTCCTTAGGATGTTTTTCCCCATTTTTCCCCCCTTACTTTTCCTCTAAACTTACTCTCAGTTTTTGTTCTCATTTTTCCATTCTGTTGTAGAGCTGATGATTCTTTTTTTTTTCTTCACCTTACAGATATTTATGTGCATTCATGCCTCTTAAGTCTTTCTATTTGTAACCTGTCTCCTCTCTCTGTATCAGTTCTCTTCAAAATACACATATTTACTTATGAAAACCTCCATTTTTCATCACTATTTTGTGTGTCTGTGTGCTCTTCTTTGAGTTATAAACATCTTAACAGTAGCTTGATAGTTATTTGCCAGCAATACAACAGTCAGGCTATTATTCCACCTAAGGAAACTTAAGAAGGTTTTTTGGTGAAAGTAAGTATTACAAAATAGTGTTATTTTTATTGTAAAAATATCCCAACCCTTAAATTCAGAGCATCAATCAGGAAAAAAAAAAAGAAAGAAAAGTGAGTATTTGGCAATGTTTACTTGTAATAAGCAGGGTTTCTAGGGTTTCTAAACAAAACTTTTAAGAAGTAAAGAAGCATAAAGGGGGGATAAAAGCTTATGCTCCCACACAGAGGGAGCGTAAGAGCTTATCTATGCCAAATTTTATTATATTTTTCCTAAGTGAACTGTATTTGAAGTGTTCAGACTTTTTATGATATAAAAGTAGTATTATTTTGTAGCACATAATTTTACTGATAAGCTTTATTGGGAATGCAAAGGTTACTAAGAGAAGTATTCATCTGTCTGGCTACATAAGAACTTCCTACTTGATACAGAACTTATATTTTTTCCCTTCTTTGTACTTTAACTGCATTCAGTGAAAAAAAAAACCTTAATCACTGTCCTCCTACAAATAATCTCTTAATACCTTAAATCTTTTCCTTTATGAAAAATGTCATTCTGAGAAAGTCATGCAGAATTGCTCCTATAGCATTTTAGAAATTATTAGCTTTCCAGAAGCTGACTTCTCCCATCAAATTAAATGTATACACATGTATGTGTATAGATTCATAAGTCATAAATGCTTAAATTGCAAGAAAGCTTGGGAGAGGCTCCAAATTTACTGGAAAAATAAACAAACACTCTGGAACTTTTCCTGCTCTTTTTTAAAAAAATTCTATTTTCCTTCTAGAGGTTATATTACCACTTTCTCCTAAAGCCAATGAAAGACAATGAAAAAAGAATAATCTATATAACTAATCTAAAAAAGACAAATAAATATTAAGTATTTCTTTTTCTCATATTTTGTGCCTTTTGAAGTCTCACTGAGGGCTGTCTGTACCTAAAGCAGAGGCTGAAACTATAAGACATAAGATCAAGTACTGCAGTGTGAAAGTAAAGTTATCTGAGGAAAAGTGTCTTACTGAAAATCAAGTAAATCAATATTAGACTCTGAGGATTTAAAGCACCTGGACCACTATTTGAATCAGATTTGAATTTTATATAAAGTATAAATTATATACTTATAAGAATTATATGACTTTGTAAAATGAAATTTTCTTTGAATCACATATTAACAGGGAAGGAACTGATTTAAAAGCAGTATTATTAGAACTAATTTAGCAGTTTCAGCTAGGAGAGCAGCTATGTTCCTCTAGTGTGAGACAGAAGTATGATCTTTTCCTGAAGTTGAATGTTAGCCTTGTGAGATCTGAGGAATTCGTTCATATCTTTTGATTTTGTTCTGAATAAGCTAGTGTATTATCATAGGCAATAAAAGCAGCTTATTATAACCCAGGCCTTCCTTAAGCACATCCACAAACCTCATTTTTTATTGCAATCATTTTAATCGGATAACTCGCAGTTATGTTACTGACACAGTGTAGCTGCTCAAGCAAAAATTTAGTCAGGAATCACTTGCCCCCAACACATACACACACACACACACATGCACACACAAAAAAGGAGAGTATAGCCTCAGAAAATTTCCAATTTAAGAGAGGCACAAATGACAAAATAACTAGTTGATTATTGTGCAAACAGACAATTTATATGTTGTGCTGATGAAGGCTTCAGAGTTACATGTCAGGTGTAGGAGAATTATAGTGTAACTTGAATAATATCTTATGAGAAGGGCATAATTATCTGAATGAAAAATTACAAACTTTTTTTTATCTGAATATCTTTAAAATATTTCACTCAAAAATGCTACACTACTTCTGTGCAAAAGTAGCACAGAACATGAGATACACAAGAAATCCTATATAACATGAACAAGAACATGAACTGAGACATCTACTGCACTTTTGCTCATGCAAGGGTCAAGAAAAAGTTGCATGGTTTTGTAATGGACAGTAAGTAATCATTTTAAAGTCCTCTACACAATCTTATTGTCTCTTAATTCTCTGTGCATTACGAGGATGCTTAACATGGGTAGGAAGGGACCTCTAGAGATCATCTAGTCCAGCTCTCCTGCTCAAGACAAGAGACTTAGATCACATGGCACAGGGTCACATCCAGGTAGGTTTTGAATAACTCTAAAGGAGACTCCGCAACCTCTCTGGGCAGCCTATTCTAGTGCTCTGGTACCCTGACTGCAAAGAAGTTCCTCCTCATATGGAGGTGAAACTTCCTGTGTTTCAATTTATACCCATTACCCCTTGTTCCGGGCCTGTGAACGTGCAATCTACTGGAGTAATTCACCAAGTTCCACTGTAAAATACAACTATTAAGATATTAAATATAGCAGCTGTTAAAGTTGTATCAGTGGGTTAGCTTCAGGTTCAGCAGAACAAGAGCCACTTATTGTATACTAAGTGCAATTCTGGACAAGATCCTCAAATCCCCAAGTTCCTATAGTGAGGCATTTCCATCTTCAATTTCGTAAGTTAAGAAAAAAAAACTTTAGATGAAAAGTTACACCCATGCATTTTATCTATAAACACACTTGGCTGCCAACAGTAGTCAAACTTTAGCATCCAGTAAAAGTGGTTTTTTTTTCCTCCAGATGTTTCTTCTTAAGAGGAGGTTTAGACATAATCAGTAAACAGAATTAATGACTCTAGTCATAAAGAAAATCAGCTTTCTCAAATTTACGATGGTTTCAGACAGAAGCTAATGTGATTGAAAAAATATAAATATTGACAGAAAGGGAAAAGGACTTAAAACCCCCTAATCATGGAATGCCATATAAATCTGCAGCAGTGTAAGGTTTTATGGTGCTTTAAAATCATGGCATTTGAGGATTAAACTGTACAATGTGGAAAATAAATGTAATGCATTTTTCCCCTCATTAAAATAATACAACATTTTACATCAGAGATTAAAAATAATTCATTTTACCAAATCTCCGTTATGAGCATAACTCATTATACTAAATCTGCATTCACTGTTAGCAGTTATGGTCCTGACATTTTCTTCTAATTCTTCCCCTAGCAGAGCTTAAAGCTGGCAGGAAGAACTTTGCTGGCAAGAAGTCTCCCGGTTACACAGATGGAAGGTGCAGGAAAGTTGTGAGAACCTCTCTGTGTTTCGAGTTCTTACCTTAGGTGGGATGGAAGGCTGCTTTCAGGCATAACCCTGACAAATATGGAAGAACATGAGGGTCTGAAACCTTAAGCTCAATAAATTGCATGGCCTGATCTGCACAGTGGCAGAAAGTGCACAACTTACCCAAGATGAGGCCATATGATACGTTCCATATGACCTTGTACTGACATCATGGAGCCAATGTCAAGCAGAAGCCATGGAGCGCTCCATCTTAGACATGCATCACCATCTTGTGATAAAGAAACAAGCGGAAGTTGTGGGCATGGTCATATACTTTGGCAATAGGCTACAAATACCTTACACATTTGCATACAATGTCAGAGCACAGGCAAAGGAGCTCTTGCTTTATTTTGGATTTTTCCTAGAAGCTCAACACACTTCCTTGAAAGGCCCTTGAGGAAATAAATTCTTCATTTGCTCAGACACAGCCCTACACAGAGCCCATGGGAGCCTGAAATTAGAGAACTCCTCTAAGTAGCGTGTCTTTCAACAGTGGTTCCTTTACCCCTCGGATACCCCAAAAACCGCCATAGCAGGCAGAGAGCTGCAGAAGGAGAAAGGGACGCAAACTGACTGCTCTACATTTTACAGATTTCAGAGGACAGAG
Organism: Eudromia elegans; assembly: GCA_003342815.1. NCBI lineage: Eukaryota > Metazoa > Chordata > Aves > Tinamiformes > Tinamidae > Eudromia > Eudromia elegans. The sequence goes on along the minus strand of PTEX01000074.1, from coordinate 1,793,483 downwards.
GACTGGGTTAAGATTCTTGGGGTGCAGAGTCTGCCTGCGGTTTTCCACTGCTGCACTTTTAGGTAGCTTGGAACAAGTTAGGAAGCCAAATTTATCTGGCCACAGCAGAGACGAGCCTGGTGCTGTGCCGGGGAACATGGTGAAACAGAAAAATGGGCCTTGCCAGCCCATTCTTCACCAAGTGACATTTTTCCACCCATGAAGTAATCTAATTCCATCTGTAGCATTCAACATCTATTTTGAAATCCTTTTGGCATGAACTACAAAGGCGGACAGGAATTGCCACATTTATTATGATGCTTCCTGAAAATGCTGATGAAGTAAGTGTTTTCTCTTTCCCTTTCAAAACAGGCATCCTTCAATGTCCATATTCTGCTTTGACATTCAGTACCTATGTACTATAAACCAGTAGCCTTAAGGGACTTCTTGACAAGAATGATAAATTGCTTTTTGCTAATATTTAAAACACAGAAGAGTATGAGCCCTTCCTCTTTTGATTTTTTTCAGTTGTCTCCAAAATTCTTCTCATATTTCTCTCAATTTAAATTTTGTTGACAAAAATGAATCCACAAAACTGTGGAGAGAAAATGGACTTTAAATGACTTTTCCTGGGGCTTTATGTGGGTCTGCAGATATGAATCAGAGGGATTCCTATCATCTCAATTCATCATTACAGTTGGCTTACCATTTTCTGTTTGAGCTTTATTCATTTATACCTTCAGGATGCAGACGCATCACATTGTGCTGCAGTGCATTCCGGGGTCAGAGCACTGTAGCATGACTTGCAGCAAGCAAGATACTTTTTGCTCACTCATGTTGAATAATTGCCTTTGAGCATCTGCTGTGTTGAAGAATGTTAGTGCTAGTTATTTGAAAATGAATAGAGATACTAAGATTTCCTTAGAAGTTACAGCCATATCTTAATATTGCACACATGGAATAGAAACCTAAAAACACACATATATCTGTACAAATATACATTTTACTAAGTAGCTTACAGGGCTGACATCTCTGTTTTATTAAGAAACAAGCTGTTTTTATGCTGATAGCATGCAGTCTCCAAATTAGCTCTTCCTGCTGTGTCCTGTTCTGTAAGGAGTATTTTGATTGACACTAGAGATCAGGCATGACTTGTCTCAAATACACAGCACTGACTTTCATGGGCAGACCATGAAATGCCAGCTGTAACAATGTCATTTGTACTCTGCTCTGTAAGAACAGTCCAGCTTGTAGCAAGAAAATATTCTATGTCCTTGGTGTTTCTGGCCGTCCTTGTGATTTCTGAGTTTTGGCTATCTGAAGGATGAGATATATCACCCTTAGAATAGCATCAGCATCCTGGTTTATAGAAGCAAAGAGCTGCTGCACAGCCGTTTATGATTCATAACTGCCATCCTAATCCTCAACTAATTCCTACCATTTCAGGAAAATATGTCTCCTCCTTAAAAATTCTCAACTATCTTCTGAGAAATCCTGGTAAAAGTTATGAGTGTGTCTGTTACAAACATGGTGAACTAATCAGCAGTGAGGCCAATTTATTTTAGACATGAAAGACACTACATAGATCAAAGATATAGCACCCATCCAATGGCCACTTGTTTCATGGCTGAACTGTCAGCCTAGCTGGAAATTGTGTTAAATATAAGATACCACACATGAGGTACATCCCTCAACAAATGGGTTTATTCCTGTTTTCTTTTGTCTTTCTTTTGTCTTTTTGTCTTTGCTAGGTTAAAAAGAGGACACTTCTGGGGAGTCCAAGAGTTATAGTACTTTAAAGAATTAAAGATATCTTTTTTAATTTCCTTTATTATTTTTTTCTAGAATCATTCCCCCCTCCTCCTCCCTTGGCACTATCTTTCACTGGCTAATCTGCTAAAAAGAAATTTCACAAATTATCCAGAGAAGTGCTGTGCTTCCACACTGGGTTCATACAAACTACTCTGATGGGCACCACCTCTCTCTACACCCGTTATTTCTCAGGAAAGTATTTTTATGAGCATGTGAGATTAATTAACAATGTTCTTCATCAGTGCGTGTAAACTGCATATTCATAGTCCAATAGCTGACTTAAAGACAGAAGTCTTCAAAGAGAGACATTTCCAAAGACATTCCCCCAAACTGGGGACTGGGCAGAACAGCTGCCCAAGCTGGGACATCTGGCACATCCTAGAAGTCCTAAGTACCTATAATTTCAACTAGCATCAACAGAAGAAACTGCACCTCAGAAAATGAAATTTTGGTCACAATCTATTGTACATCAAGAGAATTAGGTAGTCCAGTTGTATGACACTCAGAAAATTTTATCTTAGACAAGTGACACAAAACTCACATATTAAGTAATTAGATATGAACTGAAAGGATTAAACCCTGTGCCTAGCTCCTTGGGGAAAAAAACTTGACGGGTTTGAAGGAAATAGGAAGATCCCTGCAGGCACCCCGCCTCGCTTGGATGCAGACATACAGATAGACACAGAAAAGAAAAAAATACGTGAATGGAGAAAACAGGTATGAACAGCAAACTACTGGCAACGCTGAATGGGATCAGAAAGGTTCTCAGCACACATTTTTTTATGGTGAAGATGCTGTTCTTTACTGTAGTTATAAATAGGATCCTTGATAATTATTTTTGAATAATTTCACAGACTAATGACTTTTTTTGTCAGGTTTATAGTTTTTTCCACAAGCCCCAGCTTTAACAAGCAGTACCAAGGTAAGCTCTAATGGGCTACAAACATTCCCAAGCATGTCAAATATGCCCAAGGTTTTGCTTAAAATGACACATGATGTCATTTTCCAGCACGTTAAATGTAAAGCTACTTTTAAAACAAACAGCTGATTACTTACTGCAATAATTATGCTGAGAAGAATTTCAAAGGGCAGTGAAAGGAGGTCATTGAAGGCTGCTAAAATAACCAGACTATCTCTTACTTTATTCTTTTTCCTAAAGTTGGTACCCTGCCCTATCCTCTGTTTTGCATGTTTTCATTCAAATTTGGAAGTTATAAAGGTTATGACTGCCCCGAAAGTGAGAAGGAACCAAGAAAACTTGTGGGTTAAGTGAGACATATTCTTATATTTCTGCTCTCAGGTCTAAAGTAAATCTGTTCAGTCAGGAGCATTACACCTGAGCAGAGCGTGGACCAGTTACAGAGGAATCAGGACAGATTCTCTCTATAGAAGAGAATTACTCTCTTACTGACATATCTTGAGGGTAATGGCAATACTGTTCATATGTTAAATACTATTCTGTAGGCTTATCTATGTTTTCTGTTCTGTATGTTCTTTGCTGATGTTTGATTTCATTAGTTATATATCTTTTTGATTCCCTCTTTTTTTTTTTTTTTTTGAACTCTACTGTCACTATTTCCTCATATATTCTTTGTATTCATAATATTTATTTAATGTAATGTACTCTGAATTTAACTCAATTCTCTCCTCTCTATAGTGACTACACAGGAAAAAAACAGAGGGAAATTTGTAAAAGATGCCTAGGAATGGAGATGGACATCGAGTGCTATTTTCCAAAGCTAACTGAGTTCAGGTCCCTGAGGCACATACAGGATAGATGGCATCTAGTGGCAGCCCTTTTAGGAGCCAAGCAGTAACAGTTTTCAACCAGCCGCAGGGGGCAGCTGGGCTGAGACATTCCACGTCTCTGCCAGCCTGAGCATCCCAAAACTCTCCTCAGGAATTGAGCTCCTGCCTGCCGGGTGGTTGTGCAGAACAATACCAGGAAGTTATCAGGACAGCCAGAACATCTGGCTCGACTTCTTGATATTTTTATGATAAACCTGGAGAAAAAATAGAATTTGGAAACTACTAGAACTTGTTTTTTTCTTTTCTTTTTCAGTAGCATTTTCCTCCAATTTTAATCAAACAATAACTCTGAATGGGTGGGATATTCTTGCAAGTGTTTTCTTAAAGTCAAAGTGATTATTTTTCTCCAACAAAGAGTTGAAATCTTTATGTCTACATCAGATAAATGATTTTTCTTCCCCTTCTGAAAAAACATGAGAAAAATGATGTAGAGAAAAAATTCTAAAATGGTAGATAAAAAATCTAAAAAGTTTAATTCTGTTAAGATTAAACTCTTTGCAAATTTTTTTTAAGCTTTTCCTTCAGTTCCTTCATTATTTTTCCTGTACAACGTTAGAAAAATGTGATTCTTTATCTTAAATGCACTTTAGTCCCAATTCATATTCATTTATTACCTGGCATTTTTTTGCCTCTAAAGGGAGTCAGATAAAAAAAAAAGCAGATGTGTGGGATGTATCATCAGAGCTTCGCTGTGATTAGTGATGGTCTGTTTCTGGATTTATTTTTTATTTATTTTTTTAAGAAAGAGATAAAACTCAAATTCCAGGTATTAGGAAGCCCCTCATATCTTGCAGCATATTATATACTACAGTGACAAAACTGCAAAGATTACTACAATGCAGCTGAAGTAGAATGGAGTAGAATGATGCTGTAATTTAAGTACTGACTTACCATATTTATCAATTAAAATGTTATCTGCTGTTTATATTTTATATGACTTTTAATGGGGAGATTTCTGCCAAAGCTTTGCTACTTTCTGAATGTTACCCTGCAGACTGAATGGAAATAATAAAGCAGAGATGGAGAATTCAACTCAGCATTGAAAACAAGACGACATGAATGGTCTCACTACAGTTCTTCCAAAGAGCTGTTAAAGAGAAGAATATTATTTATTCTTCTTATAAAGTAAGCAGGATGAAATGCAATTCCCAGACTTGCACTCCCTTTTTCCTGAGTAGTCTTCATTTCAGGCTATGGCTACACATTCAACATAAGGCAACATGGTTTGACTTGATGTTGAAAGTCTTTTCCAACCATAGTGATGCTATAATTCTATGAACACCAGTTGGGACAGGTATGCACCTTGCTGATAAACCCATAGGTGGGGTTTGCCAAATGTTATAGCACTTGCCATGCCCTGTCTCTTCTTGGAGCTCTGGGAAAACTGAAATCCTAATTAAGTAATAAATTTCACTCCTCACTGAAAAAAGATGTGTACCTCAAACTGGAACAGAATTCATGATTTTGAGCTTTTCCGTGTAATGGAAAATTTCAAGATATTTGGTTTTAGATGAACAAAATGGAATATTTAAAGAATTCCAAGACAGAGAGACAGCTGGCTATATATGTTAGGCAGAAATCACAACAGACTGTGGAGTCAGCTGAGTCCTGGAGTGGAGAGCTCCATAAACCAGCAGGGAAGCCCACTTTGCTAGGCTGGCAGACTGGTTTATGTCAAGCATTACAGCAAAATGATGTATTCTTGCAAAATGTTTTAATTCCCCAGGATCGGAATTTTCCAAAGAAAACCAATCCACCAAAGCACTTGACTAATTCTACTGTTTATGATTTTATTTTATTTTATTTTATTTTATTTTATTTTATTTTATTTTATTTTATTTTATTTTATTTTATTTTATTTTATTTTATTTATAATTTCACTGGAATTTTTGCCGGTAACTTCCCTGGGAATTCCCTTCTGTTTAGCAGAATTCATGGCCACACCATGATAGGTGAGTTACTACCAGGTATCCCCAAGTGAAGCAAGAGCTACTGGACGTGAAATGCAATTCCTTCCATAGAAGTATCTCTAGCAAAGTTATCCTTAAAATTACTCTGAAGAATCTCTCATACCAAATAATATATGTTTCAAAATCCAGAAAGGTATTTCCCAGATCTCAGCAATTAGACTTCATAAAGCTTTTAAAGAGACCATAAAAACTGAAATTTCATTTTTGAAAAAAAAAAATTAAAATTATTTTATCAGAAAGATACCCAATGCCAGGATCCCACAATGGTTGAAGTTGGAAGGGATCTCTAGAGATCATCTAGTCCAACCTCTCTGCCTAAGCAGAGACATCTGGAATCCTTCCATTCGGTTTTGTTGGAAGAAGTACCGTAACACTTGCAGTGGGCTAACAATGCTTTTTATTTGTTTATATATTATCTTGTGATGAATTCTGACATAAATCAGATTTTTTACAGGATATGGAAAATCCTTACAATGAGACCAGTTTACTACTCTTTCTTGAACTCTCTTTTGGAAAGTGGTAGGTAATTAATTCACATTTTTTACCCTGTGCCATCTGTTGAACATGGCAAACTCAGCAGAATCCACAAAAATATACGCTTTTCTGTCTCACTGGACAAAACTCAAAATTGTTTCTATCGGAAACACTATTTATGTTTCCAGTGCAAAAAAATGACCGAACTTCAACTGTGCAATCTGAATTGGTGCCTTGCCTATACAGAGAACATTGTGCTCTTTAAAGTATTAGCCCCCTAAGAATTAAAAGGTGATAAATGTTCATTTGCCAGAGAGATAAATGTCTGAGAATGCACTTCTAGATGAAGAAGAAATAACTTACTTTTGAAAACCTTCATACTGCAGGTAGCAAAAATCCTGTTTTTTCATTGTTGAAATATGTTATTCTTGCATACTACAGAAATATCATATCATATCACATAGTTAAAATGTGCGTATTCACAAGGAGCCTATTTAATAAGTATCTATTGCCAATATTTATAACCTTAAATGCCATATGATCCAGATAAAGAGCTGGGTTAACAGTTTACAACACTTTAAATAAACACAGCTTATCTTTCAATGACCCGATTCTTGTCTGCCTTGAATGTTTCATGTTGTTCTAATTTTAACACATCTGGATATTCTCAAATGTTAAGTCTGTATGTCATTATATAGAGAATTTATGAGGCAGAAATAGGCACAGACAACTAAATAGCTTGTAGGTACTATGGAGCACCCGAAGGACTTGCGGGAAATTCAGTTTTGGCAGGCTAGTTGAGTTGAAGAGTATCTAAGGTGGCCAAAACACCACTGAAAAACATATGAACTCTTTTGAATCTAAAGTACTAGTTTCAAATTAACACCAGCAGGGTTTCACTGATAATGATCTTTCAGCCTTTCTCATGATTCAGGAGGTATGGCAGAGATAAGTACTGTGATGTAGGAGGATAAGGGTCCTGACTTAAGGGAATACAAAGAAAAGACTCTTCTGCTCATTTTACATGTTGCGAACAGTAAAACATACACTGAGTGCTCTGAATCTTTCAACAGGTGGTGTGAGGGTGAGGCGTTGTGCTGCCACTGGGAATTTCACACAAACGGGGGCTTACGTGAGTACTTGAAAAGACATGAGAGTGAAGGATTCCACTTTTCTCAACCAAAATAAAATGCTATCCACTACAAGCAAAACTGCACTCTTCACCTGGAGGGGCTGCTGTGAATGATTTCAAATGAACTGGAGAAAGCAAGTTTCTTATGGGTATGTGAAGAATTTCATGTGCAGGATTTTAATCCTCTAAATCAAATCAAACTGAAATAGTACAAAATTGGATATTATAGTAATATTTTCAAAGTTTTGTGTATACTCATGAACAGCAAGCTGCTATTTGTACAAACTCAAGCTCGTGGAAGTGTTTTATGCTGCAACTTTTGAAATACTGGATCATCTCAGCCTGTAAGACTCACGTCAAGTGATTACCTTTCTGTTTGCTGCTACTTGTGTTTACATCACGTATTGCGCTCTAAATGACTGATAAGCTCTTGTAAAAGATCTCCTTTTCAAAATATATTGAAATATGTTTACTAGTTGCAGAATTAGCTGAGTTACCTGAAAATATACTTTTCAAATAGCTGTTTCCTTCTTAAAACAAAAAGATCCATAGGGAGCACGCTTCCATTTTCTATGGCCATTAATATTCTCATATGTTACCTTTGTTTTTTTGGTTTTTTTCTGAGTAAAAGTTACTCTGAGCAAATACTTGACAAGGAAGGTGTAAGCCAGGATCCAGAATTCAGTCAAGTTTTTGCTTAGCAGTTTGGAAAGTTCTGGAGAAACATGTGGAGTCAGAGTCTTTTGCCAACCTCAGGGCAGTCTGGATTTCTCACAACTGTTTTGAGGTCCTACTCCAGCCCTTAGCCTGAAACTCTAGGAGTTTTGAGACCTGATTCGGGAACCACGCAGATTAATCAAAGTCAGTCAAGGAGGTCCACAGACCCTGGTGGAGACAAGGCAAGCAGTGGTTGCCCTGAGCAGACCCTACTATCCCTGTTGCTGGTGCCCAAAACCTTCCTGGTGACAACACTGACGCTCAGTAGGCCCCAAATGCTTCCAGGCAATTTAGTTTGTTTTTTTTTTTTTCCTAGATTGACATCATCAGCTGAACACCTTTTCCACTTGTAGTCCGTTTCAGCCTGATATTGCTAAAATAAATGATGCAGAAGTCAAGAAACTGTGCCTAGACCATACTGCCAAAGTGCAGATGGACCTCAGTAACCCCACAAAACCAGACTGCTCCCAGAGTTATCAGATTAAAGTGCAAAAAAGAGGTGGAAAGTACAGACAGACTAGTTATGAAATACACAGATAAAATGTTGTTCAGCTGCAGAACAGCTTTCCGGGAGAGGTGAAAAGCAGTTCAGGACCAAGCTTGCTTAAACAATACTCAACTTCCCTCTGTAAAATCATTACTCTCATCAGACATAATTTTTGAAGCAGCATTTCTCTTTTAAGAAGCAAGAAGATAGATAAATTCAACAGTTTTCTTCTCATTAAAGGTTTTTCACCTTGCACACAATTTGAGAATTAGCTATTGTTCCTTCATGGAGGACACATGTCACTATAGGACAAAGGCAGATGACTGGAAAAAGCACGGTATTGATGGCAAAAGTGGAATGTATAATATTCAACATAAGATTGCTTAATTCTAAGTGATCTGTATTTCATGGCTGACAATCAAGTATGATTTGACATTAAACTGTACAAAAGAATGCTTTCGGAAGCATTTTTTCTTGTTGAAATATCCCTGCATAGCCAAATAATTTAAAACCTTGTTCAAAAGTCCTGAAGATTTTAGTTATGTCTTTAAAAAAAAATGAATCAAAGGCTCTATCACAGAGCATACTTGGACACCATTCCTAGACTCAGTGGGTGGGATTAATAATAGTAATTTTGAGGATTACAGAAAGATTTGTCAGTGGCACAAATACTCCTATCTCTTCTTGGGCAGCTTCAGAAGAAAGAAGCAGAGCCATGCCCAAAATAGAATCTAGAAATGGAAAACATGCTCTATACTTGTCAGTATTTTTCTTCAGGCAGAAGTTAAAAAAGTAGCTGTGAAAAGAGACTGTCTATATAATTAATACCTATGAATTCCCACTAATTCCAAAATTTCCTGCAAAATCCACCCAAGATGGCAAGCTGGAGGCAGAAGCAAGAGCAGAAATATTTGAGCATAAGATACCTTTAAGATCAAGATACCTATATCAGATGATATTTTCAACCAGGAAAAAATAACCATTTCAATCTCATTCAGCATTCTTCCATTTCTGCTTTTAAGAAGTGGCTTGTGTTAATTAATTAGTTTGTGCTTTCACTGGGAAAAAAAAAAACCAAGAACAAAAACACCTTTTTTTTTTTTCTGTGGGTGGAAAATAGTATTTCTGGTTTTTATTTGTTTGTGTTTTTGTTTTGGACAGATAATTTTCTTCACTAAGTTTGACGATTTGCCAATAATACAGTTTCTACCACCCTGTGAGTCTGATCACTGACCAGACACGAATAGGTTTATTTTTAACCTCCAATGAATTAAGGAAATAGCATTTTTTATCATTCTTATTTATAAGGATGGACACTAGAGATTGGTTAAATCTCTAAATTAGGTAGTCCTGGGAAGGACTCCTTTCCTTTCAATCCACTTCAAGTATCTGAACAGTGAGAGCAGATAAAATGAGTTTTTTATTTTATAAAAAAATATAAAATGAGAGACAGAAAAAGGATGGAAAGCACAGAGAGCAGTGTTTGGTTAAACAGCTTGGCATACCATGCAGGAAGAAAAGAGAGAAAAATAAAATGAGAGTTCATGTGGCCCTTGGTAAGTTGAGTAAGAGCTAATGCTCTGACTTTCTAAATTGCAATTGTTTCCTGAAAGTGAAGGTCCTCTGTAAGGGCCCATTTCACTTCACAAAGACACTTTGCTCACATTTGGGGGTAGACTCAAGGACATCATGAGTGCCGAGTTAGGAGAAAAATCATAAGCAAACTTTCTTCATCCAGGGATCTGAGCTAGAAGCCAAAATACACAGTGGTATTAACAGTGGTCAGGACTAAAACTGTAACCCTTGTGCTTTATACTTGGTTAAAGAACAGAGAACATCTGGACCCTAGGAAACAGGGACTTCTAAAGGGAATTGTACCTCATACTCTGAAGCCCATAGAAAACCAATCACAGCTAAAGAAATCCTTCCTCCGTGACCTCATCAGCCCATTCCAAGTGTTGTCTGGGAACATAACACTTCTAAAATACATTAACGTAGAGTCTAACATTTAATCAATGAAAACAAAAAGCAGAAAACATTTTCCCTGTGTTTATAGACAGGGACTCAGATCCAGACCACCGCCTGTAGAAAAAGCAGAGTCCTGCGTAGACCTGAAACACTTATCTGTTTACCTGCTTCCCACGTAAGATGATACACTCACTCACTGCTCCCTCTTCCACCAGTAATTCTTCCTAAGCAGTAAATTATACTGCATCTATAGTCCTCTTAAAGTCTATGCTGGTTTCCGCACTATAAAAGCAACCAGCAATGTTGCTAAGAGCCAAGTGTGCCAACCTGAATGAAATAGCTCATGGAAGGTTGGACTTTGGACCGTGGAGCCCATTAACCAGTGTTAATCAGCATGGTTATTATTTTTTTATATACAGAACCAGATGTCCTCTCGGAGTTGACTTCATTTTTTCCAGGGTGCAGGTACCAGGAATTACTTTGAACGGAGCTTTCTGCAGTTTTCTTTGAAGGCTGTAGGACAATCAGAGTGGAAAGGTTCATTCTTTAACTTTTTATTCTGTTTTATTCACTAATGCTGCAGCTCACTGCAGTGGCTGAAGGTAGAAGATTGCTTCATTTGTTGCAACACACTAAATTTACAAGACCTTCCCACGTATACACAATTGGGACTAAATGCAGAGTATCTCTGAAAGTACACAATATATGCCAAGGTATACTTTTTTTCTTTTTTTTTTCCCCTCTCTTTTTTTTTTTTTTTTTATTTAACAACAAAATGCTGCCTTTTTAAAGTGCTCTGGGGAAAGAAAATGAAAGATGCCAGATGACAAATGCTAAGTGCTCAATGCTTAGCAAACACTCTGAACAAATATCACAAACCTGCAAAGCCATTAAGCACAGGAACTCATTCCGCTGAAGCCCAGAGCAGGAAGACAAATAAAGAACTGGCACTACAGTCATGATAATAGAGTTAAAGGCAACCAAGTTATATCCAAATTGAATGGGAAGAGACATTTGCTGTGGTACAACTTTATTGTTACACATTACTTTCTATTACACTGAAATATTTCATTTTTGGGTAATGTAAGGAGTCAAAACAGAAACGGCACAGTGCTATAAAGAATAACATATAGAAGTCTTTCTATGTGAAACTTTCATCTAATAGTTTTGCTTTATTGCTGACAGCAAAGGAATAGACCATGCATGCAATTAAAGTCATTTTGTTATCATTCTGTTGTTTTGCTGGTATATGGCATCCTTAAAACTTGAACTATCAAGAACTTTATAGTGATACACTGCAAGCTGGTTAACATGCACTATATTCTTTTCCATCGCTAACTTATGTTCAGTATTCTTGGATAGCTAAGTAAAATGGAAGGTAAGAGGATTGTCACAAAGTTGTATGGAAGGCAACACAGAGTGGATATAAATGGCTGGCTCTCAGCCAAGGGTGAACTACATCAAAAATAAGAAGGAACTGCCAAGTTCTTTGGAGCTGGAGGGTCTGTCATCTTGAGGAATTTGGGTATAGGCCAAAGGGCCTTGTTTGAAGGTAGAAGCAATTTAATTTTCCAGCAATAAAACAGTCTCAGCTTTACAATAGTGAGAGTACCTTAATTACTTATGTAGAATGGTAAACCTAACTTACAAGGTATAACAAATTTATTTTAGCAGTTCCACCCGTATTGCTTGCCCTGATAAACAGATCTTATCTTTTGCCAAAGTAAACCTATAGTTCTGTTATTAACTAACTGAGGACAATTTACAAAGAACAAACTAACAACTTGACTAGTATGAAATTTGAATCTAAGGGTAAAACCTCTTGGATACCATTTATTGGTACTCAAAACTCCTTTTAGTATAATTTAAAGAAACTCCCTAAAATCTTAAGATCTTGGTAAAACAGTATGCTGGCCTTCAGATCCTTTTTGAATGATACACAATAGCAGAGAAATTTTCAGGAAATGACTTAAATAAAACTTGTAATATCTTAGCTTCTAAGTTGTGTTCTTTTAGGGAAGTCATAAGAGATTGAGACAGATAGAGACAGAAGGGTTTCCTTCAAATAATGTCAGACCTGTCAGACCTGTACTCAGAATAAAAAAGTAAACAGGAATGAGAATATGGCCTCACATCAGTTAAAGATATGTTTAATTTGAGGGGAGTGATATTGGTGTTGTCTTACTGAGCAAAAGTGGGACACATTTACATATAAATTCTGGGATAGCACTATGTGCTAAGAAATTTAAGAAGGTGAGGCAGAAGACCAGAAAGGACGACGAGGAAGGCCAAGGCCCGCTTGGAATTAGAACTAGCGAGGGATGTCAAGGATAACAGGAAGGGCTTCTACAAATACATCAGCAGCAAGAGGAAGAGTAGAGAAAATGTCGGTCCGCTGCTGAATGGGGAGGGTGCGTTGGTAACGGAGGATGTGGAGAAGGCAGAGTTACTAAATGCCTTCTTTGCCTCAGT